>CAVNZK010000265.1:0-516966 GCA_963693345.1 Pieris melete
TAAGTAATGTTTTTGTGCCGTACTGTTAAAATATCAATATTGCATTGTTCAAAGCTGAAGTGTTTGAATGTTTGATTGAACGCGAAAATCTTAGGTATAATTTTGTCATTGTCAATTTATAGAGAAACACATCATAACGCTACGACCGTATTGGCTGGTGGTACATGAGACAAAGGATAAATTAAGTAAGAAGGTAAGTTAAAGTTAGAAACCCACTTGGATAATGGCATTAAAAATAAAACAAAATCGACAATATATATATATCTTATATATCCGTCGTTCCACAACTGAGCGTATTTTTAAGACAGTTTTTTGCCGCGCACCACCACTATGTGGAACCAGCTACCCACTGAAGTATTTCCGAACCAATTCGACTTAGGGTCCTTTATAAAAAAAAACACATTCTTAAAAGGCCGGTACTCGCGGGCCTTCTGGCATTGAGAGTGACCATGGGCGCTATCACTCAATCAAGATTTAGACTTAGATAATCAAGGTGATTTAGACTTTTGTCTACTTCCTCTATAAACATAAAAACTACCAAATTATAATTCATCATAAATCATAATAATTTATAATTCTTAATAAGATAATAATAATTAAAAACGGATAAAAAATGAAATCAATTTTACCTTCTATAATTTATGAATCGGTGTATTAATTTTTCTGTGTTTATGTTTGCTATAAGTACTTGTGACATTAAATCTTATATTTCGTCTTTCAAATAAATTAATATTTGTTAAAGTTATATTATTTTTTTTTTTTTTTTTTTTCTCTGCGTTTATTTGCAATCAGCCCCAAGGCTATGAGCAAATTTTTCTGTGGTGCTGTCATGTGGAGTACTTCCATTGGAAGCATACTCATCTTCTGTCTAGAGCTACTGCCGGTCTTCTAGCTCTAGAACATGGTGACGTTTTAGTCGACTCACATACTGTCTAATGGTGAGTTGGCGAGCAAGTTTATTCGGGTGACAGCTTAACCGCTCTTTGTATTTAGCTGCCAGTCTCCGGATTTCCTCTTTGATTGTTCTCATGTTAAGGTGCTCGTGAACTTCATTGTTTGTAATGTACCAGGGTACTTCTGCAACTGCTCTTAGGATCTTGTTCTGTTGTCGCTGGAGTATGTTTATGTTGGTATCACTTGCGCTGCCCCATAGTTGGAGGCCATATGTCCAAATGGGCTTAAGGATGACTTTATATATAAGAAGTTTGTTATCTAGAGAAAGTCTTGAGTTTCTTCCTAGCATCCAGTAAAGACTGTTGTACTTTAGCTGTAGCTGCTGCTTTTTACATTTGATGTGGTGCCTCCACGTTAATCCACGATCAATGTGTAAGCCAAGATATCTTACATGGTCGCTGTGGGGCAGAATACATTGGTCCAACTTTACAGGTGGGCAGTCTCCTCTTCTAAGGGTGAAGGTCACGTGTACTGACTTCGCGACACTAGCTTTTATTTTCCATTTTTGCAGCCATTCGTTAACTTTGTCAAGGCCCTTCTGCAAGTCCTCAGATGCAAGTCCTGGGTCTTTATTGCTTGCTAATATAGCGGTGTCGTCTGCAAATGTTGCTGTGGTTATTCCTGGCAATAGCGGTAGGTAGGTCAGCAGTGTACAACGTGTAGAGCATGGGGCCAAGAACAGATCCTTGTGGTACCCCGGCATCAATGTTTTGAAATTCCGAAGTGGCGTCACCTTCTTTTACATAAAATATGCGATCCTCTAGGTAAGACTTGAATATTGGAAAGTAAGAGTGGGAAATATTCTGCTTGATCTTACATAGTAGGCCTTTGTGCCAGACCTTGTCAAATGCTTGTTGGATATCCAGAAATGCTGATGAGCAGTATTCCCTTTGTTCTAAGGACTTTCTTATGGCGTCACATACTCTGTGAGCTTGTTCCACTGTGCCATGGTATTGTCTGAAGCCGAATTGATGATCTGGTATTACTTTGCGCCACAAGGCTTGGCACAATTCTACGAAGTATTGTCTTTTCCAATACCTTGGAAAGAGTAGGCAACAGACTGATTGGTCGGTAGGATGTTTTTTCGGTCATCAGTTTGCCAGCCTTATAAATCATGATGATTTCTGAGATTTTCCACGCAACTGGGAAGTAGCCTACTCGTAACATAGCATTGAAGAGTATAGTGATGAAGATCATAGCCTTTCTCGGTAGTTCCATCAATACTTCATTAGTTATCAGGTCGTAACCTGGTGCCTTTTTACTGTCCAGGCATTTGATGGTTTTTATGACTTCTGCAGGCGACACAGGTCTAGGGGGATGATCCATTTGAAGGTCTTGATTTAGAACTTGGTCAACATATTCTTCTGATGAGTTGTCCAGTGTTACATTAGGTTTAAAGGAGCTTGTTAGATAGTTCGCAAACAAGTCCGCTTTGTCCTGACTCGTTCTGGCCCAGCCGTTTTCCTTTTTAATTGGGGCTTTTGATTTGTTAGGTTGGCTACAAGAACGGGTGATTTTCCAGAGCGAATAGTTGCTGGCCTTAGTAGCGGTTAGAGACTCCAACTTTGCTTGCATTGTTAAGTCATTAACATTCTTTATAGCTTCCTTCAATTCTACAATGGCTTTATTAAGGGCTGTCTTGTCTTGTGGATGACGACTCAGCTGCCAAACTCTGCGCAATCTGCGTTTCTCCTGAATCATCATCTTTATTTCCAATGGTATGTTTGTGTGCTGGTTTCTGTGTTCAGTAGTAGGCGTGCTTCTCCACGCAGCAACTTGTATGAGATTAGTAAACTGCGCTAGTGCTGTTTCAATTTCCTCTGCTTCTTTAAGTCTGACATTTAGGTTAAGGTTTTCATCTATGTGTTCCCTGAAGGAAGGCCAATCAGTATGCTGGTTATATAATCTTATCGGTCTCTCGACTTCAATTATAGTGGAGCTGACAGTTAATAAGACTGGAGTGTGATCAGATGAACCATCAGCACATGATTCGATCTTCATGTATTGTTTAGAGAGTCCTTTTGTTAGGAAGAAATCGAGTATGTCCGGGATTCGATTGTGATCAGCTGGCCAGTTGGTAGGTTCTGATGGAGCAATTATGTTTAGGTGATTTGTATCGATGCTCAACATCAATTGTCTTCCCCTAGTTGTTGTTAATCTTGACCCCAATGCACATGTTTGGAGTTCCAGTCGCCTCCTGTTATAAAGCGATTGCCTAGAGTCGAGAAGAAATGAGAGAACAGGTCGGCGTCTATTCGATGTTTTGGTGGACAGTAAACAGCTGAGACATTAAAGTATCCACCTCTGTCTTGTATTGCGACCGTAGTGGCCTGTATTTGCTCGGTTCTATATTCAGGCAGTAGATGGTGCTTTATTTTGTTTCTAACAACTATAGCTGATCCTGCATGACCTGTACCATCTGGGTGGTTCGTGGTGTATATCTGGAACCCTTTAATTTTGACATTGGTTTTGTCTGTGCAGTGTGCTTCCGATATTAGGACTATGTCTAGCTTATGCTCAGTTATTAGTATCTCGAGTTCATTTTTATTGGGTGAGAGACCATTTATGTTCCAGGTCGCCAGTCTTAACCCAAGGCCGGTTAGCCTTGTAGTTTGGTTATGAGCGTAGTCATGAGACTCATTAGAGTACTCATTTGTTGTAATATTAAGTCGAATTTCTCATTTTGTTTGGTGAGGAGAGTTTCTAATAATGTAGGGTTTGGGCTAGCATCAGGTGAAGCATTTTCTTTGTCTGGAACTTTTCTAGCAGCTCCTACGTAAGAGAGTGGTTCGTTTTCCTTACCAATGAAGGAAGATTGTTGGGCAGTGTTTCTTGGAGCGTTTACGTCTTGAATCGTGTTTTCTTTTGCGGTAATGCGTCTGTCAGTCCTTCGATGGCCATATTTGTTAGTTTTTCTAGCAAGAATTTCTCTGTATACTTCACAACCCTTATAGTTTGCCGGGTGTGAGCCATTACATAGTGCACATTGGGCGGGTGTATTTCTATCCCGCTTTGGACAGTCTGAGGTTTTATGTGCTTGCGCACACTTCACGCAGCGGAAAGGTCTCATGCAGTAGTTCTTTGTGTGTCCATATTGCTGACACCGTTGGCACTGCACTATTGAGTTTTTCTTTTTGGGATCCTCTATGGTTACAGATTGGTGGTAGATGTATTTAATTTCTTTAGCTGCCTTATTGTTGTGGCTAGGTAGGAGATTAACAAAGAATGTTGAGGTAGGTTTTTTTTCTGGGCCATATCTGGAATTAATAATTTCCCCGACCACAGTATTTCCAGTTTTTTCAATTTCTTCCTTTATCTCGCTTATAGGTGTTGTGTGGTGAAGATTCCGAATGACAATACGACAGGGTCGTTCTTCCTTTTTGTTAAATGTGTGACCAATTAAGCCACTTACACGGAATTTAGTGATGATTTTTTTGTAGGCCTCTGTATCTAGGGTGTTGATTCTTAGTTGGTTTCTGTTCATTATCCGAAATGTAAATGAGCTTTTATCTGTAACTGTTTCCACGAGTTCCGTTAATTTATTGACATCTTCTATGCCATATAATATTATGGGTGGAGGCTTGATGGGTTTTTTTTCCACTGGTTTTTTGGTTGTAGAGGGTTCTTCCATTAGGTCAATTGTAAGTTGACTGAACATATTGCTGGTGGTTATATTCTCTGGAGAGTCACTGACTTTTTTTCGTTTTGGATTTCTCGTGCTTGGTACTCTTTGCCAAGACGGGGGGCATGGAGTGCCTTGCTGGCTTGGTGCATTTTGCATGGCCGTGTCTCTCGGTAGTTCTGTCACGGTTTGTGAGCTTTCTGGAGGGTTACTTCCTAAGGAATTGCTTCTGGGCCTGGTGACGAACAAGCTGCGGTGAATGTCTTGCTGGGTTAACTTTTTCCTTGGGCCACTCATTTTATTATAAGATCACTGTTGTGTTAAATAATTGATCATATAATGTAAGCAGCCCTATCTTTGTGGTATGACTCCCAGATAAAGCACATTTTTTTTTTTAAATTTTAATTTTTTTTATTTTTATTTTATTTTTTTATTATTATATTTTTATTTAAATTAATTTTGTGCTCTGGTATCCTCTTTTTTCTTACGCGTTTACTTAAACAACCTTGCGGACACTGCCCTCTATTGACAAATGTTGTTATTTCGTGTATGTGTCCCCATATACGATATTCTTATTTAAAATGAAATATCAAACATTAATTTAGTTATTATAAATTGAGAAAAAAAAAAAAAAAACAACAAATAAATTGTCCACTACTGAGGATTGAACTCGAACCCTATGAGTGAGTCGCCGGCATTTAAATCGATTTGACCAAATGTCTTTTCTTTACTAAGTCGAAAATATTGTATATTTAAAGTTATATTATTTAATTACCTATTTAATGAGCTATTCAAATATATATTTGCAGACGTGTTAACGTTAAGAATTCTTGCTACGTTAATGATGCCAAATTGTCGTCGTCAGATGTCCGAGAAGAATTCGGAAGGCATTCCCAGTCAGAAATTAAATATTATACTGACATGGAAATTTCCTAAATGGGAATTCATTTAGCCTATTTTCGTGATAGTCAGAGTTCCTACGAGACTCAACAATATGCTGTAGATGATTTCTATATTTCATTGGTCATATCGCTCATCGCGAACCAGATGACCTGGACAACGCCTTGTCGTCGCAAGATGGAAAGCAAAAGGCTGCGGGGCAGGTCACCAATCGGCTGGTGTAACCAAGTAACGATTCTCACGGATCTTCCTATAACAGCTGCGGTAAAAGAAGCTATAGATCGAACAAGGTGGAAGAGAGATGCAGCAGGGACCTTACAATGAAGAATACGACGCAAAAGAAGAATAATTGTTTATTTTATTTATTTATTACGTGATCCTACAAAAATGGAATACATAATATTTACAAAAAGGTTAGAACCTTTACAAAAGGGAAAAGCAATTAATATTATTCAATACATTTAACTAAGTTATACCTAATTTGGGTGTTATGTGTGATGGTGTAAAAGTGAGGGTATGTACGTGAAGGTGTGTATGTGGGTGTGTATGCTCATGATGCAGGTGATTTTGCGCTATGGATATTTTTAATACTCTTTTTACCACACTCCTCGATAGCTTAAACAAGTCAAGGCTTAAATATTGGTCGTTGTAAGTCCAGCGCGATACAAAACTGAGTTTTATATACATTTGTATCTCTCCATAAAACATAACCGACGGGTCTTACCGCGAACTACGACCTTATACTCGTACAAGATCCTACAATTTTTCTCGACTCGTAAAATATTTTTTTTTTTTTTTTTTTTTTTTTTTAAATATAAACTTGCTCGCCAACTCACCATTAGACAGTATGTGAGTCGACTAAAACGTCACCATGTTCTAGAGCTAGAAGACCGGCAGTAGCTCTAGACAGAAGATGAGTAGATGCTTCCAATGGGAAGTCACTCCACATGACAGCACCACAGAAAAAAATTTGCTCATAGCCTTGGGGCTGATTGCAAATAAACGCAGAGAAAAAAAAAAAAAAAAAACTTGTAAATTTATTTATGTTGATTTGGTTATGCACTCGAACTTTACACTTAGTATTTCATTTTTATTTATTCTTCTTACTAGGGTTGCTTAGATGTGGTTGCTTATTCACGAGTTTGGCTTCCCTAATAATATACTTGTAATGTAAGTTACAAGTAAAAACAAATCTGGATAAACTCATTAACAAGTTGTTAACAAAATGTTTATGTTACCTACTCAAAATTACCCGTAGATTAGCAGGTTGATAGACATGAAACAAACATTCTCTGTCTATTTGATTATTAAATATAGAAACATTTATTGTTGCGAACCTTGACGGGGTAGGAACTAAATCAAAATTTATTTAATCATATTGTACCTAACACTCCACTCTGTCGATCCAATGGTACCTTCTTCACCGCCCGATCAGAGTTGAGGACGACCTGCTGCAGCTGAAAGCCGGCAATTGGAGGGAGGTGGTATAGGGACCACTAGAAGATTCTCATTTTGCAGGCCAAGACACTTTTTGGGTCGCAGACCCGGTGAGTAACCTAACACTAATGAACGTCAATATTCAAAATGGAAAGTCTAAATTTACTACCAGTTCACATCAAGGGTGAAGAGACAAGAACTGGCAAGAAACTGTCCGCAACTTTTTTATTTTATTTATTTATTTTTATTTATTAAAACTTCGTTGCAAAAAACAATAAATCAAACACAATACAAAAAAAAAACTAGCACTCCGGGAGTGCCGGCAGAAGTGAAAACTTCAATATTAACGTTGTGTTTAATTATAAGTATAAAAGTACTATCATTTATGAGGTAGAATACAATGTTTATTTATTGCGCTATCGTACACAAATATGACAATTTATATGTTGTTATTTATAATATTATGTATATCGTTATTTATATATTACATAAAATTTTATCTCTCAGAAAAATCAACTTCCATCCATAATTTCGACGACTTTTACACCATCGTTATTATCAGAATCATCATCGCAAATTTTTACAACTGATACAATTGGTTTATGATAACTGAAGTAAGAAACAAACAGTTTTGATTCGAACCTATTTAAGTGTCTAATAAAGACCGCATCAATAGTAGTTTTGTATTTCGTTGTGCTAAAATTGCGATCATTTGACATAGTTAAACCAAATTCATTATTTAAAAATTCAATTAATGATTGATTTTTATCGTCTGCAAAGTTTATATTGAAATCTCCACTTAAAATCATTGGCTTTTTCCAATTTTTTTTTGAAGCAATGCAGATGCGTCATGAGAATAAATAAATAAATTTTCGTACAAGTTTCATTAATAGATTCACTTTGTTCGATTTCCATAATTTAAACAATTCACATTTACGAATACACAACAGTGTATTTACTACACAACAGTCAAGCAATCAGCTGTCACCATCCTTGGATACGCGTGGGACGCTGTACACTCAGGCACGGTAGAAAGAGTGGGAGATACTAGTTCCTCTCCCTTCCCCTCGATCTTACGCTTTTTCGATCAGCATCACGTGACCCTGACGCGAGTTTGAAAGTTTTTACCCATACAAAAAGTGCTCAGCGCCGCTAAAGAAGTTTTCACTTCAAAAATTATAAGGGATGCAACGGGCGGCCTTATCGCTAATAAGCGATCTCTTCCAGGCAACCCTAGTTAAAGAAAAAACTAAAAAAGAAACATGATTCGTGCGAGAAGTGCAGAAACAAATGTGATATAAAAAAATATATATATATACATAGTACCTTAATCTAAAGTAATACAAAAAAAAAATTAACAACGGACTAAAAACTTAAAAGCTAATCTTACAAATACATGGACAGCAAATAGTGATGTAAAAGGAAACATAAGATTTATACAAGTCACGATTGATCAGGATAGGATAAGGTTAAGAAATGAGAATACAGAAGAGTTTTAAAAGATGACAGAGAGGTAGCCAATCGTACGGAGTCGGGCAGCGTATTCCATATTTTATATTTTAATCGCCAAGTTTTTGGTTTACATGGAAATCGTAAGGAACAGCCTCTGAGCACCACTTTTCATGACATATTCAAACATCTCTATATATTCTTAGATACTAGCTGACCTGGCTACCTTCGTTCCGCCCTACAACCTTATATCGTTGTTACTTTAATTTAACTTATTTTAGGATTTCATTAATGTTAAGTATTACATTAATACAACTTTTTTGCAAATACAGAAATGTTTTATTGCTTGCCATTGCGAAAGAAGAATGGCAGTTTTACACATTAGGCATCTTCTCTCTAGCGTCAATATGGCGATACTGCATGTTAAGCACTTTCTGATATCCAACATCTTTTGATCAGGATCAAAGCATGGTTATGCATCTCCTCATTCACCTCAAGATCGGAATTTCTTGAACTGACACGAATTCGACGTAAAATGATGCGTAGTTTTGTCAACAGATCGCACCATATGATTTTTGCATTCGTAAAATTAATTAATTTATTTATTGTTATTCGATAACTTATCTGCTATTCGGGACGGAAACAAATCCAACAAATCAAAACCATGGCAATCGGTCCAGCCGTTCTCGAGTTATAAGAGTTGTAACAAACACGACTTTCTTTTATATATATAGATATAAAATTCTCGTGTCACAATGTTCGTTCCCATACTCCTCTGAAACGGCTCGACCGATTCTTATGAATTTTTTTAGGCATATTTAGTAAGTCTGAGAATCGGCTACTATTTATCGTTCAACCCCCTAAATATTAAGGGTGGTCCCACCCCTAAATTTTTATTTTTATTTTTTAGATAAAACTTTTTGCACAAAAACAAACAGCATACAAAATACATATATATAACCCTTAATTGTCACCCCTCTACGATAAACCCCTAATTATTTGTTAGTTAAGAATTTATAACTTGAACTCTGATGTTTATTTAGAGAAAAAATCACAGAAAAACCTAAAAGTTTTCATTCCAGAATACACATTAAGGAGAAACGAACGTTCGCGGGGGCACCTAGTAATATTATAAAAATAATAACATAGGCAAATTTATTTATTTTTAACACTTCGTGAACTTAATAGTACATATAGTACAGGTAACATAAAATATAGGAGACAACGACTTAAAGTGATCTCTCCAGACATCCCTAGTACGGAAAAAGAAAAAAGTAATATCCCTTACAATTACTAAACTCAAATAAAAGCTAATCTAAAAGTTCATCTCTTTGCTCTCTTATCCTCATCTGCAACTGTAAAGAGGGAAAAGAGAGCCGGAAAGACTGGGAGCGAGGTGAAATACGAGGCTTTCGAACGCGACGGCGCGGCGACTCACTGTGGGTGCTCTGCCCCATCTAGGGGTTATATGACATTAGGTCAAGTAACTAAGGTTCCAAAATACAATAGAAAAATAATATGACGAATTACAAAAGTCCCCATTGAGAGATTATGGTTAAGAGGTATTTATGTAGAGGACTTTTAAAAGACATAAAGATACAAGCTTTATATTCAATTCAATTTCAATTCAAAAATCATTTATTCATATAGGTAACAAAATGTACCCTTATGAACGTCAAAATTTTACATTTACTGCCAGCTCTCAAATCAAGGGCGAAGAACGGAACAGAAGAACTGGCAATAAACTCTCCGCCAGTCTTTTTAATCGCCAAGTTTTTTGTTAGGGCCTTAGATTTCTGTCTGTTGATCATTTGTCAATCTAATAAGCAAGTAGATGATTAGCCTCCTGTGCCACACGCCGTCGGCTTTTTGGGTCAAAGGCAAGCCTGTTTCAGGATGTTATCCATCACCGTTCGAGCGAATGTTAACTGCAAGTAGACAGACATTGGTGATGAGAGCCGCCCGCAGAAGCAACACTCCTCGATTCATAAGACAAGAGAACTTATTTGAATATTTTAATTATTTAGGTATTAAGCTTACGACATCACACACAGAACTAAATCTACTAATTATTTTACAAAATCCTACATCTAAAATGTGTGACAATTAAAGTAAACATAAGTTTCACAAAAAAATAGAAATTAAAAATTAAAAAATACAATTAAAACATATACAAGATAATACAAGCACACAATAAAATAAAATTATAGAAATTTGTTGGCACTTAAAGCAGAAAAAAAAAACAAAAATGATCAGCAAAACAGCGAAATTAGGTTCGTGAATGCTTTCTCTAAAACGGATCAGCCCACTACCTATATCCAGCTCCGGGAAAGCTGTGTTCAATCCGTTAAAAACGTAAAATTCAATTAAAATTTGATGTAATTGACAAATCTCAATCCAACGAAAACAATAAGAAATCGCGAAGTTATTGCCTCACACTATAGCTTATTCAGAACAAAACACTTGTGCGGTATTCGCTTGTTTAAAAACCGCGTACCGAGAATGCGTTCGTAAGCATATAGGTCGTATGTGTGTGGTCGAATAACAAAGCCATCTTAAAATCATTTAGTAAACATTGAAATGTAGTTTAAGTTACCACCGGAAAGCCGTCATGAATCTTATTATAAAAATTTTATAACAACTGGTGGTTCAACAGTCAAATCTATTTCAATTATGCCTATTAAAGGCACTTTTGAAAGTCAAAATGACAGGTTAAAAATATAAAAAAAAATTTACTCTTGTAGTAGAAAAAAACTCCATATTACCATATTTAAGGGCCTAATAGCCTAGCGGTCTTATTAAGTGGCAGCTAGGTGAGGGGTACCGGGTTCGATTCCCGGTTCGAGGGCAAGTTTTAATTTAATTTAAATTTGTTCTCGGCCTTTGGGAGGGTTGTGCGGTACCGGGCGAGTGATTAAACCGTACATGGATGGCACGGTCGAATTTCTTAGGCAAGCAGTGAGTATGCTACCTAAGAAAAGAGACTCTGAAGGTTTAGAACGTAGCAATACGCTCTAGGGCGAGGATGGCAATTACAAGGGCGAATTATAAAAATCTTATACTTGACGCTGGCTAATGCAAAAACCGTGCCAGAGCCAAAAAAATAATAAAAAAAAAAAACTTCATATTTACTCTTTTAAAATAGTTTTTACAATATATTGATTTGATATTTTGAGATTTGTCCCTAGAACAAAAAAAACTAGTAAACTTAAATAAAATAGGCGCATGGTGTAAAAAACAATGCATCAGAGAACTAAATTATGTATATTGGTGCTCACATATTTACATAATAAAAGTATAAGGAGTGGAGAACATAATTATAAAACCCAAAGATTCTAGAATAGTTAATGCTTCATTAAATTTATTCGTGGTAGAAATATATTTACTTTCTATGGGCTTGTTATGTTTGTTGTTATTAGGAACTTTGAAACTTTGAATAAGACTGTGACTCATTTTTAATAGGGCATAATTTGTATTACTTTCTATTTATCATTTTTTAATTATTAATTACTATGTAGGTTAATAACTGTATTGTGTGTTCAAGTCCTTAAAATAAATTATTTATTATATAATTAATATTTTTTAAATTTAATTACGCAGTTGAAACAAATAAAATAATGAACGCGATTTAACTCGTATAATTAGTTATATGCCCTATTCAGGAATTTATTTAGATTTGTTGCGATGTGTTTTAGGTAATATCATTTAAAAAAGGGATTTTAATTTAATGCATCAAAATGTAATCATATTTGCTTTTAATAACCTGTCGTCGTTCTGTATTAAGTGTTAAATGTAAAAATTTGTACTGTAATAAGAAGTAACTAAGTTCAAAAGGTTCCCGTTGTGTCGGAATTATTTTTTGTATGTCCCTCGGAAACGCCAGCACCGATATAGAAACTTTGTCAGATCATAATTATTTTTATAGGAAGTATGGGTAGTTTTTAAGACTGGAAAACACAGTTTAGTGATGACGAGTATAAACAATATTATTAGTCCATTTTAGAGACTTTAGCTTTATTAACTTTGTATTTGATTAGTAGTAGGATAAATGACTATGAAATTTAGGTATAAAATCCTTCCTTTACATTATGGACCTTTAAGTGAAATATTATTAAAAATGTACACATTAGTTATTATTATCTTAATTGTGTCTCAATAATGCTTTCACAAAAGTCGTCATAATTTGAATAAATAAACTGAAATAACTTAAATTATTAAACAGTTTCTTTAAATTAGAAGCGTACCTGACCTTGTGAGTTGTGACTCCAAAAGTGTTACGTTTTAATTTCGTATTTTAGTAAATTTTCGAGGTAAATTATTTCAAGTATCGGTTATCTAGGTTAGCTTTAAAATTTACTTGTATTTCCACCTACAGCTTCCAAGATTCACAGTACAAAAATACAACATTTTTAAATAAAACTGGCAAAATATGTTTATAAACTTCTACGGTACATACCCCTGTGGTGTCGAACTCGGTGATGTGTTACTGGACGACAACATGGTTGTTCCTGATAAGTAGTCCAGGAATCCGCCAAAACAGAACCCAGGGCTGCCCATACGAGCGCCACTAGCCATTGTCTCTGACCACCGGCCATTGCCCGGGCACATTCACCTGCACTGTACTCACAATTAAACCGAAAAATACCTATTGTATGCTTAAATCAACAAACTATTCCGGAAATCTTGAACAATGTTCATCTGTTTACATTACGCTAAATCGACTGCCGGCTAGTTTCCGTTCAAATACTAGTTTAGTAATCGTATAATATCGCGGGTTCACTCCCATCGACTATAGTTAGCCGCGCTCGCGTAACCGAGTTGCGACGTGCATCACCGCCAACGTCGTATCGCAAACTAAACGCTGAAGAGCCGCTTCGAAATGCTCGATCAACTCGTTGGAGACAAACGAAACTTTGGAGAATCCTTTGAGTAAGACAAGGACAGCTACAGCGGATAGGAAGTCCCGTTTACACGCTTAGAAAAGTTGTGGATTAAAAAGTTTTGATAATTTTGCCGATTCAATGATGTTTCGAAGACCTGGGGGAGATTTGTCAATGACCCCTCGTCGTTACGGACATATTGTAATAAAGGGGATGGTTTGTGAAATCGAAGTAAATTTACCTAATTTATGTTTGGGTAAGACGCATAAAGTTTTATGTTTGTAAGCACGCGAAAGGAAGTTATTTGTAAAGATGTGAGTCACGTCAAATTGGATATGTGAGTTATAAATTATGTTTAGTTTTAAACAAGTCGTTAAGATGTCACTAATAATATAGCGCCGCCTAATTTACATAGTAATTTATTGTTGACATAGTAAAAACATAATGGGTGTAGCAAGATTCAGGCTACGATTTAGAGGCGTGATTTCCGTATGTCAAAAGCGTATAAAAATTTAACTTAATAATAATAATAAAGCCTTTTTTATTTCACTATTCTAAATTTCCATTTCAAATGTTGTTAGTATTTACTTATAGCGAAATTCTATTAGTAATATGTTGGTGGCCTGTGGATATGGCCTCTCTTGGGTGTAGCCCTCCAACTCTTTCCAGATATTTACCAATAGTCTGCCAGTATTTGTCTGCTATATCTATTATAGCACCCCTTCTGTGTGGCCCACTCTTTTATCCCGAGTGGACTTTTCCATTTTGTGTCTTTAATCTGTTGTCCAGGTATCGTGTTATTTTAAAAAAAAAAAATTTTACGGAATAGTATAATAAAATCATAATACGAAACAAACGCAGGCTGCAATTTCCCCGTACTAGACTATCTAAAGTTAGTAATTCTTTTTTTGGAAAAGGGATACTCTTCTTTAATAAAATCCCAGATGTTCTTTTATATCTGCCTTTTAATAAATTTAAGAAACGTATTAAATAAAAGCTGTGTAAAAAGGCTTACTATAAAGTTAACGTTTATCTAGTTGATAAAAGGGCCTGGGACTAGTGATAGACAGGCTACTTCTAATTAATTTGCGATATTTGTTTTAAAATAAGTGTTGTTTGATAATTTGCTATTTTAAAAGAGTACCGAGAGTTATTTACACCGGCTTTTTCTCTCGGCCTACACCCTCTGTCTTCTTTGCCGATGAGTGGGGATGCCTACAGATTCAAATTTAATGACGTGGAATAAGTGATAGGTACCTGTATCTTTTGTTCCATAATAAACATATTTTTTTAAGAACGTGAAACAAAGCACGATCACGAGTCTGGTAGGCAGCGCGTCCATGCATTTTCTAGAAGTACGCTGGAATCTTATTTGACCGTCTTTCATAAGATTGAATACGACCATACTGTCTAATGTATATGCAAAATGACTTAGGCCTTACCCAACTTGACCGTGATTAGGTGAAATTAGGGTCGCTTTATCAATTACTCATTTGGTCTAGTCCCAAGAGCGAACATCCATTTCTCATCTGTTAAATCTTGAATAACTTAATTATAACAAGACGTACCCTCTATAATTAGACGCCTCGGCTCGAAAGCGCCTTTTAAAGTATGAAGTGGGAATTATAATTGCAAGTGTTTAAAATTAATATGGATTTTAGCAGACATCGAATTTTTAATTTAAAACTGGTTTTAAATGTCCAATATAAAAATGGTATAAGTTATTTTAATGGAGCCTATGTTTAGTCTGCATTGCGATTCTGTAACTCACGTTTTGAACTCTCACACTCACTCTCACTGATTTGAGCGCGACCGCCGCTGTGAAAACCGCTGTGAGAGTTCGAAAAGTGAGTTACAGAATCGCAAGGCAGATCTGCGTTTTCAATTTGCAGAATGGTATTTTTTAAAGAGATCTCGCCCTGTGCCTTCTTAAAGTTAAGCTTACAGTATTTTTATGCAGCGGATACAATATTTTTATTATAAACTAGCTGACCCGGCAAACGTCGTTTTTCCATGTATATTATTTCTAGGAAATGTTTTTTAAAAAATCAATAAAAATGACTATCTACTATAATAAAAATAAGGGTTGACCGGAGAGGTGACAATTAAAGGTTGTATGTATTTTTGTATGCTGTATCATAAAAAATAACAATTTAGGGGTGGGACCACCCTTAACATTTAGGGAGGTGAAAAATAGATGTTGTCCGATTCTCAAACTTACTGAATATGCATAAAAATTTCACAATAATCGGTCGAGCCGTTTCAGAGGAGTATGGGAACGAACATTGTGACACGAGAATTTTATATATTAGATATGTGTTGGAATTAAATATCTGAAAGTTACATATATTTAATAAATTTAATTTTTGAATTATATTTTAATCACCTAACTTTAATTTGAATTTATCACTGATTCGTTTGCATGAACGAAGTCATAGGTTCGGCTGGGCACCAATAGACTTTTTGTCTATGTGCGCATTTAACATTCTCTGGTACAGTGAAAAAAAACACCGTGAGTAAACTGGCATGCCTTGGAATCTTAAGTCGACCACGTGTCAGGAAGGCTAATCACCAACTGTCTATTAGAAACAATAAATAATCACAAAACTTATACATAAATCGGACGCGACCTAAAGAGGTTGTAGCGCCGCTGGTATTTATTTATATACGCTTTAGAATAGGTTCTTTTGGTGGTTTGGCTTACGATTTATCGATTGATCGGCCATAAGTCATTTTCAAATGCCGATAGCTGTATCAAATTTAAACAAAACCTACCTCTGAAATATAACTCAAACGATGAATGACACGAAACAAAATCTCGATTTTTTTGTGTTCCATTTTCGACTTAGTTTCGGTTCAGTTTCGACTTAGTTTCGGTTCAGTTTCCACTTAGTTTCGGTTTAGTTTCGACTTAGTTTCGGTTCAGTTTCGACTGTTTTATTTTAGTTAGTTAGCTCATGATCGATATGGAGGATCACTGTGGATGCCCTCTGCCTCTGTCATAGGACATTAAGTAAGCAAAAGATAATAATATTTTTCTTTTAAGCACACTAAAGTTAGTAGTTAATTTAACTTTCCAAATGTTCATATATTTGCGTACTCATAACATTAAGAGGCCCTCGTAGCTCCGTCCATTTTCATCAACATTTCAAGTTTTTCAATAAAAACTTTCGCTGCGCCCACATTTTAGATTTATGTATATACTTAAAACCTCCCCATTTCAATGGTCACGCAACTGTCTGTACAGGGTTTGATTTTTAGATTCAAACAATATTCAAGCGTGTTTTCAAACGGTTATTTAAATGCTGCCACAAAATGGCGGATTTCTTTTTTATATGTATCAAATCGATACCTCCTAAGTATACTGAGTCAACTAACAAATTTAGGTATTTTGTTTTTTTTATACAAAAGTACATAATAAACCATGATCTTAATGTTAGTGTTATTTTTTTTTTAAAAAGACCTATAATTACCGAGATAATTTCACGTATACTAAATCAATTTCAACATCAGTTAAAATCGTACATTGTATACTGATCCAAATAAAATTGTATCAGTATTCGCGGGGCGTGAGGAGGGACGCATTGATACAAGTATATTATGGCTCAGTATACGATAAATGACGGCGAGGGCGCGAATTTTTTTTAATTTTCTCAATAATAAGGTGAATAATACTAATGATACAATTAGCAATATCTCAGGAATCGGTGATATAATGCAAAACAGGGATGAATATGGTAAGTTACATTGATATACTTTATTTATGTTACATATAGTGTGATTTTGCCATTTTTGTTTGATAATTGTTACACGTTGCTTAGTACGCCGTATACTGATACAACTATATTTACACCTGTTTACAACGAACAAACTTTATAAAGAAGACACTTGATTTATCTGGCTATAATAATGTATTAATTCAATTTTTGATATATTTGTTTTAATTGTGGTATAATATATTTTTTTATGTGTAAATCTTATAACTTGATATTGGCACGTTAAATATAAAAATATGAATTCTTGTGTTTTTAATTGTTGTTTATTTTAGAGTCTCCATTGCCACCGGATGCAAATTTTATGGAAGAGGAGCTATCAATACTTGATGATATTGATTAGAATGATAGCAAGGAAGTATCGCAGAATATCCCTTCTAATGCTTACATATTATTCCTAGATTATATTCTTTGCTCTTCGCCTTGGGTATCGAATGTTGATAACTGAACTCAAAAAGGAGATCGATCGCCATCAGTCATAGAGAACACTCCAGGTAATTCGCCCATCCAGAATAGCATTATAGAAAATTATTGTGATATTACTCCAGTACCATCGCCGTATAATTCTTTTTCTCATCTCCTGTTAATTTCTGACATTAATGTTATCACATACTCATCGTCCAATAACGCTAAAAGCCCATTTCCATTGCGAAAAAAGAAAAAGAAAGGCTAAGAGTTTTCATAAAAAATGTAAGGATAAGGAGAGGAAATATAAGCTTAATAGAGGATTGGAATATGTCAGTAGAAACGGAAGAGTACATGCTACGAGAATTATGAAAACTTCTTGCCCCTCAACTTGTTGGAAAAAATGCAGTGAGAAATTAACAGAATGTTTTGGATTATTGGACCTCCGAAGACAATGGGTTTTTTGGCAAGATATGTTGTAAAAGCTGGAAAAAAAGAGAAAAAAATATCGTCGATAAAAAAAGGAGTGAAGGAGATAATATTGAGACCACAAAAATATCGGTTTACAAAACTATGTTTTTGAGAACCCTTTCTATTAGTTTTGATTTTGCTTATACAGATTTAGAAAAGTCCGATAAAGGTAATGGATTTATTAAATCAGATCAGCGTGGTCTTTGGATGAACATATAATCCATGCGATAACGTTCACAGTGTTATAGATCACGTTGAAGCATTTTCTCCTGTAGAGTCGCATTACACTCGCCAAAAATCAAGTAAAAATTATCTGGAAGGCTTTTTATCCTTCCCAAAACTGTTCATGAATCGAATGGTTTATGGACTACCGTGAGACAATATCTATATATAGGTTTTATAAACCCAAAAAGATATTTGTGAACAATGTCACATTTATGAAAATAACAAGCAAGTTCTACAGGCAGATAAAGAAAAGCATGAAGAGCATTTAAAAAAAAGAGAAAACTAGAAAAATGAAAACAAAAGATAAAAAATCAGCGTTACAAAATAATGAAATCCTTATATCAGCATCTGATCTTCAAAAGTGTCTTAATGTATGTACCTCACGGAAGCGTGAGTACTTTTTATTATAAACGGAAACATTATTTGTATAATTTCACAATATTAATTCTGGGATCTCGCCAAGGTGATTGCTTTTGATGGTATCAACAGACAGCAAAGAGAGGTGCAATTGAAATTTCCAGCTATCATTTTAAGTTTATAGAAGTTACGGGTGATGAAGGTGTCAATGATTACCGGTTTTAGTCAGACAACTGTGGAGGCCAAAATAGAAATAGGATTTATTTCTTAATGTATATGATAGGTAGTTTAAAGTGTATAGCTATTAGCCATCGCTTTCTAATAGTGGGTCATTCACAAAGTGAAGGCGACAGTATGCACGCTTTAATTGAAAGACAGACAAAGATAAAAAGCTTTATATGCCTGATCAATGATATACAGCTTTAAGATACATACACAGTTATTGAAGTGTCTCAGGATTTAATAAAGGACTTCAAATCAAAGTCAAAACTTATAAACAACTGGACAACTACTAATGATGGATCTATCTATCTTAATAACTCTAATGGAGCAGAAGATAGTAATTCAGACTGATTTTTGATTCGTTCAACCTTTAATATTTTTATTTATTTTGTTTAACCTTATAGCATTTTTTTGAGCGTTAGAATTTCCTAGATTTTTAGATATTTATATTATTCATATCTATTATTTTTATTAATATTGTTTAACGTAAGTTACCATTTTTAGTTTTGTATTATTTTTATTGATGTTTGTTACTTTTCAAGAAACTTTAATGATACTACATGCTACAAAAAAGGGTCCTACTTAGTATAAACGAAAAATACATCGTGATTCTTTAAATGTGTTGTTTTGTTAATGAGACTACTTCTTCCTAACCTTTATTAATTTCGTTAGGTATTCGAAATACCTAATATGAGTAATTAAAAAGCCTCGATTAATTATATTAGTCCAGTATACGTTGAGGTTTTAACTACTAACATAGGTAAGTACTTTCCTAGTATAATGAGTCAAGTGATGTAATTTTAACATTTTATTATTAAGTGGGACAAAAAAAAACGAAAATAACCAAAAGTAGTATGATATTAATAAAATGATTATCATATTTCTAAATACTTTCGAGTAAGCCATGGATTTTCATGTACAACGTACATGAATATAACTGGTAGTTAAACCATTTTACTATTGAGTCCCGCCCGTGTATAATGAGTCATGTACATAAAATATCATTTAAAAACAAAATTCAGCAAAATCATGTTATACCAAAGGAAGAGCTTTCAATCTTTATTAAAAAAACATTTAACTTATTCCGAATTAGTTTGATTTCATTAAAATATAAACAATTTGCCTTAAAATGGCTCTCCTATAAAATTACTAAAATGTCAGTTGACTCAGTATACTTAGGAGGTATCGAAATAATTTGTATACATACTTATTTTATACTAATTACATAAATATGTAATTTAAGTAAATTACTTTGATAATCCGTGAGAGAAAAACAATTTGGGAGATGTAAACAGTTAAAAAAAATTGTAATTGGAATCACAAAAAAATTGAATTACCTATTAAGTTTGTTATGGAAGAGCTGGAAACCCTGACACAGGTATTTTTTATTTTATTTTATTTTTATTCATGAAAACGGCTTGACCGATTTGTCTGTCATTTGTATAATATTCCTTGAAGTACGAGGATAGTTCTTACGGAGAGAAAAATTAAAAAAAATTAGGGAAAAAGTGTAAAAACAACACTTTTCTATATTCCCAAACAAAATATTCGTAATAATACTTAAAAGTGAATTTGAACTTTAATACCATAGCATAACGTTCAAATGTTAGTGGAGGGGTTCCGGGAAGGTAAATTTTTATTTTTTGACATGTATTTGTTGTCTTATCAACTTTCTTTATTTTATCCTACTAGCTAGGCCGGTGTCCCGAATAGCAGAATAAGTATTCAAGAATTTAAAATAAAGAATCGACTGTTAGGCGGTACGACGTTCGCCAGGCCAGCTAGTTTATAATAAATAAACACATTTTTTTTTATCAAGTCTTTATAAAGGGCTAGTGCATCGTAGTAGCATCAGGTATTGTGCGTTCATAGATTGGTATCTTCTATTTAATATACGATAATATCTAGTATCCGGATTTCTGGTTGAATTTTTTTTTTTTTTTTTTTTATAAAATAGGGGGGCAAACGAGCTGCGGGACGACCAAAAAGGGCAGTCAACGCAGCCCATAGACACCCATTATTAGTGGGTGCGTTGCCGGCCTTTGAGGGAGGAGTAGGCTCTCTTCTTAAACATTTGGAGGTCGCATCTCTGAGGGAAGACCCCCCCCGGGAGCCGATTCCACAGTTCGCTAGTTCGCAAAAGAAAATGCCTTGTGAAGCGGACCGTGGAAGACCTCCAACCATCAAGATGATGCTGGTGAAATTTGGAGGTCGTTCGGCTCGTACGGTGTTGGAAAGAGGCAGGAGGGATCAACCCAAACAATTCTTCCGAACACTCTCCGTAATAAATTTTGTAAAAAACGCAAAGAGACGCAATGTCTCTGCGTAGCGATAGAGAATCAAGCCGATCAGTAAGACATTGGAGATTGACAATTCGACAAGCCCTTCGCTGAATTTGGTCAAAAGGAAGAAGCTGGTATTTGGGAGCACCGGCCCAGAGATGCGAGCAGTATTCCATATGAGGTCGTACTTGAGCTTTGTAGAGCTGCATACGTTGCACCTCAGTGAAATACTGCTTAGCCCTACCCAAAACACCCAGCTTTTTGGAAGCCAGTTTGGCTTTTTCTTCCAGATGACTGCGAAATTGGACTTCTTTCGAGATGCCAACCCCAAGGATACTGAGGCTGTGTGACGAACTAAGGAGAGCGCCTTCAAATTGAGGAGACACGACAAAAGGATCTTTCTTGGCAGAAAACGAACAAACCTGAGTCTTTGTAGGATTAAACCTAACAAGGTTGTTACTACCCCACACAGAAACCTTCTCCAGAATCGACTCAATTTCGAGAACAAGTAAGTTACGGCTCTCATCAACCTCAGATCGAGACATGTTCGGATGGCCGGAATATAATGTGTCGATGGTGCTGTCGTCTGCATAGCAATGAATGTTGTCGATATTCAACAGGTCATTGATATGCAGAACGAACAGGGTCGGCGAAAGGACACAACCTTGCGGAACGCCTGCATTGATGGGTCTAGGATTGGAGCACGCTCCGTCAACTAGGACTTTAATGCTACGTCCTACAAGAAAATTTGCCAGCCATCGGCATAAGCCATCGGGAAAACCGTATGACGGTAGTTTCGAAAGAAGCGCCCTATGCCAAACCCTATCAAAGGCCTTAGCTATATCCAAGCTAGCGGCCAAAGCCTCACCCTTACTTTCCACAACTTCGGCCCATCTATGAGTTAGATAGGCAAGAAGATCACCAGCCGAGCGGCCACGGCGAAAGCCATACTAACGATCACTAATTAGCTGGTGCTCCTCCAGATATCGCAAGAGCTGCCTATTGATGATAGACTCCATTACCTTTGAAAATAAAGAAGTGATTGCGATAGGTCGGTAGCTGGATGGTTCAGAGCGGTCACCTTTTTTGGGAATGGGATGAACATGCGCAGTCTTCCATGAGCTTGGAACTACGCCCGAGGAGTACGAGAGTCGAAAGAGCCGTGTAAGCACCGGAGTCAGCTCAGAAGCACAAGTCTTAAGAACGATCGAGGGAATGCCGTCAGGACCACTTGACTTGTGGGTGTCAAGGGAGATTAAGGCCTTCCGCACACCAATCTGTTCGAATCGAACTTCAGGCATAGAAAACCCGCAATGCGGAATAGTAGGCGGTAAGGTCCCTGAGTCATTGAGCGTGGAGTTAGATGCAAAGAGAGAGCAAAGGAGCTCTGCTTTCTCTTTCGCCGAGTGAGCCATCGAGTCATCCACCTTTCGCAAGGATGGTAAAGAGGGCTGACAAAAGTTTCCCTGAGTTGCCTTCGCCAATGACCAAAAGGCTCGAGTTCCAGAGGGCAATTTCGCGAGCTTTTCACCAATTCTGCCAATATGTTCCGATTTTGCTTTAAAAATTTCTCGTTTAAGGGTGCGGGTAGCTGCATTAAATTTCTTTTTATGGAGAGCTACATCGGGATCCTTTATGGCCATTGCGTGAGCCCAGATTTTATAGTACTCTAGCTTAAGACGGGAAGCCTCTTTGCAAGAGTGGCCAAACCATGGCCGAGATTTACCACGAATGGGGACCATAGAGTAAGGGATATAGAGTTCCATTGCTTGTAGCACCACATCGGCGACAGATTCAGCGCTGGCGTCAGGATCACTACCCTTGAAGCAGACTTGCAACCATGGGTATGCTGCAAAGAAATGACGCATGTCATCCCAATTGGCCGATTTGTAATGCCAGACACGACGGCATTCCGAAAACTGCGGGCGGGTTCGACGCCTAATTGGCACAACGGTCCGCACCAAGCAGTGGTCGGAGGACCCAAGTGGGGCATCCACAGCAACCTCATAGAAGTCTGGGTGAGAAGTCAGCATAAGATCTAATAACGAAGGCTGATGGTCAGCTCGGTCTGGTATTCGCGTAGGCGTTGTGACCAGTTGAGTTAAAGCATATGCAAGAGCGAAATCATGGAAGCCTCTTCCCGAATAGTCGGTCGTACGAGAATTTAACCACTCAGAATGATGGGCATTGAAATCACCCAGTATAACGACTTCAGCAGGCGATAGAGACAGAAGGGAATCGAGTGCAGTTTGGACATGTTCTATGAGTCGATCGACCTCGGTGTTGCCGCTGTGTGACCTGTAAAGGCAGCAGTATATGCGGGGATGGTCAGCACATTCTACGCGTACCCACAATGTAGAAAGATCGGATTCTTCCAAATGTAAGAGGCGACGGAAATTTATATCCTCACGAATGTAAACGCATACACCGGCTTGTGGCCTAAAATTATGCTCAAGACAATAGCCTGGATAGTGCAAATGTTCAACAGACGAGGGAACTATCTTGGTCTCCGTTAGAAACAATAAGGCCGGCTTAGCCGTCTCGAGGTGAAAGTGGACGGGATTTAAATTAGATTGAAGCCCCCTAATGTTAGTAAAGTCAGTGTTAAATTGTGTTACCGTGAGTTTATTTCTAGATTTGCCTCTGCAGTTGAGCGGTATTTTGTCCCCCCCAGAATACGCGGGACAGCCTGAGTAAGTACACCCAGGGACGGATTCTCCTGTACTAGAAGTGCAGGTACCCTCCTGGGGTAAAAAAGTTCTATTAAATAACGCTGCCATGATGATTCGGAGAGGAAGGGGATGAGCTTCCGGGAATCCCATAATATAAAGCGAAACGCGACACACGTCCTGCGTGGGCCACTTCACGCTTTTTTCCAATGGGAGAGTGGTATTACCCCGATCGTGTCGGCTCAATCGGCTGCTTACGCAGCATGACACTCCCACTACTTGGACTAACTGACTGCGCTGGTGGAAATAGTTATTGTTCAAATATCCCACCAGCGGGCGATGGGGTCGTCACTGCCCTACGCCTTAAAAACCCTTAGTCGCCTTTTACGACACCCACGGGTAGAGATGGGGAGGTGCTATTCTATAAGCCGGCACAACACGGCCAAAAAATAAATATTTAAAAAAATTAGATAAAATAAATATTTTATCGCAAAATAAATTCTGTTTTCCGCTCACGTCCACACTTATTCGTTGCTTGCACATCAACTGTAATACTCTATGGGTGCAACCGTGTTTAGTGCTGGTCTGTGCATAACTGTGCAAACAGACAAATCAGTAGAATTTCAGAAAAATACAGTAGACATCATATTTTTTTATACAACAGTCACACGGACAGGAGGCAAACCGGGTCTATAGTCTGGAGGTAGTTACTATATTCTATGGGAATAGCGTGGGTTCTAATTCTAGAAGTACGTACCCTTTACCTTACCACATCGCTCTGTCCAAAATATCTCGGGTTTTCTGAAAACTGTACCACTCGAAAACAGTTGCTCTGAAACCGCCCGAGAAATGTTACAGCCTCATTCCAATTTTCTTGTATCTTATGGAGTCTCTATTAAAACGGGTACAAGCATTTTATCTTGCTGAAAACGTCTCTTAAATGTAGAAATATCGAAAAACATTTCAGTCAACCCATTTTTATAACAATATGTATAGTTACGTGGAGGATGGAAAGGTGTGCTTCCATCTCCTACCTGGAAAGATCTCAACCACTCTAGCCTCTACAAGACGGCTTAAAGGCCGCTACAGTCGAGGTCGTAATTATACTTGATTTTGTTTGGCTCACCAACCAGATGGACGGATCAAGTAAAAGACTCATCGTTCCAAAACTGTACTGTTTGGCACTTGACAGAAACCGGTGGAAACACTGGAAACTTCTTTGCTGACCACGGAGCTAAGACATGAGCTGCCGATTCAAGAGAGAGAGAGACCTAACCTACCATAGACAGCGTCACATTTTACAGTAGACATACTGTGATAACAGTAAGTCTCACTGGTCTCAATAATTCTAACATAAAACAAAATAACACGCACATTGAGTCGTAAAGTGAGCAATATAAATGGAGTATAAACTTGTGCTTATATTCAATTTGTACTGCTGTAAATCGTACTAAAACGGAACAAAGCGAAAATATTTTAAACTGGTAGCTTAGGTAGCAATATTTTTGACCCTTGCGCTTGTTAACAGTACATAGACCTATGAGATAAAGTTATGTAACTTAAACAAGGGACCGGCCAAGCGTTGCTGTGGCTATGGTTTTTGTTATATTACATAGTAGTAAACTATTCAAGGGAAACGGTAGGAGAACACCAGTATGGGGACCACCATGCTTTTTTGGTGGTAATGCCATTAAATTGTAGCTTATCTGAAACGTTGGTACTTTCAACACAGTGCCATCTGTTAGAATTGTGACTATCAAATAATACACAAATATTTTGCAATAAAATAATATTGCGGTTGTAAATTGAGATGTAAGCTATCCTATCTTTTAAGTTAGATCAAACTGCACACGATGTGCAAATTTGAAATCGGTTGAGTAGTTTAGGAGTTCATAGCGGACAAACAACGTTACACGTAATTTATATATAATATTAAGATATTATACTGGGTGTCAGTAATAAAGGCTTAATAATAATAATAATTCAAGAAATCGATTCATTCAGACCACGTTCATAAACATAAATGATTTGAATAAAAAGCCTTATTTCTCACCTTTAACACTTCCAAAACTTAAAATTCCAAAATACAAGCTTTACTACCACTATTAACCAATTCTATAGAATTGTGTCTCAAATAAGGGGTTTATTATTGAAATAACCTAGGGTCCTTAAAGAAAATGGGGCGGACCAAGACACAACGCAGCATCAGAGTGTCCTCGATGATCACGGTTCCGCCATTTCCTCACTCACATTGTTAAGTAGCGATCTTTCTCTGTCTGGTGTTATTATGAAAATGCTTGATATCAGCGAGACGCGGAGTGCAATGATTTCCTTCTGCGAGCAAATAATTCTACAGAAGTAGTCTGAAGAAAGAGAGACAGAGCACAATATAAGAACCCTTTTGAGATAAGGAAGGGAAAAGAAGGTTCGCCGGTTTCATGCCACGTACGAGGTCCACACTATGTCGACGGCATATGGCTGTACCGCTGAGGTCCCGGTTCAATGAGAGAGAGATCCCGAGGGTCTTTGATGCTATTGATACTACCCGAGGTGGTTTTCGTGGGTATAGCTCACACCGTTCTCTGAGTAGCAGAGTACCCGGAATAAGTCGACTCCAACTTACCCCTGATGCATTTAGAGTGCATTAATTGTTAAAAAAAGGTCCTTCAAGAAATGTGTTCTTACACAGGCCCTCACAAGCAGTCTTGAATTGTATCCATGGTACCTCGGGATTAACCGTGAATTAGATTACACTTGAAGTTACGAATGCTGTCTAGATTAATGTGAATAGTACTACCGTAAACAAAAGACAATATTCCGTATAAGAGTGTCGTTTAAGAGACATTAATCATGAGATTCAAGGATTCGAAACAGATGTGAGGCGTGTCTGCAGCGATGCAAGAAGTCGACTGGTTCGGGGTAGGAGGGGCTAGATAATTGATGATGGCGACGTGAGACACTTTGGCCATGACATTCCTACGCAATATATTTTAAATTAACTTTTGAGTGACTTTGTACTCAGTCGGTTGGAGGTTGAAAAGATGTTTCCTTAATTCTCGTGTTTGCTTTACGTGGGAACTTTATTTGAACACCGAGCAAACGGACAGGAAGCACGCCTGATGTTAAGTGATACCACTGCCCATGGCCACTCTCAACTCCAGAGAGCTCACGAGTGAATTGGCGGCTTTTTAAGAATTGGAACGCTCTTTTCTTGAAGGATCCTAAGAAGAATTGGTTCGGAAATACTTCAGTGGACAGACAAAAAAAGCAGCAAACTGTTTTAAGACTTTTTTTTACATAACAGGGGGGGGGGGGGAAACGGGCTGGAGGCTCGTCTGATGTTGAGTAATAGACACAGACACTCACATTGGCTGAGGGTTCGCAAGTGCGTTGCCGGCTTTTTAAGAAGAAATGAGTGATGTGTGATCTTTAGAGGGGGAAAATTTATATAAACTTAACTTAAATACGTTTTTTTATATAACAATTATTGGTAAACGGACCGTTGCCGTTCATTTAAAAAGAAACCACCAACCCTTTTCTTGAAGGACCCTAAGTCGAATTGGTAAGATCATAAACGTTCTAAATACAAAAGAAAGCAAGCAATTACGAACATTTTGCGTCCTGTAAATTACAGCATCGTTACTTAACTCATTAAGATACAAAGCCTCATTATTACGCCAAATGCCAACAATTCGCTTAGTATGGAAGTCGATCTGCCATCAGGTTCCATTGTGTAAACTTCTAATAATGCTTTCAAGTCGCTTCGGTGCTCTAAATGTTTTATGCCACGGCAAGTCAACGGACAGTGATCACTTCTGTAACAATGATGCCATCGAAAACATAACTTGTATAAAAATTAAGTCTCGAGTTATGTGACCTAACTTTAGTTAAGTTACATATATATATTTTAGTTAATAATTACAAGCGTAAACAATATGTAAACAATCTTCGCACTTGAAGCCAATATTGAGCCATTTAGTTTTTAGTCTAGTCAACAAGTTCAAAAACGTGAAAAATAGAGATAAAGGTCCTAAAAATATGAGCGATGGCTCATTCGATTCGCGATTCGGAATCACCTCTAGATTTTTTTTTTCTTCAGGTCTCGTTTCTTTCAAGTGTTAAGAAGATACTAGAATTTTTTTTAATTTTTAAAATCACATTTTATGTTATAAAAAAAATATTTTTATTGCTGAACTCTCTTTAGCGTTTTTATTTTCAACGTCTAGCTAAAATTATAAATGATGGAGATAGAGTTCCAGGAGTCTAGACTTTTTATTGGAAATTTCCTCCTCTTTAACGAGCTTTTTTCAAAATTGCTAAAATGTTAATATTTTTTGAATTCTTAACAAAAAACGAAATATAATTTTTCACATTTTTGAACTTGTTGACTAGACTATTTACCACACACATAAATTGTATTTTAACATTCTCGTTTCCGATAATGTTTTAATTGTTAGGTTACATAACAAATAACATTAATAAAAATTACTAAGAAGTACTCCGATACTAGCATTCCGTAGTAATATTTACATGACTAATGCCCCTAATTTTGAAATAAAAGTGCAAATGCGAGTTAGGTCCGGCAGCGAATCCAATTTGCATGTTTTATGCAGGCGAGTGATACGACCGACAGTGCATTGTAAGTGCAGCAAAGCCTTAAAATATTTATATTTCCCACAAAATTGGGTTACGTTGGAAATTGTATGAGCCTTGTCCTTTTAAATTGATTTTGTTTTGAATTTCAAAAAAGAGAAGAGAATAGAAAGTAATCAGAGCGGATCTCATGAGCTTATCTATATATCTTGCTCTATTGGAACCCGCAGTCCCAAGAAAACTGACGAAAAGACGTGGAGCGAGGTAAAATATGAGGCTCAAGTCGCGATGGAGCCTCACTATGGAAACCCTAGGCCCAACTAGGGGCCATATATAGTGAAGAAAGTCTCTTGACTATTGCTTCTCTTCTTGATTATTGGTTCGGATAGATCAGATCTTTTCTTGATTAGGGAGCGTTCAAGTATTACGTAAGGCAATTTTTGGAGATTATTGACTCCCCCCCCCCCATGAACTCGCCGTAACGTTTTTCAGTCCTGTTTACAGTACTGTTACCCAAGTCTAGTAAAACTTTTCATGACCACCTAGTGACTCTTTAGTTACTATTATGTGGTGTAAGTAGAAAATAATATTAACAATAACACGTAATACAATCCCCGCCCCACATCGAAACGTTTTACAAAAGGACCCCCCTCCCCCCCCTCCCAAAATTACCTAATACTTGAACGCTCCCTTATTGGTTCGGAAAGATCATAAAGAGCAGTGACTTGTACACCTTACAAGCAGTCCTGATCGCAATTGCTGGTATATCAAAAGATGCTGGAAGCCGATATGAAATGAATATTGGCTAAATAACTACGTTTTGGGGATAGGGGGGTATAGGTTACAAAAAAACACCTGCAATATCAGAAAATGAAGGCACGTTTACTGTTCGTAATAACATTTAATAGACCTAGGCCAGTATGCCATAATCAAATACGCTTTTTGCATTAGGATATCCCACGATTTTTAGAATGTTGAGAATTGTTTGAGGGTCTTGATTATAAAGGACGAGCGAACCGGATGACACTTTTATTTTAACTGAAAAGAGTTGTTTACATTTTATTTGCTCAAAGTTATTTGGCATTAAAACAAATCACTTGAGGCATTATTATTAATAAGCGTCACGGTTCATAGAACACAAATATTTGTGTACAATGGAGGAATCGGGTGGATTCAACGAAAATTGCATTGTTCATTTTATTTCAAGTGCGGATGGCGGGCTCGCACCGGAATTATTTACTACGTAACACCACATGCACTTTATTTTTTTGTTTCAAACCATTCTCTCGTGCAGGCATTAATGTAGCAAATAATTTAAGCGTTCCCACCCGTACTCTGAGTCGGTAATTAAGAGTTAACTTAAACCTATTTGCTGTCGTACTTTTTCTAGGAAAATGTGCGACAGGATATTCACAATTGTTTTATGTGACTCGTACGAACGCGAATTATCGGCGTTCGCCAATGTTTCGGGTTTTAGCTAATTACAATATAATTTATGCTGCTGCCAGTATCTTAGGAACCTAGCCTGAAGGAGTCCCTTTTAATAATATATATTTTTTAAGGTTGTCTTTTATTGACATAACCTTTTCACATTTAAAGAAAACACTTTTTAACCGAATTGAAGTTATGTTTTTAATCAATCCGCCGGATTGTTTATTTTGAAATATCCGCGAAAATAGAGGACACCGTGAGCAATTTCTGCCAAAACCCTCCATCTTTTAGTCGATACCAACTTCGGGGAAACAAATACAGATAATACAACTTTTTCTACAGCTGTGATACTTTTTGACATTCAACACCTTTTGTCTTCAGTCACCGTGACCACGCACGCTGTAAAGCACGCGAAACGTCGGTCAATTTTAAAATTATGTAAAATAATTGTAAATTAAAAACATAACTTCAATCCGGTTAAAAAGTGTTTTATTTTTTAGGTTTAGATTCAACGAATGTTATTTTTACGATCCTTAATTATTTTATATAGTGGTGTAGTACACACATAATATAACTAGCAGATAATATATTTGTATATACAGTAGAACCTCTATTAGTCGAACATCAAGGGAGACGCCAAAAAATTCGAGTTATAGAGTTTTCAACTTATAGAGTTTGAGGTTTATTCTTATAAATGAAGCTAAATTTCAAAGGGAATCAAAATTGAACACGTGTTTCCATGAGTCATAAATTTATTATTGTATACTCCTAAAATGTTTTCTAAGAAACAATAGTGTACTCACATTGTCGGCAAGTTCTTAAAGTCGGTAACTTATTTTTGTTCAAACAATAGAGATAATAAATTCCAAATGATCAAGTTGTAAAGGTTGTAAAATAAAACGTTCCTATGTTCGAGATACAGAGGTCAAATATAATTTTTCGAGTTATAGAGTGAAAATATGTACCAAAATGGCTTGGAGGGACTCGGTGATTATTTCGATTAACAGAGGGTCAAGATTTCAAGTAATGGAGGTTTTGGTGTTTTAAGGGAAGGGAACAAAACATTTTTTCGAGATTTGGAGGTTTTTGACTTATCGAGGTTCGACTTAACGAGGTTCTACTGTAATACCATTTTACAATGGTCTGTTTAAAATAACATTCCAGACCAACCAGGTGAACACAACAAGCATTTATTTCGCTTAGATAGGTTTTCTATTCAATAAGGACAATGGACTGAAAACATTTTATCGAACTGAATTCTTGCATTCACGGAAATCAGCATTGCTACTATGTATTATGTAAAATAGTTCACAATTGAGATGATTGCATTCTCTAATAAAGTACTTGAGTGATGTCATAATACTATCATACTTTTATTATTAACGACCATATTCTATATCTAAATTCCACTCGTAACTGCTATGAGTCGTTAATTGTTCTATAGGATACTGGTATTATCTCACTATACTATGCTTTGTAATTACTCCCATAATTATATGGAACAATTACTCTCTTTTGGTAGATACGCGTACAAAATCGTTAGGGTTTTCAATGTTCCCTATATTCAAAAGTGAAAAAGTCACAAATTATTTTTTTCATTCCTTATGTTCATATTTTACATGTTATGATTTTGTTACAATAAGGACCTTCACTTGGCACAGCAATGTTGCGAGAGGGCATGGTTTATTATAGTTAATTATTAAATTTAATTCTTATACACTTTTTACTCTTATAAGTAGATACATATATAATACATAAAGCAGTGTTGGCCTAGTGGCTTCAGCGTGCGACTCTCATCTCTGAGGTCGTAGGTTCGATCCCCGGCTGTGCACCAATGGACTTTCTTTAACGCGCTCGAACGGTGTAGGGAAACATCGTGAAGAAACCTTAGACCCAAAAAGTCGACAGCGTGTGTCAGGCACAGGAGGCTGATCACCTACTTGCCAATTAGATTAAAAAATGAACTAAATTTATTTTTTTAAGTAGCTACATTATTTATTTATTATATTTGCTTTGGCTTCACGTTGCGAAAAGGAGTATTCATTTAAACAAACCAATACTCTCAGAAGTCAACACTTAAACATAAATTTAGTTTACAATAGTGTCTAATACATAGATATTAAAATACTGAGTTCAAAACTAAAATCCTGGGAGGTTACTGTGATTATGAAGAATAGCAGTGAAATGTAATTTCCTCTATGTCAGCACCAACCTACACGTACTGCGTCAGTTAACGTATCGACTTGGCTTTGGATCTAGAAATATTATGCAGTTTTTATATTTTTATTCCGGTCTGCATAAAACCTTCGCGCACTCGCCTCCTTGGTTTGTCTTGTTAGTCTAGATAGAAAACAATGACAAGCGTTGCCTAGCAACAGTTTAATTGGCGGCAAAATATATAACATTTTTCATGGTTAATTTATTTATTTCAATTATATTGCTTGTACACCATAGATACACACCATAGAACACAATATTTAGACAAAAAGTTATCTTTACAAATACAGATTGTCGTAATATAAGTTAAAAGAATATATAAAAAGTACCGATTTTTTTCATCAAACGTTCGTTATAAATGTAATGAAATAAGGTCTGTGTTTTACCTTTGAGGTTAAGTTAATAAGAATTACTTGCGTCTACTTGTATATGAAATTTTTAAATGAAACAAATAATATGCCCCATTCTATATTTAGGTAGCCTTATTGGAGCGTTTATGGACAAAATCGCGGAAAAATTTAATGAAAGAAAAAAGTGGTATTTCATCAAGAAAATCTACCATGTCACAAATCAATGAAAACTATCCGCATCCACCGTATTCTCCAGCTATGGCCCCAGCAACTTTTTCCTGTACTCAGACCTCAAGAGAATGCTGGAAAGCAAAGATGAAGAGGTAATCGCCGGAACTGAAGCCGACAAATCGTATTATAACATGGTATCGAAAAAGTGTATGACCGCTATAATCGTTGTATCGCTCTCGAAGGAATATTGAATAATCAAATTAAGTTCTACAAAAATAAGATTTTCTATGTTAGCCTACAAACTTTTCAGCCCACTTGTTATTGAAATTAACCGCAATTTGCATACGAAATCACTATCAATTGGACTTTGGCATATAGTCTAGGTATAAATTTTTAGACTTGCCTTATATTGCTTCGAGAGAGGTTTTCTTTATAGGACAGGGGGCAACTGGGCAGGAGGCTAATTGACACTTACCTAAAGGCGGCCACTGACGATACGTCCATTTAGTACACTTCCTTTTGGATGCACTCCAAATGGAAATGTATCGAGATACGGTACCATTCACAATACTTCCATTTGGATGCATGACGTCACTTCGAACTTTGCAATCGTACGGAACGGAAATAATAAATACTATGGATAACAATACTTTACTGGTGGCAGCAGTTGTTTGTATTTTATTAAAAAGAAAAAGAAAACCTAAGAGAAGGTGGATGAAGGATTGGTTGAAACCAAGAAATATTTTTATTTATTTTATAATATAAATATATTTATTTAAAAATAGAAATACTTTTATATTTTTCATTTACTTCCAACACAAAGTCACGCGCGGACAAAGACATAATAAAAAAAAATTATAACGCTTGACAAATACACAGCACATGCACCACCATCGACATCAAAACATAAACTGAAACAAAAACTTCAAAAAAATGGACGCCGTTTCGCCTATTCGCGGACAATTCGGACTGCTTCCATATGGCGTGGCGCACGTTTCTGCCATTGACGGACGGCCACGGATGACGTCCATTTGGCCTGGACGCATGGATTCAATCCTTTTGGAAATCCAGAGCTGGCTGACGTCCATCCAAATGGAATACTTTTTTACCATTCATGGGACGATTTTGGACGACGGCTACTCCATTCGGATTAATGGACGTATCGTCAGTGGCCGCTTTAATGTTGCTGCCGGACTTTTAAGAATTGGTACGCTCTTTTCTTGAAGGACCCTAAATCGAATTGCTTCAGAAATACTTCAATGGGCAGCTGGGTCCACATAGTGTTGATAAACACCAGCTAGAATATATAAAGTATCACTGTTTGATATCACCTTTTTTATGATGCCTACATTACCCTTATCCATTCCGCGAAAAAGACCTAGAATCTAGAAACCTTAACTTTAGAAGGCGCTAGATTGAATCGCATTGAGGTGACATGGAAATGATTTCAATCGGGCGCTGACTCAGCATAAAATACGCCTCCAATTGACATCTTTCCATTCGAAAGCCAAGAAAATATCATTGAGCTTAATTCTATAGACTGCAAGCGAAATCTTAGCGGGAAAATGAGTTTCAAAATGGATTCCATTACGTCCATGTTTGAATAAAGATTAAATATTGTTATACTCTGATGAATTATTACAGATTAAACATTCAGATGCGAGAAAGCATTTCACATTAATTATTTTAATAATACACATATTATTACAACCTTTTTAGGTCTGGGCCTCAGATTTCTATATGTTTCATGATCATTTATCAATCTAATACACAAGTAGGTGTATCAGCGTTCTGTGCCTGACACACGTCGACTTTTTGGGTCTAAGGCAATCTGGTTTCCTCACGATATTTTCCTTCACCGTTCTAACGAATGTTAAATGCGCACATAGAAAGCAATTCTATTGGTGCACCCGGGGCTCAAACCTATGACCTTAGGGATGAGAGTCGCATGCTGAAGCCTGGCACACACTACACACTTTATAATTGATATGCTTTAAAAGCTCTTTTTAAGAGCTGGCAACTATTTTTCACTATTATTCGTTAGGAAAAGGATATGTGCAAGCCCGTGAGGTCGTTTACATATTATTCATAAGTAGAAAAAAAATTTAAAATAAATAAATCTGTTACATCATTATTTTTTTCTCTTTTTTTTTCTCTTTTTAAAGACAATTCACACCAATTGACCTAGTCCCATGCTAAGCTGGTGAAGCTTGTGTTGTACTAGGCAACGGATATACATACATATTATAGATAGATAGACATATAAACTAAGCACAACACCAAATGCTCATCACATCGATGTTCGTCTCAGCCGGGGATCGAACCCGGGACCCATGGATTCGCAGTCAGGGGTACTAACCACTACACCAATCAGTCGTCAAATTATAGTTAGGGAAAGATAAAAAATAAAACTTTTATGAATGAAATGACGCAAAATTAGTTATTCGTCATACTGGCACTGCTCTATCTGTAAATAGTGTCTATTATACTGACTTCTCGTCATTAACTCTCTCTGTAAGCTGGGTGACATAATGTCTTCGCAAATCCTCGGACTTGCAAGTTTGATTAGACTTCGTACTCGTAAATGTTTACGATCTCTAGATTTATCCTTGATTTTATAACTTACCTACTGACATTTAAACGAAACATTACACTGTCGCTACGTTATTTCAAAAAATATTTAACGCTTACGTAAAATACATTGAGCGTTTTGTATATATATATATATAATTCATAAATTAAAAAAAAATGTAGCAGCTAAAAGCAGTGTTTACTTTTTATAGCTAAAAGTCCAGTCAATTAACAAGTGACCTGTTTGCAAATTTATCGGTGCTTTGGTTTGAAGTTATGTAGACATGGTCGAGCGGTCACTAAGCACGACTCACTGAATAGTTCCCTCGATAACTCGTTCGTCAAAAATGTTTGAAACCTAAATGTCATAGTTTATATTTGCTTGTGAATTTTGGGTATAATATTGGCGCTACATGATATGTTTAAAAACAAGTCAATCTGACGTGAAAGGTATCAATCTGACGTAGTCAAATCTACGCTGTGTAGAGTGACAGATTTACTTCCGTTTCCGTATTTTGTGACTTTTGGGTAGGTATAATATTGGCGCTACATGATATGTTTAAAAACAAGTCAATCTGACGTGAAAGGTATCAATCTGACGTAGTCAAATCTACGCTGTGTAGAGTGACAGATTTACTTCCGTTTCCGTATTTTGTGACTTTTGGGTAGGTATAATATTGGCGCTACATGATATGTTTAAAAGCAAGTCAATCCGACGTGAAACGTATTAATCCGACGTAGTCAAATCTACGCTGTGTAGAGTGACAGATTTACTTCCGTTTTCTTCGTGTCAATTGTGTTTCTATAAAAATATACTGATTCCCAAAAGAGGTAACGAACTATGTTAAGAGGGTATTATCACGATGTCTTAACAGTAGGTTATCTAGAAAGTCGAAAACTTAATTTGTATGAAAATTTGTCGACACGAACTGTCATTTCAGACAAATTTAGTTTGCGTCATTCTACATACATTACAGTTAAGGCATCTTGACTAAACCCCAAGGTCCTTTTTGCTCTGTTGTCATAGACAAGTTGTCAGGCGCGTTGAAAGTTTTGTCTATGTCAAAAGAGAGAAAAATAATACATGCTAAAATAATTTTGAAGTTATACTTCTTTAGGCGCGCTATGAAAAATTTATGAGAGTGAAATTTTACACAAAATTAACAGAATGAAGTTGCTCACGGAAGATGCTACGGCATTGGACATAATTTAAAAACAACATTCGAATAATAATAGAATTTATGTTACACTTAATGTAAGAGAATAATAATAAATATTTATTTATTAAATTTTTCAAATGTACCTAAACTGAACTTTATTGACTATAATGACTCCTTTTCCAGTCTTTGATTATTTAATTGTAATTAATTATTTGCATGCAATCAAAAACTATTTTTAATAAAGAAGTATAACTTCTTACGCGCGTACATAATATAAGTAGGTACACGCACCCTTTTTATTTTACAGGGAAACAAATAGTTTAAAAGAACGAAATGGATTTCAATCTTTAGATAACAAAATTAAGTATTTTTAATAGTCAAATTAGCTTCAATTGACGAATAAATTAAATACCGGAGAAATAATTTCTCGACCGCCGAACAATGCATTGTTAATAATAATAATTTATTTATTGCAAGAATATGGTACAAAATGTGTAAGGTGATACAATCGTAAGTTCGCATATTCTGCCACACACAATGGCGCGCAAATTTGTCTTAAGGAATTTTACATTTTACATTATTAGTCAATTTGTATCGTACATATCATATCATACTTTATTAAATTAATATCAACTACACTTCCTCACGCAAATAAACATTTATTGAATAGTACATTTTTTCCAAAAGTAATACACTGAGTCGCTTTTTAAAGACTCTAGTCGGAAGATTTTTTAATTATTTTGGTAATTATTATTCCTACAGCTACTTACTAAACAATATTCAAACAATAACACTGTACACAAAAGCCAAAAACGGAATACACATTTAAACATACACAAGGCACAGTTTCACCTATACAAATACAAAAAATATACAAAGAATAGGTATATGTATTTATAATAAATTCTAAGTTCTAAGATTCATTGTTCATTATAATATATATCTTTATATATATATAATTCTTCTGTTAGTGTGTATGTCACTGAACTTCTCTCAAACGGCTGGACCGATTTTGATGAAACTTTTTGTGTGTGTTCAAGGGGATCTGGGAATGGTTTAGACTCACAAATCAGCCCGGCAGATGGCACTGCAGTCGGTACTTTCATACTTTGCTTAATATCCTAATCGCTTTAAATATCATGTAGGTCAACGTCTGTGGGGTCCACTAGTTTAATATAAAGGAAGAATAACAAAGCCATTATTAGTAAAAGATAAAAGGGTTATTTAAATTATTTTTTAAACATTTTTTAGTTACATTAAATATATCTATTTGTTGGTAATTTGTATTTGTATAATCTGAAGCTATACGATAGGTACATGACTGAGTTACGTAAATAGTTTGTATAAGACCGAGGAATTTTAAATAGTTGGGTTTGCCTTGGATTGTATGAAGAAGGGGTGTGAAATAGTAAATGCGACAAATAATCAGGAATAGTCAATTAAACAGTTGCAAATAACGTGTAAACCTTAATTGTCATACAAATGTTTTGATCAAACTAATGACATTATTAGTAATTTAATTGTTTTTTATGGTAAATATAGGTAAAAGTTTAGTAACTAAATATGAAGTATATATACCTAATAGCAAAATTGTATGTAACGCCATTTAATTCAATGAAAACTGTTTTGTACCTGCCCTTGCCCGAGTTTCTAGATCGGCGAATGAACTCGTTATGAACTCATCTTCGGATGAACGGAGCTCACGGACCACTGACCGCTTTCAAAGGGCGACATGGTCTGTGATTATTAATAATTTTATTATAGATGCCATTTAGATTCATATTAAAAATACCTTATGTAATATGGTCGTACGATATCGTTAGTTATTTTTGTAGCACGAGTTTGACAAACGCTGACGTATAATCTGTGCAAAATATTTATATGATTTTATTTTCGCGCGTAATTTTCGTTTCATACAATTATTTGAGGTTTTAATATTTGTTTATGGTCCATGGATATATCTAATTTGAGGATATTAAAACAGGCCTAACCTTTTTCTCAACGAAAATTTTGCCTAGCTTCGTATAGTAAGGGATTCAAAATCTAAAAAGGCGCGAACCATCAACCATGAATCCATATGTCAAAATACAATTTGAGTTTGACATATGGGATGACACAGAGACTGAATTATGGGTAATGTAAATAATGTAGGTAATTTATTTGCGTTTATGACAGTTAGTTTTAAACCGAAGATAACTTCATTAGTTTGTTTTGACTACGTAATTACTTTCTTAGAATGTTAATCGAATATTGAAATCACGTCAAATCGAAATAAAGAAAAATGTTGCCATTTTATCCTAATTTATTTTACTCTATAGTTTGACATTTTGCTTCAAAAATCAATACTGACATTAATATGTAGGTTGTTAAAAATTTACCTCTTTTTATTTTACATATTTTTTTACAAAAGTTTTATATTTTACGTTTTTTTTATATTTATACAATGGATGATGAAGATGAGGTTTCCAATAGTCTATACGAAGGTGGACATTGGGTGTGGAATGAGGAGGCAGAGGAATTACAATTTATTAGGTCAGTTTGTATGGAGTATGTTGGCCTTCTGGCTAAACAATTGTTAACAGCGAGGTCCTGCGTTTGAAATATGGCTACGCACTAAAGGACTTGTATTTGTATGAGTATTAATCAGTCACTTGTTTCATGAATGGAAACAACATGTGGTATTATATATGTCACCGTAAAATTGTAAATACCGTTAGATTGTAATCTATCTCGCGAGATTGTAAACTGTCGAAAGATTGTGAACCTCTTGCACTGCTTACAATTTAACGTATTATTTAAATATTATTTTGTTTACATTCGACAACAAACAAATATGCATTAGATATATAGGGCTGGTACAACCCAGTGAATCTAAAAAAACATAATTGCGCTGCAGCCCTTGATCTGTTGTTTTTTTATTGAGAAATAGTTAACAAACTCTTCACATGTTAAAATATATAAAATGAATTTGATATCTAAATTTATCAATGTTTTTTTTACAGCGATTTGAGGGTGGTAGAAGAAAGTTTAGAACTGTTACCGACTTCTGTAGCCAATGTGGAATTCAAAGATGACATCGATTTGTTGGAACAGGTTTTGTATGGTTTAAATCAAAACAGAACACGTCTTGAGCACAGAATAGATAAAAATAGTCTTTGACGTAGTCCCCGCAAGTAGATTACAAAAAAAAGGAGTAGCTTTATTAGCTAATTCCCCGACTATGTTGTCGTCGATTGTAATAAATTACATACGTATATGTACTTCTTAAGTAAATGGTATTGATTAAGCATAATCTATTTTTATTGACAACTTTTTGTATAACATTTACAGCAAAGTCCAGAAATAATGCCTCTCAACCTATTGTTGAACATTATACTGTCTATTTATGTCTCTGATACTTTTATTCCCATAGCTTATTCAGTGTTATACCTGTCGCATCCATACATTGGACAGTCGGTCAGGACGTGTAACACGTCTCTTCAGCTGTATTACTACAAGGACAGGCAGCACTTTGTTTAACCCTGAACCTAGGAGTAGAATTATTACAACTTTAAGTAGAATTATTACAATTATTACAACTACAAAATTTTAAAAGAGTAACGAGAGTTTTTTACGCCGGCTTTTTCTCTCGGCCTACACCCTCAGTCTTCTTTGCCGATGAGTAGGGATGCCTACAAATTCAAATTTCATGACGTGGAATAAGTGATACATGTATCTTATGTTCCACAATAAACATTTTTTTTTTCAACGGGATGCACATTGCACAATAATTTGTCGAATATACAATGCTTTTGTGAATAAGAATGAAATAAGCTAATATCATAATTTTTCAGCAAAAATTCCGAAAATATCTACAAAGAAAAACAGAAGAAATCGATTTCGTGACGCTTCAAGTATGTGTAATCTATAAATCTATAAATATATGCTAAAAATAAAAATTTGTAATCAAATACGATGTTAATGCCAAAAATTTATTTTTCGGATAGCTCTCGAATTTTTTCAGCACACTGTGCACGTCCGCCAATGCAAAAGACATTAAGTCAAGTAAGTCATTAATTGGCATGCTTTATGCTGTTCTGTTGCGTGTCAAAGTCAAAACTGACATTTGCCGTTTGTGACTGACAGCGCTTTAATACAAACAAATTTAGGCCAATCAATGCATTTTTGACATAATTGTCAGTCCTTTATACGAAATTGTAATGTCTTTCTAGTCTGAGCAAATACTTACATTGTTTACGTTGAGATAAGAAGTTATTTTTATTCATAAACCAAAAGAACCGCTTTAGTGACGTTAGAACCTTTTTTAGGTCTGGGCCTAGAATTCTGTTTCATGATCGTTTGTTAATCTAATTGGCAATGTGATAAACCTCCTGTGCCAGAGACACGCCGACTTTTTGTGTTTCCTCACGATGTTTTCCTTCACCGTTCGAGCGAACGTTCAATTGACAGAAACTACATTGGTGCACAGCCGGGGATACTAGGCCAACACTATTTACATATTTTACTTTTATTATACCATACTTTAGTTATTTGATTATCTTATCAATTAATTTAAGGATGTGAAAGACGTTGTACTATTCACTGCACCACTAGCAGTAATGTCTTCATCCCTGATTAAAATACTGCATCATTGCACAACGGAACGATTCTTGAGAGCATTGACCTTATACACCCAGTACTATTTACAGGTAAGTCTGATTCTAACTAAAGCTAACTAAATTAGGCACTTATCTGTCTCGCCAGCAAATTTTAGGCATTAAGGAGTAGATTCGGAAACCAAACTTACCGCTTAGTGTGAGACTTGTATTAAAAAAAAGGCGCGCGTAAGAAGTTATACTTTGGCATTATTAAAAATAGTTTTTGATTGCATGCAAATCATTAATTACAATTAAATAATCAAAGACTTTAAAAGGAGTCAATAAAGTTCAGTTTACATTTGAAATTTTTTTGTTTATTTATTTACACTAATACATTGGTACAAGAATAACAAAATACGAACTCAAAAAACACAAAGTATTAAAAAAAAATATAAAAAAATAGTGTCAAATTTAAATTTAATGTTGCCAGTTAGGTTAGGTTAGGTCAAGTCTCGGCACGAGTACTCATATCTGTCAAATAGCATTTTAATTGGTGTCTGATCTGTTCAGACTTAATTTTTAAACTGTGTTACTTTTCAATATGTTAAATAAATATATTTTTAGATTTATACAGCGCCACATACTTTTCTTGGCCGGTAAGAGCGTCGCTGTCATGGATATTATTATTGCCAGTAAATAAAAATTAATCATTATAAAGGGACTAATTTGAAGTCATGCTAACTTAATAATTTATTAAAATGTCTTTATAAAACAATGTATACTAATATCTAGAAAATACAGTTCTAGGCTTAAAATTTGCCATTGTAATTAATATTGCAAGGAATAAAAATAAATACATTTTAGTTGGATTTTTATTAGAGGTTAGTTGAAAGTAAATTTTTTTATTGAGAGCTCGTTGTATTTGGGAGCTAACTGACAATGTCAGTTTGACATTTCAAAATGGCCACCGTAGTACCAATTTTACTCGCCGGCGAAAAGTATGTGGCACCATACATTTATAGAATAACTTCAAACCAGATTTCAGAAGAAATGAGTCATCGTACGTTGGAATTAGAAACGAAAATTCGGACTGAGAACAGCGATAAAATCGAAATGAAATACCGGGAAGACCTAGAAGATTTACGGCTTTTAGTCGCAAAGGAATATTGCATCATTATTTTAGGTACGCTCTTACGATATTTAGCCATGCGCTTGTCTAGAGGTTACCATTTTTGCTTTATATTTTCGTTACGATTGTCTTTTGTTAATTTCTATCGAAAATCAGCATTTATTTATTAAAGGTCACCTCATACATAATTCTATATCTAGAGCAGTGGTGGATTTACCAGCAGGCTGAATAGGCTGAGGAGAGCCTAGGGCGGCAGATTTTTTGGGCGGGAAATTTGGGAACCGAATTCTTTTTTGGGTGTGGTTGTGGTTTTTCGTGTAATTTCAATGAAATTGTTGGATTGTAAAAATAATCTAGGATATGACAATTGTAGAAGAAAAGGCGGCAAACTTCACAGCCTATATCTTGAAGATATGTAAATCCGCCACTGATATAGAGTATATGTTACGAGCTATCTTTTCTAATATATATGACAACTAGAAGACCGGCCAAGCGTTGCTGTGGCTAAGGTTTTTGTTATATCACATAGTAGTAAACTATTCAAAGGAAATGGTAGGAGAACACCAGTCATGGGGACCACCATGCTTTTTTGGCGGTAATGCCAATAAATTGTATCTTATGTGAAACGTTAGTACTTGCAACACAGCGCTATCTGTTAGAATTGTGACTATCAAATAATAAACAAGTAAGGAAGGAAATATTTTGCAATAAAATAATATTGCGGGTATAAATTGAGATGTAAGCTATCCTATCTTTTAAGTTAGATCAAACTGCACAGGATGTGCAAATTTTATTGATATCGGTTCGGTAGTTTAGGAGTCCATAGCGGATAAACAACGTGACACGTAATTTATATATTACGATTATGTTAAATATAATTGTAACAAAAGATATACAAAATAAAAATCACTGGCAAAACGAATTGGGTATCAGATAGGCACAAAACTTATTATTTTAATTGATCAGCCCACTACTGAATATGCCAAGCTCTGGATAAGTAGTGTTTATTCTGTTATATTCGCAAATAATTCGAATCAGAGGTGCCTGAACTCCTAGGTTGTTTTCCTAGGAAAAATAAATGAAGTTAATACTACTATTACTAAGTTACTAAGCTAACGTATACAAATATCAAGTGAAAGCTAATTTTACCTATTCGAAGATTTAAATATTGTTGTTATGTAAATAGTTAGAAAATAACTAAATGTGTACAGTAATTGATCGAATTAGACTGAACTGCAAAAGCGATTACCATTGTTTCACTATTTAAACATAATTACGGACGACACAGTAACCGCACATTACGATTAATCATTTATTACCACTCTTTCGCGGAAATATTATGTCCTTGGTGAAACAGAGGTATATTACTCTTGTTCTCCGGGGCAAGCGATATTGTATTCTATTTTTCTAAGTTATTATTATTTGCCCCTAATAAATGTATTTGTATCATATCCGCTCTAATAAACTGAATTATGTTTTAAGGTGAAGGAAGCCTAGCGAAGTATCACCACATGGGCGTGGCTAAAACAGGTTCACTGTCAAAAAAGGATGCTGTCTTATTTGAGACACTTGTAAAGTTTTCTATACAAATAGTCTGGATCGCCCTCGGGAGGGTTTGCTACAATCAAATTGGTATTAAGATTTGGCTTCAGCGTGTGACAATATATTTTTTTTTTGAAGTTATACTTCATTAGGCGCGTTATGAAAAATTTATGAGAGTGAAATTTTACGTTGCCCGCGCACCGTGACATAAAATTCAGTATGGGCGCCGAGCGTGCGCGAGCGAGATGGGAATAAGACAAGTAAAAAGAAATAGAATATGCGTGACGTATGACCATTATGACATTTGTAGTACCTTTTAAACAAATAAAGCAGTTTTAATTATTTTTTCAAAGAAATTTAGCAATGCTTTTTCACAAAGACCTATTTATACTTAGTTAAAAGGTTATGAAACATACCTAGTTATTAAATTGAATTAATAATATAATATAATAATAATAATTATTAATATAAATTAATAATTGAATAATATACTAAATATTAAATATTGTTAAATTATTAACGCTTAATATTTATTATTAATTATTTAATATTTTAAAAAAATAAAGAAAGCCAAAGAAGTATAACTTCTTACGCGCGTACATAAGTACACGCACCATTTTTTTTTTACTATACAAATATAATAAAACTAAAATTTGGAAAAAAAATACTCAGTTCAAATGCGACTGGGCAACTGGGCTTAGAATGAAAAATTATTTGCCTGTTGTACAGTCCATAGCATAAGCAGTATATATATATTTCTTACAGTCTTTAAACTTAAGCAGTGTTGGCCTAGTAGCTTCAGTGTGCGACTCTCATCCCTGAGGTCTTAGGTTCGATACCCGGCTGTGCACCAATGAGGTTCTATGTGCATTTAACATTCGCTCGAACGTTGAAGGAAAACGTGTGGAAACCGGCTTGTCTTAGACCCAAAAAGCCGACTTGCGTCAGGCACAGGAGGCTGATCATCTTCATAAAACAGATACAGAAATCTAAGGCTCAGCCGTAAAAATGTCGTAGCGCCACTGATTTTTTACTTTGAACGTATAAGTTCCGTTAATATGACAATAAAGATTCGTGTTGCTTTGATACAAATCCGAAAACAATAGTTCCCCTATGTTTTATTAATAATTCGAGTAACACGTCTTTCATTCAATTATTAATTACTACAGATTCCTGCATTTTAATTAATTAATTTTTACAGAGGTGGAGATAAATCGCCTATTCAAGTCGGAAATATTTAATTCAGCGGAACATAAACTTAATATTAATTATTACAAACACATTAATGAGAGGGAACGATGCGTTTTACTTGGTCATTGTGTGAATCAAGGTCAAAAATTGACGACGCGGTCGCCATTACAGAACGAGGTGTTTTGCCCACGTTATATCGATTTCCGGCAATTTGGTATTGGAACTATTAAATATCCTGGGTAAGTTAAGGCAATCTTACAAGTTACAGCTAACATATATCTTATATATATATAAGAAAAATGGTATTCGTTTGAGGCTCCTTCTCGCCTAAACCACTGATCGTATCTAGATGAAACTACTGCCATTCGATGCGAAATTTTTATGGCTATTTACTTTTTAAATTCCAACGTTCCTTCATTTTTTTATTACTATTTTACTTTTATGAAAATTTATCCATACGGACTTCACCGCGGAAACATTCGGGGAGGCTTCCTAGAACCTCAAAACGTCAACATCCGTTAAAAACTCGATTTTCGAAAATTTTCAATTTTATTAGCGAGTTAAAAAGAAGAATATTAAAAATATGAAAAATAATAACGAAACATAAAATTTTATTTATTTCCTATTTTTAATTCGCCCAGCGAAGCGGGCGGGAAACGGCTAGTATTATTATAAAACAAAACACTTACATAATATACAAAGCGAAAACATATACATAATATACATAGAAAAACAATATACACTCCTAAACTCTTTATAACGAATTTCAAGAAATCGGGTACTTTTATTCGTTATAGAGAGGTTTCGCAATAGGGACAAGAAAAAAACACCAAATTTAACCACTTACAATAATTTATATATCTATAATAGATAAGTGACAATGGTGCGTTTAGTAACTGAGACCAAAATTACCTACAGGCAATGTAATCTATGAATGGCAAACGTGTTAATGCAATTAACAATAACAAAGGCGAGACGGCTGTTTATGACCTCAGGTGCCTTTTTAGAAATTTCGGCACCTTTAGTTTTGTAATCTGATTATAAAAACAATTACACTTAAGTATGTTGTTGATGTCTAAATACGAAAATATTTCTTCGTAATAGAGAATCTGTGTTATGTTATAAAGAGTGTATTAATGTATGGGTTTTGTGTCAAGTCAGCCAAATTATATCCTTTTACGTTATAGAGAGCTTTTGGTATAGCGAATGACAGACAGAACAGAAAACATTCAGTGATATTTAACATTAAACAATCGATATATTTTAATACTTAATATTTCAAAGATCATAATTAAAATTATTTTATTTGTATTTATCTACTTAATGAATAAGTACTTGTGTATCTGTGAAGATTTTTATTGCCATAGTTGTTTATATTTAGTACATAAGTTGTAAGCTCTAAATCTTATAACTTGAAATTTAAAAAAAATCGTTTATATACAAAGTTCAGTGGATGACTGGTAGTCTAGTCGACAAGTTGAAAATGGAACAAATTAGAGATACTGCTCTTAAAATTATGTGCGATAGCTCATTGGATCCGGAATGACGTCTAGAAAAATGTGCTAAAAGCGTGTATTAGCACATAAAAAATTGCAAAAGTTATAGACAATTAAAGATGAAAAAAAAATGGCATTTAGTTTTTTGCCAATATTTGATAAACTATTAATATTTAAGAAATTTCAAATAAAGATTCTGAAAGAGGAGGAAATTTCCAATAAAAAGCTCCTAACTCCCGAAACTCTATCTCCATTATTTATAATTTTAATTTAACGCTGCAAATAGGTCTGCGGGTGAAATTTTTAGGATTCGCGCGTGGCGTCAAAAGCGACTACGGCACATTAATTAATTTATTTAAGGTATTGAATATTTTTTTTTAAATTTGAAAAAATTATGGTGTGTTCTGAACACTATAATTAATTTATTCCCGTTGAAAATTTTACTTAAAGTTAATTTTTCAACAAGTTAAATAATTGTTAACTAACGAAATTTTCTCGAACGACCGTCTTAATTTCGGCAAATCATAGTCAAACAAACTATTAAACACTCAACAATTCGCCAAATGAGTTGCAAGTGATTTTTTTTTGTAGGCGTAAAATATCTTTAATAAATGAATACTGAATATCCTGATTTTAATAAGTCCTAATTACTTAAATGGCGTCGTGTTTCGTTCGTGTCGGTGGAACTTAATCGAATTATCGTTCTGATTGAAAGTGGAAATGAATTTGCATACAAGAATTTATTAAATTGGCGCTTTATTAATTATTCATTGTTATCCTTTGTGTCCAACAATGCGGGGACATTTCCGTTTTGATACGTGTTTCGTATCGATGTAAAACGCATCTATCAAACAAGTGCCCGCGCATTATTTGAAAAAGGTGCGCAATCAATCAGTGTGATCACAGGGCATTGTAAATTATAGTAGACACAGATAACAGATTAAAACATTTTTTTATTAAGTATGTATATATATAGTATTGTATTTTATTGACATAACTTTTAGACATAGAAAAACACTTTTTTAACGGATTTGAAATTATGTTTTATCATAAATTTACAATTATTTTACATAATTTTAAATTTAACCGACGTTTCGCGTGCTTTACAGCATGCGTGGTAACGGTGACTGAAGACAAAAGGTGTTGAATGTCAAAAAGTATCACTGCTGTAGAAAAAGTTATCTGTATTTATTGAACCGGAGTTGGTTTCTACTAAAATTATGTAAAATAATTGTAATAATCCGTTAAAAAAGTGTTTTTCTATGTATATTATAGACTATTTGTTAATCGGACTTTACAAAAATTTTCGATTTTCAGAAAAAACATTCAAGATAGTTGTTAAGGATGTGTGCACAATAGATTTAATGATCATTTATGATTTACTGTAAAGATAGAATAATGATATGGAATAAATAAATAATAAATGATTTTAGATTAAGCAACCGTCTTCGTCTCCTTGAAATATATTTGACGCAACCAGAACAACATTTCGGAGAGCTGCGTCTTTCCATCGGTATTTTAGGATTGCCGAGATCAAAGTTTGATATAATGTTGCGAGAAATAAAATCAACTTTAGCCTCTGCAGCAAGTTCTAGCTCAGGTGTTGCCCGAAACGCTATAGCTCGCAAGTAAGAAATTATTTTATTGAAATAAAATTACTGATACAAAGTTAATTAAATTTTGTATCTTTGCTTGCACTATGCTTAAAAATTCTCGCTGTTAAATGCAAACTGTTAATTATAAATGTAAACTGACCTTGACAAGATCAAATATATCACTGTCACCCAAAAATCAATGTTTTATGTTACTGATGTTAGAACAGATTCCATTTCCTTTCATTCATCATGATTTCATTTTCCGTTGCCATACTCCTCCGAAACGGCTTGACCGATTTAGATAAAATTTTGTGTGCATATTAGGTATGTCTGAGAATCGGACAACATCTGTTTTTCATCCCCCTAAATGTTAGGGGTGTCCACCCCTAAATTTGATATTTTTATTTTTTAGATATTTTTTTTTGTTTTTATTTTTTTATGATACAGCATTAAAAAATACATACAACCCCAAATTTTCACCCCTCTACGATCAACCCCTATTTTTAATAATAAATGATATACATGGCAAAACGACGTTTGCCCGATCAGCTAGTTAATCATATAAAAATGATAGCTACATCAAATAGTTTATAATATTTTAATTAAAGGGCATCAAGACAATCAAGAACTTCGCGAAAAAGTATTGGCTCTGTCCGTCCCGAAAAATTATATCCGGACATATATCTTCCTGAACAGACTGAAATTACGTGAGTTTCAGTACTCTCCTTTCCTTCACCCTTGGTTCATATAAAGCATTTTTTTTTATGGCTCTGGCACGATTAGCCAGCGTCAAGTATAGGATTTTTTTAAATTCCTGCTTGTCTTTAGAAATTCGACCGTGTCCTCCATGTACGGTTTAAGCACTCGCCCGGTACCGTACAACCCTCCTAAAAGCTGAGAACAAATTTAAATTAAATTAAAACTTGCCCTCGAACCGGGAATCGAACCCGGTACCCCTCACCTAGCTGCCACTTAAGACCGCTAGGCTATGAGGCCCCATATAAAGCATTTAGATTGAGGTTATGCGTCTTTTGTTTTAACACTTCGTTCTATAATCTATAGTATATTTAGACATAGATGGCACTAACGCTGAAATCGATTGTCTCTAGGTAAGTATAAAGAATAATAAAATAAATATTGTAAGTACATGAAGTACAAAACCATATTATAGTTCAAAATAATTGTTTCTCCGCATTTAAACCACTTCTATATAACTCATTGATGTCAGCCTTGCGATTCTGTAACTCACTTTTCGAACACAAACAAACTACAAGCTCCCTCCTTATGAGAATGCCATATCGTAAAATGACTGCTTTACGACTGATTTGAGCGCGACCGCCGCTGCGTAAACCGCTGTGTGAGTTGGAAAACTGAGTTACAGAATCGCAAGGCTGACCTAAGATTTTTGTGATACTTATTCACTCCAATTGACCTAGTCCCATGCTAAGCTGGTGAAGCTTGTGTTATGGGTACTAGGCAACTAGGACCTAAGCACAATACCAAATGCTCATCACATCGATGTTCGTCTCAGCCGGGGATCGAACCCGGGACCCATGGATTCGCAGTCAGGGGTACTAACCACTAGACCATTGAGTCGTCAACTCGTACTTGCGTACTTGTACTCGTATATATTTTAACACTTCGTTCTAAAAGCTATTAAGACATATAATTATGACACTATCGCTATAGATAATTAATTAAATCAGAACCAGTAATTACAACTAAATATTTAGTAGGTATATACGTTTTAATCAAACTATATTTACCAACAGTATGGAATACGACACGTTTCCGGAAGGAGAAAAACCTTATGTAGTGTGCCACAAATTTCAACGTGCGAAATGGTTGAAGTTTGCCGCAGCACGTAGAAAAAATAAACATAAAAAATGAGACGAGTTTTATTTTATTCCAACCTTATTAGAGCAGTGTTGGCCTAGTGGCTTTTACCCAGAGGTTGTTCGATCCCGGCTGTGCACCAATGGACTTTTTTTTTTTGAAGTTATACTTCTTTAGGCGCGTTATGAAAATTTGATGAGAGTGAAATTTTACGATGCGCGCGCACCTATGACACAAAATTCGGAGTCGTGATTATAGCGTATAGCGCAATCTACAAAAGAAATAGAATATAAGCTAACTTCACGCATATTCTATTTCTTAGCTTAGCAGCTTAACAAGAATTTTGAATATCCATGACTTTTTACTTCAACTATTCTTCATGTACTTATGTACGCGCGTAATAAGTTATAGTTCTTTGGCATTATTAAAAATAGTTTTTGATTGCATGCGAATAATTAATTACAATTAAATAATCATAGATTGGAAAAGGAGTTATTATAGTCAATAAAGTTCAGTTTACATTTGAATTTTTTTTTTTTATTACTCTCTTACATTGTGTAACATAAATTCTATTATTATTCGAATTTTGTTTTTAAATTATGTCCAATGCCGTAGCATCTTCCGTGGGCAGCTTCATACTGATAATTTTGTGTCACGGTGCGCGCGCATCGTAAAATTTCACTCTCATCAATTTTTCATAACGTGCCTAAAGTATAACATCAAAAAGGTTATAGAGCCGCGAATTTTGTTAGGCTTAATATGAAATACATATAAACAATAGAACTTGCGATTAATTTATTCATTACTCGGTTAAAACATGAAATGATTGTATTCAATGAAAGAGGGAGAAAGACAATTTTTCATTATTTTTTACATTGGTTCGGAAAAAAAATAGATTATCTGTATTATCGTACCATTCGTATTGACAGATATCGACGAATCACCAATTTTATTCCACAAAACACTCGAATCAATTTGGAAGTGATCCTACTAGGTCCTCAAATTTCCTTCCCCGTTTCGTAATTTGTTTTTTAATAGACATGGTAATCAGCCTTCTTTGCCTGCCGTCGACTTTCTAAGGCATGCCGATGTCATTACGTTTTCCTTCACCGTTCGAGCGTGTGTTAAATGCGCCCATATTATAATCAGGTGAGTCTCCTGCCCGTTTGCCTCCTGCCCTGCGATTCTGTAACTCACTTTTCGAACTCACACAGCGGTTTTCGCATCGGCGGTCGCTCTCAAATCACTCGTAAAGCACTCATTTTATGATTTGCGAAAACCGCTGTGTGAGTTCGAAAAGTGAGTTACAGAATCGCAGGGCTGTTCTATAAAAAAAATGAACCTACGTCGACAGGGTTGAGGGTTGCACGATTTAGCCACCAATGATCGTCTGCGTTGAAAGGCCGGCAACGCACTGGCCAGAAGGCAATGCGAGTGTCCATGGGCGGCACTTATCAACTGAGCCTCATACCCGTTTGTCTCCTATAACATTTAAAAAAAACCTAACGTAATTGTTTTTTATTAAAATAAATGTAATGTAATAAATGCGCATGTATTTAAGTATATTAGGGAAATAAAGTGAAAAAACACATTTAAATTAAGAATATATTTTAAAAAATAACTATAAACGTAAATATACATAGAAAATTATCTTCCATAAGGATAAAGCAGCTTCGCTAGCCTTGTTTGCCATTTTCGTCGTTGTGTTTCACTGCAAGGCCGGATGTGTTCGGGGTCATCGGGGAATGAGGGTGGTACTGAAATACTAAAAGACATTTTTATGATTACATGCAATTTGAATACCAACTTAGCGGGCTCAATTGAAATAAAGCGAATTAAAAAGAGTTTTATGACAACATTCTGTCTTTCAGATGTCATTATTGGTTGTCATTTGTCATTGCTGTTATCAGTCAGTGTGGTATCGTTCGAAAAAATCTAAAATAAATGTGTGCGTAAGAAGTGAAACTTCTTTATGACCTTACTCTTCGAAAAATTATCTACTATATGCAACTTTATAGAAAATGGTTCAATAAAGTTAAATTAGATAAAGTTTAACAAAAGGCTTTTATTATCATAGACATGAATACAAATAATGCAATTATTTCATGTTACCTTTAATTATAACAGAATTTCATTAATTGTAATAGAATTATTACTATCGTTATTATAAAGGGTATTTCAACAAGAAGTTTGTTTTTCAATTGTGGCAACACCGAGAACGTGATAGTTTTGACATTTAGTTTTTGGCGGTATTCGTAGCAGGTGCTTTGGCAATTATTACAATGAATTCAATTTCGCTCGAAAATCGCATTAAAATAATTCAAATCCACTATAAAAATGGTGGTTCTGTTAAAGTTACATTTCGTAAAATTCGTGATATTTTCGGCCAGCATAATCGTCCTTCTGAGACCGCTGTTAAGAATTTGGTCGCGAAATTTGAGTCGACAGGCTCGGTACAAAATGTGCCAACACCAACACGTGTTCGACCGGGTCGTTCAACAGAAAACATCGCCGCCGTGAGCCACAGTGTTGAAGAAGATCAAAATTTGTCAATTTCACGACGTTCTCAAGAATTGGGGTTATCCAAAAGCACAACATGGCGAATTTTGCGAAAGGATTTGGCTTTGAAGCCTTACAAGATTCAACTGGTGCAGGAATTAAAGCTGATCGACCATTCAAATCGCCGCAGATTCGCTCAGTTCATTCAGGAACAACCTGCTGGTTTTTCTGAAAAAATCATTTTTTCAGACGAAGCCCATTTTCATTTGTCAGGGTACGTCAACAAGCAAAATTGTCGCATTTGGGCTTCTGAAAATCCTAAAGCAATTATTGAGAAGGCTTTGCATACTCAACGTGTTACTGTGTGGTCTGGAGGCGTGATTGGGCCGTTTTTTTTCGAAGATGAGGCTGGAAATGCGGTAACAGTCAATGGATCACGGTATCGCGAGATGTTAACCACTAAATTTTGGCCTATTATTGATGACATGGATATCACTGAAATGTGGTTTCAACAGGACGGTGCCACATGTCACACAGCCAATGAAACGATCAATTTATTGCAAACCAAATTTCCCGAGCGCATAATTTCGCGAAATTCAGCTGTTAAGTGGCCAGCCAGATCGTGTGATTTAACACCACTGGATTATTTTTGTGGGGCTATGTTAAAGACAGAGTCTATACGGAGCCAATCGAATCGATTGCAGCCTTAAAACTCAAAATCCGTGATGTCATTAACGAAATAGACCCTCCATTTTGCCAAAAAGTGATTAAAAATTTTGATGAAAGAATCAACATCTGTCAGCGTGGTCGTGGTGGACATTTGCCAGATATCATTTTTCATTCATAATTGCCAAACTTTTCTCTTTGTAATACAATAAAAATTTTATTCATTTTCCTCTAAATTCTTTGTTTTATTTTGTTTTAGAAAACAAAGTTCTTGTTGAAAAACCCTTTACATATATTTTTGTTATTAATGGCTTCGAAACCCTTCGAATCATTCTTCATGGTAGGGACAAGATGAAAAGATGGCGCGTAACGGAAAAATGGGACGCGTAACCGAAAAATGTGACGGTAAATTTTTTTCCAACGCCGATAAAGAAGTTTCACTTCAAAAATGAATGATTCATACAAAAATAGTTCCACAACAGCATTTCAAGGACGTTATTGCTGCGCACCGCCACTATGTGGAACCTGCTGCTTAAGTATTTTCGAACCAATTCAACTTAGTTTCCTTTTAAGAGCGTACCAATTCTTCCATATCATTATAGCTAAAGGAAAACATTAGATGATTGAATTGTCTTACAAAATATACCTATAATATACCATTTCTTAACCTTATCCTATCCTGATCAATCGTGACTTGTATAAATCTTATGTTTCCTTTTACATCACTATTTGCTGTCCATGTATTTGTAAGATTAGCTTTTAAGTTTTTAGTCCGTTGTTAATATTTTTTTTTTTTGTATTACTTTAGATTAAGGTACTATGTATATATATATATTTTTTTTATATAACATTTGTTTCTGCACTTCTCGCACGAATCATGTTTCTTTTTTTAGTTTTTTCTTTAACTAGGGTTGCCTGGAAGAGATCGCTTATTAGCGATAAGGCCGCCCGTTGCATCCCTTATAATTTTTTTTTGTATTGTGTTTGATTTATTGTTTTTTGCAACGAAGTTTTAATAAATAAATAAATATACATACATTCGAGACTCTTTCCTCGGAAGAACAATGTCGGGATATATTTTCTGAGCTGCTGTTTGGCTTTTTCTCATTGTACTACTAACACTCGATTTAGATGCATGACTTTGAGATCGTGAAGATCTGAAATTATATTTTTATAATTAATTTTTGCGTCAATTGTCAGTGAAGTTTGCGCAATAATTTGTGCCTCAATGACAGCCAGTTCCTAAAAAGCTAATGAACGTAAAATTTCTTTGAATGTTGTAGGTAAATATACATTTTTTGTTTGGCATTTTTTGTAGTAAGTAAATAAATAAAACTTACAATGCAAGTGTCAAATCTTTAGTTGCTAGAACCAAGATTACTTCCACAATTTGATTAAAATAATATCAATCATCAGACACAACTTTCAGGCATAGTAATGTTTGTAAGTTTTTTTCGAGTTTCTTAAACTTAATCAAATCATTCAATACGATGAATTTAATGATTTTAGTCTAAACGACACTTAAAAAATGACTTAATTGTCAAACCAAAAATAACAAACTTCAAACTCGTACTGTTTTGACATCTGACAAATTAAAGCAATGCTTCACTAGGCATAGCTTAATCAAGCAATTCCCTACCCTCAGATTATGTTATCGAAGGCTTTGAACCAATAGACTTTTTAATGTGCGCATTTAACACTAGTACAGATACCGGCAAACATCTTGAACAAATGTCCTTGCCTGCGCAGGAGTACTGGGAGGGGGGACGGCAGGCGGTGGTGCGCGGCGGCGGGAGAGTGACGTGCCAATCGCATGATTGGTAAATCAGTCGACGTTTGTGTCCCGCGATGCGCAAACTTTCCCCCACTCCCTTGTTTTATGCTCAAGAAAGAAAGAAAAATATTAAGAAACAGATCGGGTCGAGTGCCATCGGTCTACATTCCAAAGACACTCTCCTCTCCTCTCTTACTCATCTCTAGATTTTACTATTTCTAAACCACTCACACTGAAGCTTTTGATTTTCCTTCACTAGCCGTGGGTAGAGGCTTCAACATCGTATCGAATGATGACCGATGCATTCCAATTATACCCAACACGATGCCCAGTTCTCTTAATCTTTCTTCAGGACCTGAGACAGCTTCTTTCATGTAATGAAGCCGTGGTGTCAGCCTATAAAATTACCATATAAATAACGCACTCAAAAAAACTTAAAGTGGAATTGGACTGGTCACATTGCCCGCATTTGTGATAACAGATGGGTCAAAAAGACCCTTACAACCCTCAGTTCGCACCTGTATTTTGAAAATTTCAGCGTTCTGTGCCTGATTTTTGGAATTTTTAGACATGTCGGTTTCCTCGCTATATTTCCATTCACCTAAGAGTCGGTGTTAATATAAAGAACCACTACACACACTACGCACAGCCGTGATTAGAGTCCGTCAGTAGAGACAGTTTAATCCGATATATTTTAGAAAAAAACTAACTATTAATTATTTAATATAACAATATATTATTATAACAATAACCTTACTGAGGGCACTTTATAACTCCTAGTCCCATCAAGCGATAATCAATCTCCCTGTGGCAGAACACCTCATTCATAAGCGGTGAACATGTATTCAGCTTCTTGTCATGTCTCACGCATCTCCCAAGCAACACTGCCCGCTCTTCCCGACTCATTTTATTTATGTAACCAGTGTGAAGGTTGTGCTCCACCGCGTTGAATATCTCCGATTTGAATACGCGGTTAACTTCCAGTTCTAGTAAGAGATGTAGGGAGAGTAAAATCTTTGTTTACATTAGGTTTTTTGAAGTGAAACTTCTAATGCGATTTCCAACAAACTTGCGTTAAACGTTCAACGCTACCATGGAGGGGGTAGAAAGAGATAGAGCGAGAGCAAATGCGTGGGACTTGAACGCATGCGCGTAGTGGCTATTACAGGACAGCGTGTGCATTAGCAACGAGTAGAGTCCAATATCCCAACGAAAGAGGGAGAGAGAAAGAAAGATACAGAAAGGTAGAAAGTAGGAGAGAGAAAGCGAGGCGGTAGATCCCAAGCACATGCGCGTGGTATTCTTATTTGTTATTTTACTTTAGTTATCATAATCCTATTGTAAATGTTATAGATTTGGATATTTCTCCACTCGAAAATGAAAATTAAAAGATGCGATCAATTGTGAATTGTCAGCAATGTTAATTTAAAATTTTAATTTAAAGTTTTGTCTTAAAGAAACAATATGATTTCACTAAAAATCTATTTCTACCCCTTCCTATTTTCATTTCCACATTACGAAGTTTCACTTCTTCCGTGCGGAGCGACTCCACGTGCTATTTTGTAAATTGTCTACACAAAGACATCATTTAACATTACGATCTAGTCTAACTTAAGACTAATAACTAATTTAAAACTTAACATAAGAAAGTGTCCAATAACACTACCTACAGTTTATTAAGGGGAAGACGCTGTGTTCTTGTGTACTTTTTTTAAATTTACTACTGTTTTAAAGCTATCGCATCATCATGATTTAAGCTATTTACTTGTATTGTAGAGAGTTAATAAATAAGCCATAAATTTTGTATGCTAGATTGTCATATAAAGATAGTCTTTTGTAAACTTTGTTAGATAAAAGTTAGGCCTAAAACTAAAAAAAACTGATATATACACATACTCTCTATGAGAACAGACACAAATTTAATTTAATTTAAAAAAAAAGTAAACACTGTGACTGACAGGTTTCTCAAAAGCTTTGGCGCCTTTGGATTGGAGAATAATGGTAAGATAAGCCTATCATTGCATTAACAACGAATATACCAGAAGCCTTTAAAAATAATAAAAAGTTAAAAAAATAACAATAGGATGAAACCCATTGAAAAAGGAGGAGAATATTATTTTTATTTGTCTCTGCTTATCACAACGCAAACACAATTCGTCAGAAAAAGACCACAGAATATTTTAAAATGGCACACAATTTGACATTTCGTTTTTATAAATGATGGACTCTAATGCTTATTAATTAGTATTCTTTCGACTATATGAATTTTAAATATTTATGTTATTATTTTATTTATCTATATCATATATTATAAGTCACATATTGCTAATTAAAAATAATTGCATATTTGCGACTATAGTCGTACCTACTCTTAATTAGACAAAGTCAATTGACGTTTACGGTGTTGTCAGTTTTTAATGAAATAAAAATAGTGTTGTGATCAAGTAAATGAATGATCGGTGAAGGCACCAGTCGCCGCGCCGCGCTTTGTAATAAAATAAAAAATAAAAAACTGATTGTAGTTACATAGTACTAGTACCTAACTTATATCAGAGCACTTTTATACAATTTCGAAATAGAAATAATTTTATTTTATAGTTCGAAATAATTAACTATTCACAATCAATGTTCATTCCTTTAAAATAAAAATAAAATATGTTTATTTTGGAACATAAGATACATGTATCACTTATTCCACGTCATTAAATTTGAAGGCATCCCTACTCATCGGCAAAGAAGACAGAGGGTGTAGGCCGAGAGAAAAAGCCGGCGTAAAAAACTCTCGGTACTCTTTTAAAACAGCAAATCATCAAACAACACTTATTTAAAACAAATATCGCAAATTAATTAGAAGTAGCCTGTCTAGCACTAGTCCCAGGCCCTTTTATCAACTAGATAATCGTTGACTTTATAGTAGGCCTTTTTACATAGCTTTTCTTTAACACATTTCTTAAATTTATTGAAAGGCAGTGATAAAAGAGCCTCTTCTTTGATTGAACAAGAACTGAACGTATCACTATTACTTTAAATATGGCAACATTATTTTACAAAGTGACATTAGCTACTGTCAGTTGGCTTCGTCTAATTAAAAATACGACTATAGAGGCTATATTTTATATTACCGTGTGGTCTGAACCATAAAGTTCCACCAAGTATATGACAAAAATACCACCAAATGAGAGACAAATTTATAGCCAGTAAGATAAATGGATCTCACCTATCTGATTGAACGACTTACGACCGAGAGCCAGCCACACAATTTGGACACACATACGCAACAAAGTTTCAATAAGTCGTGCGTCTTTGTCCGATAAAGATCGACGTTTCTTCTGTGGTCCCATGTGATGAAATTTTTTCATATCCCCGCCACCTGCGTGTACAATGTTACGTTATTTTTATATTTTATATTTATCTATATTCACCCGTTTTCTTTAACAGCAGTCATCGAATTCAAACTTATTGCTGTAAAAAAATACAAAATTTCGTACCGGGCGCGAATTTTCCTAAGAACAAAATAATATTTTTTTGGCTAGAATTCTTGATCGATCCACACGTTTTTTAAAAACAGTCTTTTCGAAAAAAAATACAAAATTCGTTCCAAAATCAAACTATAGTGAATTTTCATACATTACCTCATAAATAATTAACTAGTATACTAACCAATCAACATAGCACTATATTCCTTAGCAACCAATAATCTTAAGTCGGACAAATTGTCTCGGAACTCGCTCTCAAGGATTTCGCACTGGGGCGTTCTCACTTTAGTCTCTAATTCAATTATACGGTTGGCCATTTCATCTGCAATCTAGAGCAGGAGTTTTAAGACTTGTTTATAAGAATTTAAAAAATACAGAAGGTATGTATAAAGACAAAGGCAAAGGTAGAGCCATCTGCCAGATGCCACCTTTACCCAAGAGGGGTCCAGATTAGGGATGCTGATTATCGAACATCGATGATCATTGATGTACGATGCAGCAAAAAGAAATTGAGAGCAAAAATATAGATGTTTTGACATCGATGTTGCTATACCAGAAATATGGTAACTTCTATGTTAACTGAATCGAACGTCGATGTTAACTCACGGCCTCCCGCACGACCAATGCAACTTACGAAACAAATTATGTCCTACTAGTAGTAGTAGGCATAGTCTCACTCTCTTCTCTCTCATATTTCCTCACTAATCTTTATCAACAAAGAAATATATTAAAAGGTTCTTCTTTATCAACATAACTATTCATTCAGTCAGTTAATAAAAAATATCGGAATATGTAATAATTTGTTCTTATAATAAATTCCCAACCATTCCACTGTATTTTATTTCTTTGTCAATTATTAATGCAAAAATCATCGATGTTCGGTTTTCGATAAATATCGATCATCGATGATGGGCTTTCGATTATGACATCGATTTTAATATCGATGTTTTTCTAACATCAATCATCCCTAGTCCAGATACAGAGACGAACATTTAGATATAAAACAACATTTGAAATGTAAATTAAGGAAATGGAAACAAAACAAGGATTTATTATAACAGGTGTCTCGAAAGAAAGTTTACACTTATTTATTTAGCGTTATGTGAACATGTTATTCAACTCCTTGACACCACTAGTGAGAAGACTTCAAAGGACAAAACCATTTGAGCTAGTGAATTAGTGTTAGTGTACGTTAGTATTAAGTGCTACACAGTAAGTGAAAAAAAAATATAACACAAGAACAGAGTGTCTTCACTTTAATAGAGACTGTAAGTAGTAACCTGGGTTAGACTTAAATTACTTATTAGACTTAAGTTAGGCTAGATTGAAATGTTCCATGATGTCTTAGTAAAGACACATGTATAAAAATAAAGTGAACATGTTAGACGGCTTGTTGGTGCCTGAACTTAAAAACTTTCCTGGCTATAGTCAAAGAAAATGGATCCAGCAGGACGGAGCAATGTCACGTCCAATACGTCTCTGCCACGAGTTCGTCAAATTTTCTCAGGCAAATTGACCTCCAGGAGAGATGACATAAATTACCCTCCACGCAGTCCTGATTTAACCCTAATTTTTTCTTATGGGGCAATCTTAAATCTAAAGCCTACGCTAATAAGCCGACTTCTCTGGAACAAAGAAAATATCCGGCACGAAAAGCCATCACTGAGTCCACCTGCCGAGCCGTCATAAATAATTTTATTGTTTGATTAAATGAGTGTCGCGAACGCAAGGGCCAACATTTGGAAGGTATTATTGAAGTTATACTTCTTTAGGCGCGTTATGAAAAATTTATGAGAGTGAAATTTTACGATGCGCGCGCACCGTGACACAAAATTCAGTATGGGCGCCGAGCGTGAGCGAGCGAGATGGGAATTAGACAATCTACTTGTAGTACTAATACTACCTTTTAAACTTATAAAGCAGTTTTAATTAATTTTTTCAAAGAAATTTAGCAATGCTTTTTCACAAAGACCTATTTATACTTAGTTAAAAGGTTATGAAACATACCTAGTTATTAAATTGAATTAATAATATAATATAATAATAATTATTATTATTACTAAATATTAAATATTGTTAAATTATTAACGCTTAATATTGATTATTAATTATTTAATATTTAAAAAAAATAAAGAAAGCCAAAGAAGTATAACTTCTTACGCGCGTACATAAGTACACGCACCATTTTTTTTTTAAATCGATCAACTAAATATGAACTTCCTTTTGAGACACCCTGTATATGTATAATAGAGTGTAATGAAATGTAGTCTCTCTTCAATGGTAGATGCGATACTAATCACTGACTATGCGTCCGAATCCTGTCCTGGGACTAATTCCCGGTTGGACAATAATTGTTTTGGTAAACACACAACTTATATATATCACTAATGCAATATTTTTTTTTAGAACTTCGTTAACTTACAAATAAAAGCAAGTTACATAAAATATAAGGGATACAACGGGCCATAGCAACGGAAAAAAGAAGAAAAAATTAAGGGTAAAGTGCAACAGCATAACCAAATTATAAAAAATATAAAAAAACAAAAGCAAAACAAAAAAGTCACGATTTAACAGGATAGGATATGGTAAAAAAGGGTTATACTAAAAAGGTTGTAGCGCCATTGATTTCTTTTAAAGATCAGTGTGTCTTAGACACGTAGGCCGTGGTTTCGAGATGGTCCCTTCATCTACCTCTTTTTCTTTTTAAGGGAAAAGAAAAGAAACAAAATACATACTCACTTGTAAATAATACTGGCAGCAGAATGTAAGAGCCCTAATGAACCGCTCCGTAGTGGGAAGATGCAGCATGTTTATTAGTACGGGGCTTAAAATGCTGACTGGGGCTGTGTATATTGCGATGTCTTTTACATCCTGTATAAATTTAGTTCTTATTAACTCAATAGACTTTTTAATAAATAATTATTTTATTTATTTATTTACTATATAGTAAACTTCGTATCACCTACATATATTTGCGTAATACAAAATTTTTTAAACAGACCAATGAGATAGGGACCTCATGTCTAAGTAGCTATTTTTATTTATTTTTTATTGGACAATTCACACCAATTGACCTAGTCCAAAGCTTTCGAAGCTTGTGTTATGGGTACTACGAAAAGGAAAGATAGATAGACATATAAATACATATTTAAATACATATTAAAACGACTCATTGGTCTAGTGGTTAGTATCCCTGACTGCAAATCCATGGGTCCCGGGTTCGATCCCCGGCTGAGACGAACATCGATTTGATGAGCATTTGGTGTTGTGCTTAGGTCTTGGGTGTTCAAATATGTATGTCTATCTATCTATAATATGTATGTATATCCGTTGCCTAGTACCCATAACACAAGCTTCACCAACTTAGCATGGGACTCGGTCAATTGGTGTGAAATGTCTTTAAAAAAAAAAAAACAGCACTTCATTTTTACACAGTTTTCACGCTTTTTCCCTAGGCAGACACCACGTATCTCCACTTACTACGTTCCTGACATACTATCGCTTCATCCACTTTTATAACATTCACTATGCATAGTAAGTCCTGGATTTGGTCCAGGTTTTTTTTTTTTTTTTTGGCAAACGGGCAGGAGGCTCACCTGATGTTATACCGCCGCCCATGGACACTCACAATGCCAGAAGGCTCGCAAGTGCGTTGCCGGCCTTTCAGGAATTGGTACGCTCTTTTCTTGAAGGACCCTAAGTCGAATTGGTTCGGAAATACTTCTGTGGGCAGCTGGTTCCACATAGTGGTGGTGCGCGGCAAAAACTGCCTTAGAAAACGCTCTGTTGTGGAACGACGGACGTCGAGGTGATACGGATGGTATTTTGTATTTTGCCTTGACGTCCGATGATGAAACTCAGCTGCAGGTATTAGACCGAACAACTCCTCTGAACACTCTCCATGGTAAATGCGGTAGAAGATGCAGAGAGATCCCACATCTCTACGCAACGCCAAGGGATCAAGCCGCACTGAAAGTGACTGGTCGTCGACGATTCGAACCGCTCTTCGTTGAATACGGTCAAGTGGAAGGAGCTGGTACTGGGGAGCTCCCGCCCAGAGGTGAGAGCAGTACTCCATATGGGGCCGAATTTGCGCTTTATATAGTTGCAAGCGGTGGCCCGGAGTGAAGTACCGTCTCGCCTTGCTGAGCACACCAAGCTTTTTGGAGGCTAATTTAGCCTTTCCTTCCAGATGACCGCGAAACTGAACGTTATTCGATATGTCAACGCCCAGTATTCCGATGCTAGCCGAGGCTTTAAGGAGAGTGTCTTCAAAGAGGGGAGTAGCGACAAAGGGAGTTTTTTTAGCGGAAAACGCGCATACTTGTGTCTTCTTGGGGTTAAATTGGACTAGATTTAGTCTACCCCAGTCCGAGACTCCACGTAGAAGAGTTTCGACTTCAGACACAAGTTTGTTCCGGTACTCATCGACAACAGCCCGAGAAATACCTGCCCGGCCAGTGTAAAAAGTATCCCCAGTGCTGTCGTCCGCATAGCAATGAATGTTGCTAAGCTGCAACATATCATTGATATGCAGAATAAACAGGGTCGGGGATAGGACACAGCCTTGTGGGACACCAGCATTCACAGGTTTCAGGTCGGAGCATGCTCCGTCGATGACGACTTTGATGCTCCGATCAGCGAGAAAGCTGGAAATCCAGTTGCATAATTTCTCAGGGAGCCCGTAGGCTGGAAGCTTCGAGAGCAGCGCTCTGTGCCACACCCGATCGAAGGCTTTCGCTATGTCCAAACTTACCGCCAGCGCCTCCCCCTTGGACTCAATTGCCTCTGCCCACCTATGTGTAAGGTATACAAGGAGGTCACCAGCTGAGCGACCACGACGAAAGCCGTACTGAGAATCGCTAATCAGCTGGTGGCCCTCTAGATACCTCAGGAGCTGGCTGTTAATAATGGTTTCCATTATTTTGGAGAACAAGGAGGTTATAGCTATTGGGCGATAGTTGGACGGATCAGAGCGATCGCCTTTTTTAGGGATCGGATGTATCGAAGCGATCTTCCAGCACTTCGGAACAGTGCCGAGCGTGTAAAGGTACCGGAAAAGGCGCGTTAGGACCGGAGCCAACTCAGGAGCACAAGTACGCAGCACAATTGGAGGGATGCCATCGGGTCCGCTCGACTTATGGATGTCCAAGGAAGACAAAGCTTTACGGATAGCACGTTGCCGGAATATAACTTCGGGCATCGTAGTATCACACCGCAATAATGTCGGTGGTTCCTTCCCTTGATCATCCAAAGTGGAGTTCGACGCAAAGAGACAGCCTAGAAGATCGGCCTTCTCTTTCGCGGTATGGGCCAGTGAGTCATCCTCCCTATGCAGTGGTGGAATTGAGGGCAGACAGAAATTCCCTTGGACAGCTTTGGCAAGAGACCAGAAGGCTCGAGTTCCCGAAGGGAGGTGGGCCAATTTCTCACCAAATCTGGCAATGTGCTCTGACTTTGCTTTAGCGATTTCTCGCTTGAAGGACCTGGAGGCTGAATTGTATGCTTTTTTACGTTCGCCGATAGTCACATCACAGGATGTCACCGCTTCTGCCCAGGCTTTAAAGCATTCACGCTTACGGCGCAAAGCCGCTTTGCAAGAACGCCTAAACCAAGGCTGGGACTTGCCACCGACCGGCACCGCAGAGAATGGAATAAAGAGTTCCATACTCTGCAGGACCACCTCGGCGACAGAGTCAGCGACGGCGTCTGGAGTACTCGACGAAAAGCAAATTGGCCCCCAAGGGTAGGACGCAAAAAAAGACCGCATCCCATCCCAATCTGCTGACTTATAGTGCCACACGCGGCGACAGCCAGTGAAGCTAGGCCGAACAGGGCGCGTGAACGGCACAATGCTCCGGACCACACAATGATCTGATGAACCCAATGGCGGTTCAACAGAGACTTGGTAGTTCTCCGGATGTGAAGTCAGCAGAAGGTCCAACAAAGAGGGTTTATGACCAGCCACATCCGGTATTCGCGTAATCGCAGGGACCATTTGCGTCAAGTCGTAAGCCAAAGCAAAGTCGTGAAAGGATCTTCCCGCATGATCGGTGGTTTCTGAGCCGAGCCAATCGGCATGGTGGGCGTTAAAATCGCCAAGTATCACGATTTCAGCGGTAGGAACCCTTTCGAGCAGGGAATCTGTAGCCATTTGGATGTGCTCAATGAGTCGGTCAGTTTCGGTATTTCCGCTATGGGACCTATACAGGCATGCGTAGAATCGCGGATGGTCATCGCAGTCTACGCGCAGCCAGAGGTTAGATAGGTCCCTTCCTTCAAGCGTCCCGAGGCGACGAGAACAGATATCCTCTCTGACGTACACGCAAACTCCCGCCCGCGGCACAAATGAATGTTCCAATTTGTACCCCGGGTAGGAGAGGTAGGAAGTATCAGCCGGGGGGGATATCTGAGTCTCGGTAAGAAAGAGCAAGGCCGGCTTCGCAGTCTCTAAGTGGTAGTGGACAGCGTTGATGTTGGAATTGAGCCCCCTAACATTTGTGAAGTCCACGGCGAGTGTGGACGGGGGTGCCTTTGTTAAGTTGCTCCGTTTGCCCCGAGAACGATTAATGTTTTTGGTTAAAGGTATGTAAGATAAAGGATACCTACCCGACCAGACCTCACCATCCATATATCGTAAGCCGTATCGTATCGTAAAATTACCGATATTAAATATTTAAGTTAAATGGAAATTTTATTCAATAAAAAATAACTAGATAAGAAATTTATATTTTTAATTAATAGGTTCTCACTTGAATTGTGATGATATCAGCCTGTCCAGACTTGAGCTTCCGCTGGTAGCGTCTTCTAAATCTAATCTTAAACAAAATCATAAAATAAATAAATTGGCAAGAATCAATTTACCACTTTTGGTATATAGAGCTTAAAGCTACTGTTAGGTTTAAACCTTAAAAAACCTTTAATTAATATAAACGCGAATTTACTAAGTTTCAAGTGCATTACAGCAATTGTTACAAGCAAGAGCGTAGCTATTGTAAAACATTAATTTCCATAAATAGTATTATAAAGACGTTATATTAGCGGGCACATGGCCCGAAGACCAATGGGGCAAAAAAGTCCTGGCATTGAGGCCAACGGCTTCCGGTGCACATATGACCTAGTGAGGATGGTGGGAAGGCGTTGGATGCAAAGGGCGCGGAAGCGGTCGTACTGGAAATTTAGGGGAAAGGTATATGTCCAGCATTGGACGTCAACAGGGTGAAACGAACGAGAGATTATATTCGTCAAACAATTTTAATGTTTAGTACCCAGCTCAAATCAATACTATAGTCGTATTTTTAATTAGACGAAGTAAACTGACGTTTACGGTGTTGTCAGTTTTTAATGAAATAAAAATAGTGTTGTGACAAAGTAAAACCCCCAGAATTAATGATCGGCGATGGCACTAGTCGCCGCGCCGCGCTTTGTAATAAGCCGGCAAAAAACTGATTGTAGTTACAAGGTACTAGTAGGTACCTAACTTATATCAGAGCACTTTTATATAATTTTGAAATAGAAATAATATTCTTTTATAGTTTGAAATGACTAACACAAATGATGAACTATTCACACTCATTGTTCATTCATCTAATTGAACAAGAACATTATTTTACAAAGTGACATTAGCTACTGTCAGTTGGCTTCGTCTAATTGAAATACGACTATAGTTCATATTTATATACAAGTACTAGAATTTTGTGTATAGAACATAAGCGTAAATCGTATTTTTAATCGACTTATTTAAGGCAAATGGTTACAGATTGTAGAAGCGCAGCAAAGGATAGGACAGGTACTAATACAGAACAGTCACATAGACTCTGGGAACTACACAATAGATTAAAACATAAATAGATAGACTCCTGATTTTGTATTGGCTGTCTTTTCGCAGTCTGTGAAAGTGATATAGATAATCCCAAAAAAAATAAAGTAAATTAATATAGGTACTTTTTGCTTTAAATATACAGATCTTACTTGTTCTATGAGGTCTACGTCATCCCTAAATTCTACAGTTCCTGTTGGCGCTTTTATAGGGATGTGAATAGCTTCGACTGGTTTTGGGGGAAGGTCACTGCAATAGGTAATTAGAATAAGATATTTTAAATGTATTTTTGTCAAGAATAAATACAACCAACGTAAGGCACTGTCGCAAGTGCAGTCCGTGCCAAGACGAAATCAAATTATTTTGAAATCGTGCCCAGAAATACCGAAAAAATAGTTCTCTCGGCACAGAAGGCCGCTTCTAGGCCTTATTAAAATGTTCAATGAACCATACGTAATTTCTTAGGCCTCATTACTCATTAGGGTTACGGGAATTAAAATTCTTCTTCTAAGGACCAATAAATGCGAATCTGCAGTTCCATTTCGTTAAGATATTTATTTAAAATCGCCATCCTGAAATTTGCTGCATTCGATCCGCATCTTTAGATAAATATTGAGCAAAGGGTTGGGTTGAGAATTACGTCGCCCGAATTTGATGGTACTAATTATGTAAGTGTCTCGGGGGACCTTGATTGGAACACCTCCAAGCTGATTTTTGCTGCCGGAGTTGCGTCTAAGTATTAAAAAAAATATTTAAAATTTTTGTGAAATGTATTAAAATTCGTAAACAAACGGTACATTTTCTACTTTTCTATTGGTTATTAGAGATGTGACATTCTGCATAAAAAATCAGTTTTTAAATTAATCGATTGTTTTTTTGCCATGAATATTCGATGAATAAAAAGTAATCGAGTTTTATATTTATCGATAATTTCCTAATTTTTGAACGTTAGTAATTAACTAATACTTAGGCGCAACTCCAGAAGCAAATCTCTTGGAGGTGTTCCAATCAAGGTCCCCAGAGACACCTACATAAACAGTATCATCAAATTCGGGTGACGAATTTGTAAATCGTTACCTAGGATTGTAAAATCGTTTAAATAAAACATATTGGGGTAAAAATTACCTGACAAAAACTAAAGCTTCGGTTTTTTCATCCCAAACCCAGTGGCCATCTTCATAGAGACCACCAAAACCTCCTTCATCATCATCATCAGCCATCTGTTTTGTTTTATTTTTAAATTACTTATTCATTGTATCGGTACAAGAATGTCTTTTGATCAATAACACTGTAACAATAAGTTACAAAAAAATAATAAACTTACCCCAAATAATACTTTTCCTTAAATATTATTATAAAAATTGACACATGTCACTACTAAAAGCATAGATAATAAAACTTTTTAAACTATTATTTTTGACTGACCATAGATATATTCCTTATACTTGAACCATACGAGAGAGTGATCTTTTTCAAGGTTTTGTTCGTAGCGCCGCACAACTTCCTCCAATCTCCCCTGTCTATATTGCGAGGGAAAGGTAAGTATATTAATTTCCTTGAATTTATCTCTCAGAGATTCCCTGACAAATATTGTTGACAATCTGAACTTAAAATGTGATCTTATCTTACCATAAAGGCTGACAAAGCACTTGCTGGTATTACAGGGTCCATGGGCGGTAAACACTAACTCTAAGTGTTTGTTTACCTCCTGTGCCATGAAAAAATAAATATAAACATTTCATAGACGAATATTTCAGCATTTCAGTTGTATTTTCGTCAAAAATCCGCGCATACAATATTTTAAATTTACGATTCAATTTATTTTATTTCCGGAACTTCAAACAACTATTTTCTTAAATCTATCGTAATGCTATTCATAGTCATAACTTGTGATTCGAATTTTCATCGCCATGTTTGTAAGTTTAGCAAAATTTACGACGTCAACGGTAACTTCGCGGCGCCACAGCATATAAAGTTCGATATGTTAATTTACCAAATGCATGGAATTTCTATATAAAGCCTTCAAGTAAACAAACCGTCTAGTGATTGATTATTAAAAAAAAGTACCCGACCTTTACGATCTGGGCCTCAGATTTTTGTATCTGTTTCATGATCATTTGTCAATCTAATAGGCAAGATCACCCATCAGCCTCCTGTGCTTGACACACGCCGCGCCGTCGACTTTTTGGGTCTATGAATGCGTCACAAGAATGGTAACGATGCGGTAAGCGGTTTGTATGTAGGATGACGTTGCACCGCACCGTTACCGCTTCGTGTGGCCGCGCTCTTAGACAAGCCGGTTTTAACGATGTTTTCCTTCACCGTTACGACACAAAAGAATTCCATTGGTGCACAGCCGGGAATCGAATCACGACCTCGTTGTTTGAAAGGAGAAGACGGGATGAATTCTTTTACAATATATTTCTTGACACAAATTAATTTCGTCGGTAACACGCAGTTTCTAGCTCCAAAGTTGTTTCTTTATTACGCACTTAATTCCTTTGTATCGCTTTGTATCCTGCTTCTGCATTCGACGATAAAGGGCTTTCGCAAATCAATAGGAATAAGTAATCCTCAAAAGGAATGGTTTTCCAATGCCACATTAGGTAAATTTAGAAAAGGATTAGATCGGTGAAATAGAAAATCATCTAGATTAGAATTATACCGCAAAGGGACAGGTGCTAATTCATTGAATTCACGTTCACAGCCGATTGCGCACTTCGGCACACAAGGCGCCAAAGCCCTTTGATCATGCCCGTTGTGCCATGCCATCAGATCTTTACTTAGCGCAGTGTTCCGGCAATATTCGACATTTAAAGTATATGTACCTAATTTTGCTTTGACGAAAGACTAATGAAATGTATCATTAATCGTCAAACCAATTTTAATTAGTCGAAAAATAAGGAAATGGTCTAATGTGTTAATAAAAGAGTTGCCAACATACGAAAGCAGGCTATACTAGCGCACTTTAAGATGTTGTCATCGGAGTAGAATATTAATTGATACGTTTGCATTAAAGATAGACCAGATTGAGCATTCTGATAACGTGCTAGGTCCATAGGGATATCCATTATCCATAGTTGCTCCCCGCATACATTGAAATCATTTTCCTTTAGTTTTGTTTATCTGGTGTTTTTTTGTTTGCCTAGATGGTTGTCATATTAAATATTTTATTTTTCTTGTATCAATGTATCAGTGCGCCGAGCGTTGGAAAGCTCTTATATACTCAAAAATAATAAAGCTTTTATTGAACTAGTTATAAAAAAATCCAAATTACCCTGGTGATTAAGAATATAATGCCCGCCTTCCACTACGTAATTGTTGAGCGAGAAATAGTAGACAGGCGGAACGGAGTTTCAAATGATAATAGTTTTTGCCTTCCATTAAGAAAGAGATTTTAAAATAATTTATTTCGCCTTTCACTACGAGCTCAACTAGACGGAGCGGGAAGCGGGGAATGAACGACTACTCCGTTCATTTTCTGCCTAGTTCTGTTCCATCCAGCGAAGTTGTGCGTCCGTTTGCGAGCGGGGAGCTGAGCACCAGTATTGAGCCAAGTCGTTTTTGTGAATTTCAATATGTAAGATTCTTCTAGTGAAGATGATTATATTAACATGGTCAATAAAATCTTAGTACTGAATCACTATAAAAAGAAGGGTAAAAAAAAATGGTGCGTGTACTTTATGTACGCGCGTAAGAAGTTATACTTCTTTGGCTTTCTTTATTTTTTTTTAATTTTTAAATAATTAATAATCAATATTAAGCGTTAATAATTTAACAATATGTAATATTTAGTATATTATTCAATTATTAATTAATAATAATAATTATTATATTATTAATTCAATTTAATAACTAGGTATGTTTCATAACCTTTTAACTAAGTATAAATAGGTCTTTGTGAAAAAGCATTGCTAAATATCTTTAAAAAAATAGTTAAAACTGCTTTATTTGTTTAAAAGGTACTACAGGTAGATTGTCTTATTCCCATCTCACTCGCACACGCTCGGCGCCCATACTGAATTGTGTGTCACGGTGCGCGCGCATCGTAAAATTTCACTCTCATAAATTTTTCATAACGCGCCTAAAGAAGTATAACTTCAAAAATCTATATTTTGGATCAATAATCACATTCGAGGAAGGCCCGCAAAAGATTTACATATTACAAATGTACCACGATTTGCAAGACGACTCTGTTCAAAACTAGTTTTCAAGAGCATACGCAGCGGATTCCGCTTTACTGGCTTACAGCGCTCTGCTTTACTCTTTTGCAGTGGAAGTAATTGTATGAAATATAATAAAACAAGTTCAGCGAGTTTCATATGGAGTCCGTGAGAAACTCACTAACCTCGTATGTGACTCTTTCAACTCGGTCACTCCGCTTTGGAGCACATGTATGAAAATCATCGTTACGAGTATAGCGGAGTCCGAAACGGACCGGTTCCACTCGCAGTAGCGGGCATTATGCCCTTCTTAAGTGTGCTTAATCAAGAGATTCATAATACGATCCAAGTATATTCTTAATAAAAGCACTACAATATAGATAGTTATCTTTCGTGTACAAAGAGACGTTATCTCTAATAATAAATAGTTATTACATGTATAACTCAGTTCCGGAAGCACTGATTATTCAAACATTTAATTACGGGCGGTAAGTTTTAGTAACTTTCGATTTCATAAATTTTTCAATCTTTACTAAATTCAGATCTGATTACGGCCAACGAGGTTGACAAGCTACTAACATACATACTATGGTATAATATAAGCTATTACACTTGTTTTTTAACGGGTACAAAAATAAAAGACTGTAGTAATGAAAATTTATTTATAAAAAAGAATACTCTCGATACAAATAGCATTCAATTATTAAATCCACTAATAAATATAAATTAAACGTGACAGTTTTATTACCCTTTTGTGTACAACAATATTCAGAACGCAATTACATCAGATATTTTTGGATAATTATTTAGCTTTCCTGTGATACCGTAAAGTCCTCGCGGTTAATAAAGTAGGAACTCCGCTTACGTTAAACGTTAAAAAATAATAATAATAAGTCAGCCAAGAATATATAACTCCGACCGAGCAATACAACGAGGTTATCATTAGTGGTAAAAAGGGAAATATTTTATCAAACCCTAAAGAGGAATGCAATATATCATAAATGAAAAGTAGTAGGAAACCATACAAATATAACGATTCGTACCAATTCAACATTGGCAAAATCATAAAGCCACGCCTTCTTGGCTTTTTAGTCTTTGGATCGTCGTACAATCTGGGTACGTTGACGAATCCCATCGCACAATGTGTCAATAGTAAAAATAATTTTATCGCTCCAAGATTTTTGGGATACAAAAGCGGAAAGAGTGAATAGTGTCCCGCAGTTGATAGTATTAAGTAGCATTTTCCGTCGTCTTCACCTAATGCGGAGAGGAAACTGAAAAATAATGTAATAGTATGTAGTTATATTTTTGTAAATCATAATCCACACGCTTTGAGACCGTAATAATAATAATAAATCCTTTATTTGCCAAGATAGTGGTACAAAATAAAAAAAACTTGAGAGGTGTCAAGGGACACCCAGATGGAACGAAGTTCCTTTCGATTAATTTATATGTTATTGGTATCAGAAGTATAATGTTCTGCTACGCAGCGTAAAATAACCTAAATATAAATTAAGTGGAACAATTAATAAGCATATTTCGTATTTCGTGGTTCAGATGTTTTAATTCAGTCTCATCTGGTTGATCTCCTTGTATAAGCTGTTCTCGTTGTGATACTAATTTTTGAATTCGCAGAATTTCATGATATTTTTTAAAGGTATTGTAGTTTGCAAGGAAACTAGGGACCCCGCAATTATTATTGTACAGGGATTATGGTGTACGTTTACTACGACTAATTTAGTTAATTGATTCCAAAAATAATTTTCATTTCTTATCGCTACGAAAAAAAGCCAACATCACGAGGTGTTCCCAGGCGGACACCCATCCAAGTACTGACAACGCCCGACGTTGCTTAACTTTGGTGATCGGACGAGAACGGTGTATTACAATAGCAAATAGCAAAAAAGTCTCGTGACAACTTTTCGTAAGAATTTTTTTCCGTCTAGCCCCCCTGTCACAACGCGCGATAAGGAACTTCGTTCCAAAAATAAAAAAAATCGAACAACAAGAAAAGTCCGCACAATCAGCCATATATAAATAGGCATGCAAATGTCATAATGAGAAGTCAAGTAGAGTTGTTCCTCCATAAGGGAAACGACATTCACATTTTAACAGTGTACCTATATGTCGCAGCCAACTAGCTTAAAAGCCGTTCAATTAACAGCCAATCCTTTAACTAAACAGCGCCGTTTAACTAGCAGCCTGATTCAGTCGTAGCGTTTGTAACAACATTTAATAAATAATTCTTAGGCCATTACGATCGTCATTGATCCAAGGCACTTGCCTAGCTGTTTGATCAACTGAATATCTTTCAGGCCGCTAGTTAAACGGCGCTGATTTGGTTGAGGCTAGGCTGTTGATTGAACGACTAACTAAGCTAGTTGGCTGCGACATATACAACAGGTTATTTGACAGTATGAAAATGGGATAGCGTGACTTGCTATTGAAATGTAAATATGCTATTGCCTGTCTAATCATAAAGAAGGCAGTCATCAGGACCAAAAAGGCTGTCATCGAAGCCCATGGACTACCATTTTTGTAGGTGCGTTGCCGGCCTTTGAGGGAGGATGTACTCCTTTACTAAACAATTTGAGAATCTCTCAGAAAAGACCACCACCGGGAGTCGATTCCAAAGTTGGAGAATGGAGATTAATATCGTTAAATGTCAATTAATTCAAAAATGACAATTAATACTTGACAACGACGCCATCTTGTCTAGAAAAGCGTTTTGGCGGGTTCTTAAAATTATGTTTTATTTGATTTTGTAAGGTATAGGTTCCTAGGAACTAGAGTTAATATCAGATTTTTTACAGTGCCTATGGAAAATATTTTCAATCAGCCTATTTATGCGCGAATTCGCAATTTTGTGATTATCTTACCTCAATGGTATTAGTGCCATCAATATTGCTTTTTCATGAACATGCCAACCAAACATGAACGCACATGTTGCACATACCGTCAAACACCTAAAAATGTTTTTATTAATTATTAATTTATATAGATTAATTATTATATATATTAGTAATTATGTACACCTTAAACGTGTATATTAAGAAAAGGCTCTTTGTTTACATTCCCAAAATTAAAAGGATAGACAAACAAGCCACAATTTTTAATTGGTTAACAAAATAAATTGCATTGCTATTTGCTTATTGTGTATATAAATATATGTCCTTGAAATTTTTGTATTCTTCCCAGAATTTATATGTAATATTTAGACCCTTAAAAATAAAGTCAAAAAAACGTCCCTTTTTAATAGTATTAAATATTACATTATTACAACATATACAAGTTCAACATACATAATACATTTCTGTTTCTTTCTGGAAAGGTTCTCTACCAACCAAGACAAAACATTTTATTGTTTTGTTAAAAATCAATCTAAGGCTGAGATTACGAAACATGCACATTAACCACTAACGCCCGAAACCAACAACCTATATCAATCCATAATCCACCAACTGAGATAGTAATTTTAATCGAAATGTTGTAACAAGTGTGCCAATAACCAATCGACGGAGGGTAATAGCCATCTGTCGATACAAGCTATCCATGGGAGGTCGTATCGGTGTCTGTGGATAGACCTTTGTATGAAAATGACAGTTGACGAAAGCTCGATTTAAACAGTTAATTATTTTAACAGGTCTTACAACTCGCGCGAACAACGTCGCGTCGCGTTCGTCAACAATAATCTTTTATTATAGAATTGCGTGTGTAATTGCTCATAATCTTGTAATCAGTGATTGTACACTACGTGTTCGTTATTAAGTTATTGAAATAATCTATTGTTATACGTCTAAACGCAAGATCTTAGTCGAACATTAAAGTGAACACTTTTGAATCTACCCGCAAATTTTGCATTATTAATTAAAATGAATATTAACTAGTTTAATTCATCAAGATGCAGAATGGAGGTTGCTGAAAGTGTGAAATTGGCTACCGAAGACTCCACGGGGGTGGGTACCCAGGCCCCCGTGACAGTGAATGCTACTGGTCAAAGTAAGAAATATGTACAACAAGCCTTCCATCCAAGCCTGTTTATAAGACAGAGAAGTGTATCGGTTGGGAGTTTACTGCCTACCAGAAACGAGGAGAAGGAACCACAAAGCTCTCAAGAAGTAGCCTGCGACACCAACTTGCCTGAATGGCAAACGGCTCCAGTAAATAGAAAGCCGAATAAAAAAAGGAAACTCTCAAATCAGTCCCCCGAAAGTGTAGCTACTTCGAACATGTTCGATGGACTAACTCTCGTTGAAGAACCTACCCAAACCAAAGGAAAGAGGCCCAGCAATCCACCTCCAATCATACTATATGGAGTCCAAGATGTCAATAAACTGACGGAATTTCTCGAATCTGCAACTGAAAGAACCACATTCAAGTTTAAGATAGTAAACAAAACACAAATAAGAATTATGAGTGAAGACATAGATGTTTACAAAAAACTTATTACAGCTGTAAGAGAGAAGGGTCTTATTGGCCATACATTCAATCGAAAAGAAGACAGAAACTACAGACTGGTAGTAAGAAACTTGCACCACACTACTCCACTTCATGTTATAAAAGCTGAATTTGAGAAAACGGGAAACATAGTAGTTGGAGAGATTATCAATGCCAGATTTGGGCCTGATAAAAAACCTACCTCAACTTTCTTTGTAAACCTGCAACCTAGTCAGCATAATAAAGCAGCCAAGGAAATCAGACATATTTTCCACCAAATTGTTACTATAGAAGACCCAAAAAAGAGGACCACTATAGTACAGTGTCAAAGATGCCAGCAGTATGGTCACACCAAAAACTACTGCATGAGACCAGGTCGATGCCTCAAATGCGCAGAATCACACTTAACCAAAGATTGTCCTAAAGTGGACCGCAGTACCCCAGCAAAATGTGCCTTATGTCTCGGCCCTCACCCTGCGAATTATAAAGGTTGCGAGGTATATAAAGAAATTCTAGCTAGAAAAACACAGCGCTCGTCTCTAAGGGCAAGAAAAGCTCCTACGTCAAGCTGTCCCAATAGTGGTATAAGCCCAAACCCCCAACCTACAAACCAACCCCCGAACCCACCCACAATAAATACGCCTAAGGGATATAATGAAGTGGCTAAAAGTAATCATTTAGTCCAAGGTACAAACCAACAATCTGTACCAGAAGCCATTCAACCATCACTGAATAATAGAATTGAGGAGATATTTATAAAACAATCACAAAAAATTGATACAATCCTACAACAAATGAGCACCATTCTGGGGCTCTTGACTACACTAGTTAACAAATTACCATAAAAATGAATATACTCAAAATTGCTACATGGAACATAGATGGTCTATCGCCTAAGAAAAATGAAGCTGAAATCCTGCTAAAAATGCATAATCTGGATGCCTTGCTTATTTCTGAGGCGCACCTTACATCCAACAGCCAAATACATGTACAAAACTACAATGTGTACACAACAAATCATCCCGATGGCACTGCACATGGAGGCACAGCTATTATAATTAGATCCTCGATTGAACACTATGAACTTCCACAATTTCGATCGGAATCCATCCAAGCCACCTCAATAAATATCCAGGATGTAAATGGGAATTTATGTATCTCCTCGGTTTATTGTCCTCCAAAGCACGTTATAACTGAGGAACACTTCACCACATATATTAACAGTCTGGGTCCACGCTTCATAGCAGGTGGAGATTGGAATTCAAAGCATCTGCAGTGGGGGTCGAGATTGATTACCACGCGTGGTAGAGAACTTAAAAAATGCGTTGATAAAAACCACTTAACAACAATCTCCACCCCCGAGCCAACTCACTGGCCAAGCGACCCTGGAAGATTGCCTGATGTCCTGGACTTCTTTTTAATGAAGGGTCTCTCACGACTGTTTTATCACATTGATGGCTTTCTCGATGGTTCTTCAGCTCACATCCCGGTGATATTAACTATTAGTACCAATATTCTGGAGTGCCAACGGAAACCAAAACTGTATAACAGGAGAACAAATTGGCAAATGTTTCGTGACCTCGTAGAGGACGCCCTACAATTACGGATTTCACTAAAGAGTAAGGAGGAAATAGATAGTGCAGTCTTGGCATTTACGAGAGTGGTGCAGGACGCATGCTGGAGGAATTCTGAGGGAATGGCTCAGAAAAAGACCAGACAGCTTTCTGTACCCCACGAAATTCATGACATGATCCTGGAGAAGAGAAGATTACGTAGAGTGTGGCATAATAGTCGTCATCCCGATGATAAAACAGCACTAAACACCTACGCTAAACACCTTAAACAGGCTATAAAAGAAAATCTAGATGCTACTATTGAGGAAAACCTGATGTCGTTAACAGCTACAACAGACACCGACTACTCTCTCTGGAAGGCATGCAAAAATCTGAATCAACCCACAAACCCTAAACCACCTATAAGACTAGATAGAAACAAGTGGGCTAGATCTAAACTAGAAAAAGCAAATGCTTTTGCTGACCATCTGGCTAAAGTATTTGTTCCAAATGAAGCCACTCCTGGGTCGCATGAGGCAGAAATAGATGACATTCTCCAGCAGGATTTCCAATTGCATTTGCCCTTGAAGATAGTAACACCAAGGGAGGTACAAAGAACCATACAACAAATGGAGAATAGGAAGGCACCAGGTTTTGACCTCATTGACAAAAAGGTTCTCTCCGAATTACCTCGTAAGGCTATAACTTACTTGACGACCCTATTCAACCGGATTATAAGTGTTGGATACTTTCCAGCACTATGGAAGGTCTCTCAGGTGATTATGGTCCATAAGCCCGGAAAATCGCCACATGACGTCTCATCTTACCGACCTATAAGTCTTCTCCCGATCGTCTCTAAAGTACTGGAGAAGGTACTACTACGACGGCTCTCGCAAGCTATTCATGAAAATTCTATAATTCCAGATCACCAATTCGGGTTTAGAGCACAACACGGCACTATCGAACAAACTCACAGGGTGTGTAAAATCATAAGCAATAGCCTTGAGCTGAAAGAGTACTGCTCCTCAGCTTTTCTGGACGTTCAACAAGCATTCGATCGCGTATGGCACAAGGGGCTCTTATGCAAGATCAAGTCACTTCTGCCTCATACTTTCTATGGAATCCTAGAGTCTTATATCACCGATAGAATATTCCAAGTGAAAGAGATGGATTGTACATCAGGTTTTCATGATATACTTGCAGGGGTACCTCAAGGCTCTGTACTTGGCCCAGTGCTGTACACCATATATACCTCAGATCTACCGCGTACCTCTGAAGTCAACATTGCAACCTATGCAGACGATACGGCAATCCTAGCTTCAAGTAAACAACCCGAAGAAGCCACGTTAAAGCTGCAGCGAAGCCTAGATGAAATAAGCAACTGGTTCGATAGGTGGAGAATTAGGGTGAACACTAGCAAATCAGTACAGGTGACATTCACACTGCGACGAAAGACATGCCCCCCTGTAAACCTAGGAGGAAAGGAACTGCCTCAGAGTGACACAGTTAAATATCTTGGACTGCACTTGGACCGTAGATTGACATGGCAAAAACACATCGAAACAAAACGGCGTGAGATCAACATTAAATATAAGAGGCTGTACTGGTTACTGGGTAGAAACTCGAAATTATCCATCGACAACAAACTCCTTATCTACAATTCTGTTATAAAACCGGTGTGGACCTACGGGATACAATTGTGGGGAGCTACATGTGACTCTAACAAAACTAAAATTCAAAGAACACAAAATTACATCCTTAAACAAATAAGCAACTCGCCTTGGTTCATAAGAAACGCTGAAGTACATGAACACCTAGGCATACCTACAGTCAAGGAGGAAATAAAAGTATACGCTCAGAAGTACAAGACTAGGCTGGAATATCATCCTAACCACCTAGCTGTTCAACTCACCCTACCGGAGTATATAAACCGTCTCAAAAGACGAAGAACCTTGGAGCTCAGCAGCATTGACTGAGCTAATATTATTATGGTAGATATTCCTAATGAGGAATATCTCCACCCGCAAACCATACTACAACTCATCTGCTCATAGTCAGAAGACTGATTGCACGATGCGCTCCATTAAAAAAAAAAAAAAAAATTATTTTAACAGATTTTAACTTACACGAGTTTTTTAAATAATTAAAAAAACTGTTTGTTATGTTTTAAACATACACATGTATATTTTAATGTTATTTGTAAGATTTTATTTGGTTTACATTGGATGGATTGTCTTCGTAGGGTTTGGTTATTGGGATGCAGATAGGAGATCGTTCGACTGTCACGGTCTGATCTCAGATTGTTTTCCTTGTTGTTGGATTGATTATTGGGTTCGGGCGTTAGTCGGGTAGATAAATATGCAATCAATAATTACCTTATAAAACTCATATTTCGATACCTCCTATCTGCCCCAAGGTGCCATAGTTTTATCAAAGCTGGTAACATTGACATCAGTGTGAATAGAAAAGTGACACTTGGTCTTACTGATGGCAACACTGAATGTTCAAACTCCTGCACAAGACCGCCAGTCATAGAAGCCACATTACTTGATGCTTTGAATCCAATTTTTTTCACTTAAATAATGAGATTAAGAAATTTACATATGTTTTTAGTTGTTTACATATAGCAAAAAAAAGCATTGTTAGTGTAGCGGTTATGAATGTAATGCTTCTTTTAGGTTGTGCTGACTAAGCAGTCATAAATATTTTTGTCTGCCGTAGAATGCCTTATATGACTATATAATCGTAGTAGTATAATATAAAGCAGCATGCATTCACATGAGACTCAGAAATTAATATCTTGAGCATGGAAGGCTGATCACATCCTTACCTACACCGGGTTTATTATCACACAAGTAATATGTATTTATACTTACATATAAATAGCAAAACTTTATCAGCAAAATTATACAATGCCCAAAAGTTTGGAGCCCAGTAAGCATGGGACAACCCTCTTTTGAATGGAAACAACCTGGAAAATAACTGTAGAATAAATGGCATTAAGAAATAATTATTCACATAATAACATTTCTAGATATCACACCCTTACCTGTGGTAATTGGTGAATAAAAGGTCCAAATGAAAGTGCAAACACAGCAATTACTGTAGCACCTAACTTTGTTAGATTAGTGAATGAAAATGAGTACCAAGGAGTATGTACACCATCCTTAGAAGAGACCGTAAAGCAGTAGGCACGCAGTAAAAATACAACATATACTGGTGCTATGTACATATATATATGCTTAAAATTTAATAAAATTGCAAACCATAATGCTGTCTGTATAACATTACCCTGAAAATAAAAAAAATACAAAATTAGCCAAAGTGATGAAGAAATCTTTAATTTACATTACATAATTTACTTACTTTAATCATATGTGAAATAGAAATAAGCATTAGTCCATATAAAAATCCATTATACTGAAAATGTATATGGTCAACCATTAATAATCCAGGATTAGCAACCAATAATATAAATACCAGTAGTTTCCCATTGTCTAGCAAGTCGGAACACCTGGAACATAATTTTACTCTTTTTAATTTATTAGAACTAGATTAGATGTAAAAACGAGGTTATTAATAATAACATAAACTTACTGTTTCACTCCGTAAATATAAAATAGATCTAAAACAATTACAGATAATCTCTGAAATATTACAGTCACCTCGGAGGCATAATATAAATTTTCAATCTTCAACATCTCAGGGTCAAAATATTTGGCTACATGTGACAAAGCATACTCCAACCAGGCAAAAAACGGAGGATAATCTAGAGTCCATTCTGAAGTCGATTCAAAATACCACTGATCAATAGACTTATTGTGGGTAATAGCTAACCAATTTCTGTGGACCTCAAAATCTGTTGACCGACTGAAACATGGAAAAAGGTTTAATATAACTTCAAACATATTAGTTAAATATATTTTCTATATTTTATATTTAAGTAAAACTTACTAAAGCGGCATAAACAATAATTTCACCGCAGTTACTATTACTGTTACTTGAGTTATCATGGTGCACTAGGTATTGCATTAGCAGACAAAATTATTCTTAAACTATGAATTACCACACGATTGTAAGACTATTTAATGTTTGATACATTTCAATTTAACAATTTTCTACTAATATTTTACGTCGGTAAATTCTGTACATGACACACCGGTTGGAGCCTGGCGGTTTCGTAATTTTCATTTAGAAGTTCTACAGTCTACGTTTAAGATCGTCAACTGACAAGTATATGTCGACACTCGACAATATTGAACATAGAATAATAATGTTTCTAGTAATTGTTTTTGTTCATTAAGTTGCGCATACACGGGCAACTAAAATTGCTCAATTCCAGTCAAGATTCAAAAAAATGGTGCGTGTACTTATGTACGCGCGTAAGAAGTTATACTTCTTTGGCTTTCTTTATTTTTTTTAAATATTAAATGATTAATAATAGATATTTAGCGTTAATAATTTAACAATATTTTATATTTAGTATATTATTCACTTATTAATTAATATTAATAACAATTATTATTTATTATATTATTAATTTAATTTAATAACTAGGTATGTTTCATAACCTTTTAACTAAGAAACAATAGGTCTTTGTGAAAAAGCATTGCTAAATTTCTTTGAAAAAATAATTAAAACTGCTTTATTTGTTTAAAAGGTACTACAAATGTCATTATGGTCATACGTCACGCATATTCTATTTCTTTTTACTTGTAGAATGTCTTATTCCCATCTCGCTCGCGCACGCTCGGCGCCCATACTGAATTTTGTGTCACGATGCGCCCGCATCGTAAAATTTCACTCTCACAAATTTTTCATAACGCGCCTAAAGAAGTATAACTTCAAAAATGAAAGATGAAAAGTTGTATGTGGTTTTTGAATTTAAGTGTTGAGTCTAAAGTTACCTATATGAAGTTGTGTTTGTTATATGTTATGATTTATTAGTTGAGTTGAGTTGAGTTTAAACCTCGTAAAAAAAATTTTGGATCAAAAAATGGATAGCAAGAAAAAAGGTTCTCGGAGCATCTAACAATCTTTGTTTAGAGTTACAAACAGAAAATGAAGGTGATTAAGGAGACGTTTCGTGTGAACAGAACCCAATTTAATTTTTTGTTAGGTAAAGTTGGTTATTCTATACAAGGCATGCGGTGTAGCTTAATTTTTGTATTCCATATTTACGCCTCTTTATTGGTAAAGTTCTATTACCCTTAAAGTCTCTTCGTTATTAAAATATCGCCAAAAATATTGATGGATGTTTCTAGAAGAAAAGTTTTTTTTCATAACACAAAACAATCATTTTATATAAAATTGAAATAGGCATTCCAATATTTGAAATTAAAAACTTTTTCTTCACACAAGTGTAGCCTGCCATTACTAAAGGGGGATAAACACGGGTTGATTTTTGCCGTGCGGCTAGTCGCTTCACAAATCGCCTCATCAAGACGCATCGCTAGCCCATTTACACAGGTTACTAAAATCGCATGCGGCTCGGTCATTTCCATCGAAAATGTTGAGTAGAATAGCCGTTTGTGCCGGAATTGAAATAATAAATTATTCAACAATTGCTTAAAGAACAAAGAGAGAAGAAAACGTAATGTTTGGGTACGAGGATGGATTTCTCGACGTAAGGTTTCATAGCATTCCGAAAACTGTATGGTGTTATTTTTTATTCATGGTTGTCACGATACATATACACAAAATCGCTGTAGTAAATAAATACACCTTCATGCGGCGGGCGATCGCCTGCAGGCTGCAACTGATCGTTTACACCGTACACGGTCGATTTTAGTCACCAGTCGCATGCGGCCGGTCGCCGCGCGCCAAAGTCAGATGCTACCCAACTTTGGGGCTTGCGACTTAGCCGAATTGCCATTTAGATGGTCGATTAACGCCGCGCGGCAAAAATCGTGCGGCTTTAATCACCCGTGTAAACCCCCTATTACCTATTTACACAGGTGATTAAAATTGCATGCGGCTCGGTCATTTTCTTTCAAAGTTGAGCAGAATGCCTGTCCGTGCCGTTGTAAGATTTGGGAAAAGAAAATTAAATATGCAAACTTAACTCTGCAATTATAATAAAAAAGTTTTGTAATGAATCTTGTGATTGTATCAAATAACGTTTTCGTTTAAAACTAGCAAACAATTTTATGCGACACACCTGGCAAATAACCTTTATGCATTAGTATTGTGAGTCTGTGGCCTAACTGTAGGCCCAAGTGGGTAGTGTCAGCTGCCTTATTATTTAGTATTTACTATTCGAGTTGTTTCATATTTGTAAATTTCTAATTGATTTCGAGATTATCATGAAACAAAGATCAACGTTAATTCATGGGTAGAGTTCAGTGATATGACTTAATTAATAACCTCGAAACATTCGAATATCACACCGCTTTGAAAAACCCAAGGTTTTATTGTACTAATCCAGTTATGGCGATATTGCATCGGGCTCTTTTTACTTGGTTTATTTTCTTAGTATTTTTAATACTACTATGTTTACGGCTAGAATCAAGAACACATTGGAATTGGTTCATTGTCTTTATTCCTATGTGGGTTTATGATAGCATTTTATTAATATATGTTATCTTCCACATGGTATCTCACTGTAGGAACGGCATCGAAAGATTTCGTGGAACAATAAACAAAAATGTTTGGTACATTACTGCCATAGGACTAAAAATGGCTGCTCAAATTATTATATGTATTAAACTAGAATATACGAAAGTAAATCTTCCAATCTATGTTGTAATGACACCTATCTGGATGCTGCTGCCCGTTCTGTGTGTGGAGGTTTTCATGCACCTACTAAAAAATCCAAGTAGAAGTAATAGATACTAAGTTTATCTACTCTCTATTTCTGAGGACAACTGGTATGAAATTATTAATAATGACCATGTGACTTTGAGATAATTTTAAACTTGGCAGAGATCCATTGACATCAGTAAGATGTTTGCACAAGTTTTGGTTGTTTGTGGTGATATAACTACCAAATAAGTGATTTAATTTGGACTAAATGCCATCTATCATGAGTAATCTCCCTGATGTGAAGTCAAGTATGATTACAGAAGTACCTGTAGGAAGTACTGCGGTTTTGAACTGCAATAGCAATGACTATGAACATAATTTTATGTTCTGGCTGTTTGACAAAAGTACAGTAATTGGTCCAGGGAATAATCACGATGAAAAGAAGTTCAAATATGAAGTTTTATCAGGACGGCTTCACATTGATGTAAGTTTCTTCCAACATATCTAAACCAAATTGTTTACTTGAATGCCTTAAGTTAGGCTGTAAACAAAAACAATCATACTTTATAAATGTGTGAAATGAAATGGTTGGGCTCAAACTCTGCCAACACTGGTTTAATTAGTCTTTATGGTCTAGTGGGGCAGCACTTATAGATTCAGAAATCTAATGTTTTTTTTTCTAGTTCAAAGTAAGTTATCAGCTCTCTGTGCTTGACCTACTTTTTGAATCTTGAGCATGCTGGTTTCCTCTCTGTGAAATCAAGTGATAAACGGGCACAGAGAGAATAGACCAATGATGTACCGCCGGGATTTGAACCTATAACCTTAGGGCTGAGAGTGATATGCTTAAGCCACTAGGCAATGAGTAGTGACTTTATATGAAAGCTCATTTTTTGTAGATTGGAATGACATTAAAGTAAATTTAAAAAATTATTAATTACAGAAGGTATCACCAGCCGAGTCCGGTTATTACAAATGTGTTTCCAAGACCCTTGATGGATCTGGAATATCTGTTGGTGAAGTTGAAATGATAGTCAAAGGGTCGACATTCTCATCCATGGATGCTGTGAAATTGGTTGCCATTATTATATCCATCCTTGTGATTATAGCCTGTGCTGTAATTTATTATAGGTTGAAGAAACAGTGGAAACAGTATGATGGCAGAAAAGTTGTACCAGGTTTGTATAATTTATTATCTTATCACTGTCTATTCATTTGTTCACTATGCCAAAATCTTGTTTCTTATAGCATATTATGTTAACAACAATGATCTCAAGAGACTCCCATAAAATGTTATTTTAACTTTATAAGGGTTTCTAAGCAAATGTCCAAATGTCTAAATGTGTATTTTTGATGTGAAACATCTAGACACACGCAACACCGATTTCTGGCGTGGCGTCGCCACGCTATAGGGTGGTATATAATATATATATCGACCAATTGTCACAGTAATACCGTCCTCAGAGGCAACATAGAATATATCTATTACCGAAGTCACTGATTAAACGAACTAAGTAGTCACGATTTGAAATAAATTCGTAAATTTTTTTATTTAATGAAAATAAAAGTTTATTCAATAAATAGTCATTGTTATCTGGAAAAAAATAGTATTATTTTATTTTATCATTATGATATATTTAGTTCCTATCACAATCTGTTCTTTTCTGCATAAAACTTTTACAAAATAATGTCGATGTTTCACATCTGCCAGGCGTCCCGTGACGGCTCACATTACATTTTGTATTTATGGCACATTTAAATTTGTAATGTGTTGAATACTCTTCATATTTTTTTCTTATTTTTAGTGGATGATGATGAAGATGAAGACGGCGATGAGATTTACAATCGTACAACCACAACAATGCCTGAACCCGTTGCTGGTCCCAGTAGTAATCCATCATCAGAACAACTTTTGTATGGCATTGATAATCAAGGTTTAGATACTGATTTTAATTCAGTGTTTGAAAATATCCAGATAAAATCACCACAAGCCAGCCTAATATAGTTTTATGCATTGTTTCTCTTTAGGCCTAAGACTCAGATAGTCTAAATATTGCATCTGTTTTACAGATCATGAGATATCACATATATATTAGCATAATATTGTCCTGTCAGAAGTATAGATTTCATACAACTTTAGGCAAAGGTTTTTTAACTGTTTTAAAATTGTAATTAAATTAGTAACTAATTAATTTTATTAGGAGTAAGGAATAGATGTGATATAATTTTGTATTATCATAATTAAAATTATAAATAAAAACATTTAAGTATACCTCCATGAATTTATTTAAAATGAAATATTTTCCCTTGTAGAGTTTTTATCACTGGTCTGACTAGTTTCACCTTGTGTAATATTTGATTGTGATGTGGAATCAAAAATATCATCGTCTTCTTCTTCACTATTAATTTCCATTTCAAATATTTTCACTTTTCTTTGAATATTTGATAACACTACGGCAACTTTTCTCGCTCCCGAAACAGCAATTTTTTGTCCATAAATTTTTTCCATAACTTTATAAACACTAGGATCAAGAAGTGGGGCAAGATCAGTATGTGGTAAATATTGGTTGAAAATTAAATTTTTACATTTCATATTGAATTCCGAAGCACTTTCGATGGCTACTATTAAAGGTAATTGAACAAATACTGTACTATCCTCGGAAGATGGATGTTTCAAAAGTAGAGATAAATTTTCAGATGAATAAAATTGTATGTCTAATATTTCTAAATTTTCACCTTGACCACTACTGTCCTTAAGCAGACTAGTTGAAAAAACATATTGACATGTTGATGCAGAGTATCGCTCTTTTACACTAACAGACATGAAATATAGAATTTGAGAATTACCCTTTGTATTTACTAAAGCCATCATAAATCTTTGTTGGTCTACATCAAATATTTGTGAAGACTTAAAACTATCTTCTACTTCTAAAGGGACATCTGCGTCATAACATTTAATGTTAAAAAGGGCAGAGAAATTTTGGGCAATATCTTTATGGTGTATATCAAATACTTCTTCAATGTGTTTTGTCATATGGTTTTGTTGTTGGATAAGAGAATACTTTTTAAATTCATCTATGCAAAATATTGTATCATTATCTTTGGACAAACACAAATTCTCTTTTAAGATTTTATGCCACGGATTGTCATCATTGTCTGGAAGAATTGTCAATTCCTGATCCTGTAGATATTGGCCTAGTCTTTCTAAATTAAACTTAACGGGTTTATCTGTTGACTCCGATGTGTCCACTTGAACATTATCAAAGTTATACAAAAAGTCTGCTATATGCGTAAGTTCCTGCTGTGTTATCTTAACAATTTCACTGGGAGTTTGTTCATCTAACAGACGAACGATGACTACAAACAGCCACCGGAAAAATGCTTTGTAGTTTCTCATTGATACATCGATTACTTGCTGCAGTTCAAGGCATTTGTTCAAAAAAGCAAAGCAGGCTCTTACTGCAGCGGTCACCTTTTGCTCATCTAAACCCAATATCTAAAATTATAAATTAATACATTTTATATAAATTTTAAAATGTACTAAGTTCCATAATTCTAATTAAATCAATTAATATTGATAATCTACAATGGATTCATTGGTCATTGCAATAAACGTATAACAAGCTGCTAAAACAATATCTACAATCCAATTGAATAATTATAAGGCAAATTTTTTAAATTCCATATTATAGTTAAAAATTACTAACCTTATATCTATCAGGAATTTTTGCATGACCTCGTAACTCAGACAAATGGTATACAAGATTTTGGCCAATAATATTAAGTTTCTTTAATACTAGTTTTTGAATAGTTGAATAACTTAATTCAACCGAGGTACCAAACTTCTTAAGACCTTTTGCAGTTAAATCTCTTAAAAGAAACCCTTCTAAATCATCAGAAGGTACACCTGGAAATAAAATAGGGCTTTAAAATTTTAAGTATGCTTATTAAAAAAATTGAAATCTATTTTTCGTATTTAATAACACTGGCCAACTTATTTGCTCCCACACTAGTTCATATGCAATTTAAGCAAAAAAATTAACGTACCTAACATTAATAATTCTAATAAATCGGCCGAAACACCTCCTTCTGGAACTGTAGATGCATATAAAGCCATTTTAGTATCCATTTCTAGAAGAATATGTTCCCAAGCTTCTGTTACAGCTTTCATAGTTCGAGTCAGGCGTGACAATAATTGATATATTTGTATCTGTGAATTTGCTACTATTGACAGCTCTTCTGAATATGCTGATAGAACACTTGTGTTGATAATTGACACCATAATCCTATTAGTGCATCTCTCTAGATATAAAACCTGCATTATACTGAAGTCATCAGAGAGTTGGATGTCAAGAATTTTGTAGTTGCCTTGGGGGTCATTTGTAAATTGTGATAAGTGAACACTTCTATAAGGATGTCTACCAAATACACTTATAAATATTGTTCCTGTACCATATGCAACTATTAACAAATTTAATTGGTTAAATTGTTCTGAACTATCTTTGAACTCTGTATCATTTTCATTGGTATTTTGAGTTTTGTAAGAAGTATTTGGCATCGGTGGATTTTGTAAAAACAAACTGGAATCATCCTGAAAACATAAACTTGTAATATACTTATAATAGACAACATAAAGTTACATTACCATTTTAAATAATAAACTAAGTGACTTAATAAAGGTATTAAACCTTATAAAAAAATTGTGAAACAAACAAGATACAGGGTGTGTCCTGCAGGAAGTAATAATAATTCAACTTAGGGTCCTTCAAGAAAAGAGCGTACCAATTCTTAAAAGGCAGGCAACGCACTCGCGAGCCCTCTGGCATTGAGAGTGTCCATGGGCGGCGGTATCACTAAACATCAGGTGAGCCTCCTGCCCGTTTGCCCCCCGTTCTATAAAAAAAAAAAAAATAGGCCTTCAGTTATAAATATTCAACATACATAAATATTATATTCTGTAGTGCTTTCCAAAGTACCAGATTTAAGAGCCCAGCATATGCATGAAATACCAAATTTCTTAAATTCTGTCTCATCCTCAAATTCCTGAACAAAGTCATATTTATCAATAACTGATTTATCTTCAATATTAATAACATAAACACTTCCATTATTATAACCAATAGCTAATGCCTGAAAAAGAAAATTATTTATGAATTCACAAATATTGCAGGTGTCATATTATATTTTTTTAAGAACACATATCAATATTTACTTTCCCATCGGGTCTCCATGCCATAGAATCAACTTTTGTGTTTTCTTTGGGTGGTGGTAAACTCCAAACTTTCTGCCAATGTAATCTATGTACCTGCACTTCACCTAAAAATAAAAAGTTCATTACAATAATATATATAAATATACATTACTGTAATAATTGAAAATGTGTGTCCCTTTATATTTTATTGCTTTATTTATAAATTGATTTGAAACCCAGAATTTTCTTGATATAGGAATAAGTATATGAGTTTTTATTGTTGAATTAAAGAAAACACAATTTTAACTTACCTTTCAAATTACATATAGCTATTAAATCCAATCGATGACTCCAAATCATGAGATCTATTTGATTCGCAACATGCCTCTCTTCCATTTGTCTCATACCAGAATTTTGCATCTTTCGCAGTTTATAACGTAAATATTTCTTAGAAGTCGTATATGAATCCTTTTTTAAATAAATTTATACGTTAAACACCCCTGACCAGAGGTTAAGATTTACATACAAGTGTATTAACTATTAATATTAATTTTACCGGTAGTGTTAAGTGTAATAGTTGCTTAGCCTTTATGCTTTAACATTTTTTAGTCCATACATAATATTACATACATCAGTTTCAATTTTTGAAACATTGTAATCAACTTTGACACTTGAGTGACATCAGACGTGCAACACTTTTTTTTTATTTTTATAATGGCTCTGGCACGGTTTTTGCATTAGCCAGCGTCAAGTATAAGATTTTTATAATTCGTGTTCTTTTTGTCTTAGAAATTCGACCACGTCCTCCATGTACGGTTTAGGCACTCGCCCGGTACCGCACAACCCTCCCAAAGGCCGAGAACAAATTTAAATTAAATTAAAACTTGCCCACGAACCGGAAATCGAACCCTCACCTAGCTGCCGTGCAACACTTACAACTATAACTTTGTTCAATTAGCCCCTTGACCCTTTACTTCCTTTTGATGTGTTTGTTTATTTCTTTCTCGCGTTTAGTTTCCCTGCCTTTTACTTGAAACTTGGATAAGGTTAAAACTATTGCCATAATGATGAATCTTACTTATCATTTTCCTTATATTCACTCTATGACAACTGTCATGATCATAAAGTACATTGTCATAGCTTGAAATGTGAAAATTCATTATTCACGTCAAAAATTATAATGAGAAAAAATCACAGATACAGTAAAGGTAAAAATTGTGAGTGTGATTTGTGAATGTTTTAAAATGAATTATTGACCGTATTAAATTGTGGTTTAGGACGATTTTAATTGCATATTTCACTAACAAGTCTACTGCGTTTTATATAAATTCTAGACTTATAAAAGAATGGCTTCGCCGTTGGAACAATTTGTGAACAATGTACGGACCATTTCGGCTTCAGGTATTTGAATTTTTGTATGATTTTATTATATATTTTTTTAATTGTCTACTTGTGTAATGAAATGTTATTTTATCAGGAAACTTTCGTGAACTTTGTGATATAATATCAAAATCAGATGAAGTGCTTCAGAGGAATGGTGCTCATCTAAACATAGTTCTTGAAACCCTTGACATTCAACAACATTCTTTAGGAGTCCTCGCTGTTTTAGTAGCAAAGTTTTCAATACATCAGGTAAACTTTTTACTGCCATGCTATATTTGCTGTAACAACAATTGCATTTAAGTTTTTCTTTCTTTTAATGCTCGTAATTTGTAAAAGACAGTTCATTTAAACAATATTACTTTTAAAGATGTTTTACACTAATCAAATTGTCTTCTATATTTCAGGGTTCAAATGACGTGGATAGATCAACAATGTATCAACAGATCTGTGATTTCATAAATAACTGTAATGGAGAACAAGTTAGGTTCTGCCCAGAATTATGTAAGTATGTATGGCAGAGTACATTATTATTTCAATCTTAACTTTAAATATTTCATATAGATCTGATAGAGCAGATAATGGTTGATTGTGATGGTAAGCACAATATGAATTAGAAAATGAAAGTAAAAAAAAGTTATTTTAAGGTACCCTTATAGTTTACTAGTGCCTTTTCTTAAGATCATCTTTATGTTGTTTACTTAAGGTATTCCTTACTATCATCAATATTAAGTATCAATTATAGGGATCAATTCTTGATCCTTGTGATGAGATTGAAGTATTATTGTAGTAAGAAGTTGTAGTTTCCAATTGGACTGGAATAAAGTTGCTTATTAAGTGTGCCAGTAATTTTTTTCTGGCTTGAATGAACTCAACAATGAATTGTAAAGAAATAATTTTAGTGTAATATGGTTGGTTTTCTGCTTAATCCTCAACAAATTAGTCTTATTTATAAACTTAGGCAAAATTATTTAATGTATGTTTTGACTAGTAAGTCATGACACAATTATTGAATATAGCTTGTGTAGAATGTTAACTATATAACAATGCCTCAATGGCCTTAACCTTTTCTGTTTACGTTAATGTAGTATTTATATGTGAAGATATATTAAATTGTATGGACAACAATAAAAACTAATCGAAGTCAAGTAATTTTAATCTTAATGATGTGTCATTAAATTTAGAGTTAGTTACTGTTATTTAGAATGTTGATTATTAAAAATTAAGTATTTATTAAATATATATAGTTGCAGAGTTATGTCATTTGCTGACTGATCATTTAGTGGAATTGAAGCAACCCATCCGAGGAATAGAGATATTGAAGAAAGCAATCAGAAAAATACAATTATTTGATTCTCAACTAACATCCATACATGCAGATTTGTGTCAACTATGTCTGCTATCAAAGTGTATGAAACCAGCTCTTGAGTTTTTAGAAACAGATGTTACAGGAATCGGATCAGAGGTATTTCTAAAACATGTATATGTTTATTTACTTTGATATAGATGTAAGCCTTGTCTAAGATGGAATTTTATTAATTGTGACCTAGTACTTGCATTAATGTGCCTTAAAAAAACCTGTGTTGCTGTGTTAAGTTTGTACTTAGCCTGAGATTTTGTATGTGTTGTTATTGTTTTTTTTCTGACAGACAAGTAGATGATCGGTTTTCAGTGTCTTACAAAAATTCTATACAGTGATAGGACAATTGATTTTTATTTCTTTTACAGCTTGGTGGAAATAATGACTCAAAACACTTTCTGCTATATTATTATTATGGAGGAATGATATATTCGGCTTTAAAGAATTTTGAAAGAGCATTATACTTCTTTGAGGTAGTTGTGACTGTTCCGGCCTCAGTGGTCTCGCATATAATGCTTGAAGCCTACAAGAAGTACATTTTGATTTCACTTATTTTGCATGGAAAGGTATGTATTGTCTATGGCTTTTGCAAATACTCATTCTATTCTATAAAAGTGGAAATATTAGCCACAGAATAATATTTTAGGTTTTTATGAAAAAAATTGATTTGACTTTGATAATGTATTGCCATAAGTGGGCTTTAAGGTGCGTATAGACTATATAACATAACATGTTATACAACATGTTTCAGATAATGTGGACACTGAATGTTAAAAAACATGTCATTGATATGTATGCTAGGACGAACCCAGCATCTATGTTTTTTTGTTTTTCTTTTCTTATATAGAATGGTTATATAACATTGTTATATTGCATTGTTATTCTAATGTGTACAGTATTGTTTTATGTTATAATGTTGAATAACAAGGTTACATAATGTGGATGTGTTATACAACACAAGTTATATAATATGTTACATAGTGTGTACGCACCCTAACATGACATATTACCATTATTGAAAGTAAATATTATTTCAGATATTACTAATGCCAAAATACACTTCGCCTGTGGCATGTCGTTTCTTAAAACCTTTATCTGTTGCCTATCACGACTTGGCTACTTCACAACATGCAGCGGTGAAACATAGAGAGACCTTTGTAAGAGATAAGAATATGGGACTTGTTAATCAGGTGAGTTTTGTTTATACATACGCACACATTTATTGGTAGTTTTTAAAAAATAAATAATTTAGGTTTTTTAAAAACTTTTTTGGTTTTATTTAGTCGTTTGTTTTAAGGGGGCTGACATTTTTTTCAATATTTATTTTTAAGAAGCAAGTAACACACATTTAGGCCCCTTCAAGTATTACGTAAGCACCAAAGGGGGGAAGGGGGTTGATTTTCTTATTTGGTGATTACGTCAAAAGTATGTATGTATTTACTTTTTTACACATATTACCCACACATTGTCTATGCTTGAAAACGAAATGCATTTTCGAGGATTCCTACAAAGAATTAATACGTTTATGTACTATTATTTTTGTGAGCTTTGCTTAGTCTCAAGTTGGTTAGAACGTAATGTTAAATTATATCTCAGTGTAGAAACAATTTATTAAAAATATATTCTGAGTATTTTTGGTCAAAATTTTATTTAAAATCTCTTTAAATTACTATTGGCAAAATGGTTAAAATTTCTGGAATACCAATGTATACCAATGCTTGCCTCCTGGAATCAGCTACCCCTTGAAGTATTTCTAAACCAATTCCACTTAGGGACCAATGATCGTATTAATTCTTAAAAGGCCGGCAACGCACTCGCGAGTCCTCTGGCATTGAAAGTATTTAATTATATATATTTGGACGAATCACTAAACATCTGATGAGACTCCTGCCGGTTTGCCCCGTTCTATAAAAGATTAAGCTTTGTACGACATTGTAGATTTGTTATTGGGTATTTTAAATATAAACAAAAAGAAACTCTGTTTGTAACAAATAGTCAAAAACTACATAAATTTAAAAAATTTTATGTTTGGGTTTCTTTATAAGATTTGGTTATGCAGTTTACCTTCTTTTTTTAGTTATTTCCTTACTAGGGTTGCCTGGAAGAGATCGCTTGTTAGCGATAAGGCCGCCCGTTGCATTCCTTATAATTTTTATGTATTATGTTATTTGTTTTTCTTTAAATCTTAATATATATAAATTACGTGTCACGTTGTTTGTCCGCTATGGACTCCTAAACCACCGAACCGATTTCAATCAAATTTGCACACCGGGTGCGGTTTGATCTAACTTAAAAGATAGGAGCTTACATTTTCATTTATACCCGCAATATTATTTTATTGTAAAATATTTGTTTAGTATTTGATACAATTCTAACAGATGGCGCTGTGTTGAAAGTACCAACGTTTCACATAAGCTACAATTTAATGACATAATCATGACTGGCGTTCGTCGTTTCCCTTGAATAGTTTAATACTATGTAATATAACAAAAACTTTAGCCACATCAACGCTTGGCCGAGTCTGCTAGTGTAAATATATAATTTTTTTTTTCAGGTCATAAATTCAATGTACAAAAAGAACATACAAAGACTCACGAAGACATTTTTAACTCTTTCACTGAGTGATGTCGCTTCTCGGGTTCAATTGTCAGGACCGGCCCAGGCCGAAACTTATATTTTGAATATGGTATGTCATAAATATGTATATATATATATATATACAGTCAAAACCGGTTATAACGACATTGAAGGGACCGTATAGTTGCCGACGTTATATCCGATAGTCGTTATAAGCAATGTCATATATTATATATACACAAGTATAGTTCATAAGTATGTACAATACATACAAGTTATATTATCATAGTTATCTATCTAGAATAGGTAGGTATGGGTTATAATATGGTATGTTAATATTATAATACCTATGTAAACGAGTCAAAAAAGAAACAAAAATATTTATTACGAAATAATTAGGTACAAAAGTAATCAGTCTCAAGGTTTGGTATCACGAGTATCAAACTGTTCGTTAAAGGCAACAAATATTTGCAAAATCGTTACACCGTTAAAAGACTCGGAAATCGTTGTTGGCTGAAACTGTTCGTTGGGAGAAAGTGCGTAGTTAATAATATGCCTAAATATTCATTCAACGCCTCTAAATAATATTTAAAATCGTTTGTATTGTTTTGTTTTGCTGAGACAAGAAGCGGTTGGTCGTTATAGCCGATGAATATCGATAAAATTTCGTCGTTGTAAGCGATATGTCGCTGTATCCGATGTTGTTATAAGCGGTTTGTTTACTGAATATCTTACTAAGGATTCGGACGGGACCATACAATCTGGTTGTAATAACCGATAGGTCGTTGTAAACGATGTCGTTATAAACGGTTTTGACTGTATATATATATCGCTAATTAAAGAGTTAAGTTGTCGCCTGGTAGATAGTACTGTTGACCCCAGAGCTTGTGCTTTCGTCGCTCAATTAATAAGTATCGCAAGTTAAAGGTGCACTGCCTCAGGGACCAAACTTTTTTAAATTTGTTTTAATTTTCTATTTATTATTACTATGTAGGTTAAGAAAATTGTAAATACTGTATATTTTATTGTTATGATTATTTATAAAAATATATTTTATACCAAATATAATAGACATCTCTTAAACTACTGAATCCATTTTTATGAAACTTGAACTGCTAAAACAAGTACAAACATAAAAAATTAAGCAACGCATACTGAAATCGATCATACTCAAGTATTATGAAATACCAAACTGTTTTTTAAAGTTGGTTAATTATTGCGTGAAACGCCATCTACAAGTCAGTATAGGTCACTATTCTAAGACTTAGGCTCATGTTGGAAGTACATATATGTCAAGTGAGATATTAACACTTGTACAGTCGACTCTCGTTAATTTGAAATCAAGGGACCAGAAATGAATTTCAAATGACCAAGAGTTGAAAATAACAAGATAAAAGCGGTTAAATAGGGGAATCCAAGTAAATAAGAGTTTGATCGAGGCATTTACTCGGCTCATTAAATTACAATTCTCAAAAGTACAAATCTATATATATAAAAATGAAACCCGTTTTACGTTGTCACGTAATAACATGAAAACGGCTTGACCGATTTGTCTGATTTTTTTTTGTTGTGTTTGTAATTGTCAGGAGAAGGTTCTTATAAAAGAAAAAAATTACGCGGAAAATTAGATTAAACTTTTTCATGTAACCTTATGGGGTTTGACATAACATTGACAGAATGCGTGCAAATATCATCAAAGAGGGTGTAAGAAAAATGAATACCGTTTAAAATAAATGCTTCGATCGGAGTTATTATATTGATAACAAACAAAGAATGTTGTATAACATAAAGCATTAGAATTTTGAAATCAATATTCATAGTTAAGACAGGACAACGTCTGTCGTGTCCGCTAGTAAACAATAAAAATCAACAGTAAAATGTAAATTGACTACAACAGAACCTTTCCTGATAATCCGAGCATTCCCATAAGTTATGTAAAGCGCCATCTATTAGGTGATTGCTTAGACCAAGGCATCTCCGTAGACAGGAGGACAGTTAATCCTCCTATAACGCGTTTTCTTGTAACGCAATTTCCGTCCCCCATATAACGCGGAGATTTCTTAAGTTACGTTTCTGGAGTGTGAAATGTATGATTTGTCTAGTCCATAATTATTGGGTACCTTTGCACGTGTTTCAATTGTGTTATAAAATTTAATAAGTTTATTCCTGTGTTCCAAGTTTTTAAATTGTTCAATAAAACTGTTTTACGAAACTACTCCTACAACGCGATTTCGTATAACGCGTCTACCGCATTATACTGATGACTGTATTATGGATTTTGAAGTACCGTTTTTTATTTTAGATTGAAGAAGGAGAAATATACGCTATGATAAATCAGAAAGATGGAATGGTCGTGTTCCTGGATAGTCCCGAGAAATATGCTTCGCCTGAGACGTTGTGTGTTCTGGAACAGCAAATGGCGGCTTGCACCAAACTTCATCAGTACATTCAAGAAATGGATGAGCAAATACAAGTTAATCCTCAGGTAGTGTTCCATGAATTGTTTTACCAGGAATCGAATTTTGTACCTTATTAAAGAATGAACTAAGAATTTGAACTTTTTTAAAATTTAAAACAGATGGCGCTGTAGTAAGTTAGCTAATGCTATTAGGTGGGTTAAAAAGTTCGTAAGCTGATACATAGATGGCGCTTTTAGTAAATTAATTTGATTTAGTGAACCTTAACCTTCAAGACACTCATAAATTTGACAAACTGCCAAACTATTGGTTTGTGAGATTTTGAGTGAAGGAACTTTTGTTTCTTTAAACAATAGATTAATCTCTTACATTAAATGTAACATAAATTCTATTTTTATTCGAATGTTATTTTTAAATTATGTCCAATGCCGTAGCATCTTCCGTGGGAAACTTCATTCTGTTAATTTTGTGTCACGGTGCTCGCGCATCGTAACATTTCACTCTCATCAATTTTTCAAACCGCGCCTAAAGAAGTATAACTTCAATAAATTTCTTGTGTTATTAACATTGCTTTTATTGAAAAGTATGTTTCAATCGTCGTTGTTTAAAATGATGGGTTTGAACCATCGATAAATTTCCTAGAAGACGGATTTTCCTGACATTTTTTAGACTGTATTAAAAAGATTAATGATGGCGGAAGATATGTCTTCTTCATATATTTTCATATTATACAACTATCTATTTTTATATTTTCTTTTTCAGTATATTAAGAAATCAGTGGGATGCCACGATGAAGATATGCCAGCGACAAGTCAAAACTCAAAAACAACATATACAATGTAAAGAAATTTATTAATAAATTCTAAAACGAAATCTGTATTTCCTTTACCCCATAGTTGACCTTTAAATTAATAAAATATACATTCAATCATGGATTTATATCGTTAGATATGCCCTTACCGCAGTGAGACCGCGCCGTGTTGTCGCACAGTCGAAGTGAGTCAGCTCGCTAACCTAGGATCAGTGCAATGGACGCCATGTTGACGCACACATTCAAACGTTTTCGATTTCAACCTATTACAAGGGCAGAAACACGATTTTTAAACTACTCGTTAGTGTGCGTGTGTCGGCATTTTGTTAACGCACACATTCAAAAACAATGCCACAGTTTTTGGTGTCGGGGCCTATCTAACGATATAAATCCATGCATTCAATAAATATATAACCATTCATATATTACTTTAGAAATCATAAAATGCATATTTTCGTAACAGTACAATATTATGTTGTTTATTGTAAAAACGACCAAACAGTTGTAACAGATTTAATTCAAATTTTGAAAATCGTTTAAAATCGTTGAGCTTTTGAGCAAATCTTGTGTTGTCAAAGGGTTATTTATATGTATACAATCTATACCTACGCTATAGGTTATATAACTGGGTAAACGGGCAGGAGGCTCGCCTGATGTTAAGTGGTACAGTCGCCCTTAGGACACTCACATTGCCAGAGGGCTCGCAAGTGCGTTGCCGAGCTTTTAAGAATTGGAATGCTCTTTTCTCGAAGTCGAATTAGTTTGGAATTACTTCAGTGGGCAGCTGATTTCACATAGTGGTGGTACGCAGCAAATACAGGCACTAATTGTATTCTACCTCGACGTCCGATGATGAAACTCAGCTGCAGTTAGTGGACCGAACAACTCCTCTGAAGATTAGTTCTGTCAAATGTGGTAGAAGATGCAGAGATACCCCACATCTCTACGCAACGCCAAAGGGATCAAGTTGAACTCGATATGACAACTTCCGAAAAACAATCTCGTGATTCAATACCAACGAAATCAATATCAAACTGACTTTTAAAGTCGTTTAAAAATATGTGACGAATATTTAAATAAATCAGTGATTCATACAGAAATCTGTCAGATGACAGATTCCTGTATCTGTTTCATTATAATTTGTCAATCTCATAGGCATGCGTCAATGTCAATCAATAGCAAATTGTTCAGTCTCCTGTGCCTGACACACGCCGTCGACTTTTTGGGTCTAAGGCTGGCTGGTTTCCTCGCGATGTTTTCCTTCACCATTCGGGTGAATGTTAAATGCGCACATACAATGAAATTCCGTTTGCACAGGCGGGGATCGAACCTACGACCTCATGGATGATAGTCGCACGCTGAAACTGCTGCTTGCAGCGCGAACACAGCTTTGATTTAGTTTTGTCAAAAAAATAGATATAGGTATAACAAATCTATTTTATTTAAAAAAAATGTATACAAAATTTTTCTTCACCCATATAAATGTGATAACATATAATATAGACTATATTGCTTCATGGACACCTTCGGTGAACGCTGTCATGCTCTCCAACGGCGTTTGAGGAGTGATCCCGTGACCTAAATTGGCAATGTACCGCCTTTTACCAAACTTTTGAACCATATCTCTCGTCAAACTCTTGATTTCCTCCTGAAATATGTGTAAAGAAATTGAACTTATTTATTTACTTATAGTTTGTATGTGGCAGCTGTGGAAGTTAACGTTGACACATGACGCAAAACGTCAATGGGGAATGGCGTTTCGTTAATTGTCAAATTGAGTGAAAAAGAATTGTCAAATTATTGTGTTGGGGAATGGAATGTTAGTCTGGCTAACGAAAGTAGATACTGGATTTTTTTGCAAACTTTTTATATGACAACACTAAAGATAGTACGGTCAAAATGTCTTGATATTTTTTTATTTTAAATAAGTACATACATATTAGTTTTAGTTACTATAGATAATGTTATTGTTCTTTTACAGATAGTCTTGAGATTATTAGCCAACGGTTATGAATTTAAGAAAACCAAAAATGAACGATATGATATAGCTGCATGGAGACATCGCTTTTTGCGTACCATTGCATCGAAACGTGCAGAAGGAAAGTCAATAATCTACTTAGATGAAACTTATGTCCACAAAACCTATATTATTCCAACTTTCCTTTTTACTTTAGGGCTGCCATGCTGATATTTTTCAAATTTGCCGCGCTTTTTCAGTATCAACTTTCATTAGCCAGACTTTATTAGACTTTGTCGTTTCTGTTTTTTCAGGCAAAAATGCTTATTATTTTATAAAAGTATTAAGAAATTGATGACCTTTTGTAAACCTAAGCTAATTTAAATCTGTTTTTCAGCAACGCATTTTTTTCCAATTCCTTTAAAGTAAATTGACGTAAACAAGTGACAACTAGATAAACGAGAAAACTCTATTAATGAAATACATTTCATTAATAGAGTTTTCCGGGTCCTGTCATTTGTCATTCCGCCCTCCGAAAAATTCAAATTCAAAAATATCTGTAAGTCGGTACCCCCCCCCCCCCCATGTAACTCGTCGTAACGTTTTTCAGTACCCAAGTACAGTACTGTACTCAAGTATAGTAAAACGTTTCGTGACCACCTAGTGAATCTTTAGTTACTATTATGTGGTGTAAGTCGAAAATAATATTAACAATAACGCGTAATTCAATCCCCGCCCCGCATCGTAACGTTTTACAAAAGGAACGTACGTAATACTTGAACGCTCCCTAAGCTAGAAACTCAGGTTGGTGAGAAACCTCAACAGGAGAAAATGAGATCGCGGAACCTTGAGCTCTCACGTATCCAGGTTTGACTACACAATTTTACTTAACCGATATTGAAAGTTAACTAAAGTCGGAACACAATTAAATAATTTCACGTTTCCGATAAATATTGTATGCAGATGTTATTCATGATCCGTTAGATGATGCACAAGGGCAACTGCGGGCCACGCGTGCGAGTGCGTACGATTCTCGAATGGGCGAGTCGTGTGAACGAGACAACACTGCGTGTCGTATTCGATAAAATCATTTCGAGACGCGGCGTTTTCGGTGACAACTTCGCACGGTATACGGTAAAATATATTTCTCGAACACGGGATTTTGCCGTATGAATGCCGTGTATAAAATTTTTAAGTTTTCATATATTCTGTTGTCACTACTCGATAAAATCTCGTATACGGAATACGGGAAAATAATCGCAGTGTGAACGTTGCCTTAGTGTTTATTTTCCTTACTTAAAGTTAAAGCTTCCCGTTGCATCACTAATTACTTATGTTACTTGATTTGAATATTGAACAAATAAATACTCACTGGAGTTTTATAAAGATCTTGTGGGTCGAGATTCCCTTGCAATGTGATATCTTCACCGACTATTTTCCTCGCTTCAATTGGATCCACCGTCCAATCTAAACCAATTGTTTCGTATCCCATCTTGGCTTGAACGTCCAAGGAGTGACCTCCGCCTTTAGCGAAAACGGTCTGTGAAAAAAAAATTCAATTGTCTTCTCTTAAAGTTTAGCTATTCTAGAATATTCGTTACAAACAGAGATCTTTTCTCTTTTTATATTAGTATTATTTAAAATTTATGTTGTTCCAAGCTATTTTTTTTATACAACAAGGGGCAAACGGGCGATGTTAAGTAATACCGCTGCAGACACTTACATTGCCAGAGTCGTAAGTGCGTTGCCGGTCTTTTAAGAATTGTACGCTCTTTTCTGGGACCCTAAGTCGTAGGGGTTCGGAAATGCCTCGAGTTATTCTAATAATGTGTAAAATCTATTCCAAGTGCAACTTCCGGTTACTGATAAATCTTTCATATTTTTTTATTAAATTTTAAATGTAAAAGTTCTAATAGAGAAAAGATAAAAGTATAATTTCTAATACATGGAAGATACACTACTACACTCCTATTATATCAATACTTAATACGGGGCCTTAGGGCCTAAGACAGCCTAGGCCTAGGCCATTTTGGGTCTAAGGCAGGTTTCCTTACGATGTTTTCCTTTACCGTATGAGTGAGTAGTAATTGGGCACATAGAAAGGTCGTTGGTGCACAACAGCGGACACCAGGCCTAAACTGCTATATCTAAGAAAGCTTATAAATACCATAGGAACTTGATCCAAGCTTTTATCTTGTAATTTTTTCTGTACACCTTCCCTAATATCCTTCAAATAAGGCGCGGACACATCAGCGAATTGTTCCCTTGTCAGGTGATCAGCGCTCGATTCAAATACTTGTAAAAGTTGGGCTCCACTCTCAACCTAGACATTATAAATAATCTTATTTAGAGAATTAATTATGTTAATTAGCTTATTTATATATAAGTTATAAGCATCCTATTACAATAGTAATGATTTAAAAAAAAAGTGTGTGCGTACAAAGTACACATGTCAAAAGTGAAACTTCTTTGGCAAACAAATTTTTAAGACTCGGTCATATTTGTACAAATCTAAAACTTTAGATTTCCGAGACTTAAAGGGAGGGAAAACAGAATATATATTAGAAATTTGAATCAATTTAATTGTCATTAAAATGTTAAGACTCGAAAATTAATACATAACCCATTCTCTTTACGAAATTATAATTTATATAAGGTAATGCGCCGCTCTCACTCTGTCTAAAATTAGTTTTTTATCCAAAAGAAAGGGATATACACAAAAACTGATTAAACTAAGTAATGTTATGTGACAATCATATTACCAATGAACACTTCAATTGTTAATGTTATTACAAAAGTAGGTTTAATTAAATTATATTAATTTTTTCTCGACATTATTGTATCGGAATAGTCTGTTAGGATAATGTATGTATGTATTATTGTAATAAATAAACAAATAATTTGTTTTTATTTAATAGAAGTATTTCAATTGTTTTTTTTTTTTTGTGTATTGCATCAACATATTTTACCTGCATAACAAGATAGTCTATAATAACCCTTGTCAGTAAAGCAAGGAGCCTGTGAACATCTTTAGGATATTTCTCCAACCATTCTTTTGTTTTCGACATTGTTTTGCTTCCACCGCCTTCAATCATATATCCCATAAGTGTGAACTGTAATTTTAAAGTATTTATAAGTATTCTGCTGTATAATTGTTGTTATAAGTTTAAGAAGCTTGTAATGACATTTGGTCATGATCGTAGATCAATATCGGTTTTGGAAAAAAACCAAAATCCACTTTTTACTATATTTTAATACTACATTGCCTTAATATTACGTCTACATTAAAATAAAAATTCTATGTGTTTTAAATTTCAAATGAATCAGTCGGTAAATTAACGGCTTTGATAAAAACATGTGATTTTTCTAGAAAACTATGTAATTTAATTTATTTTTATTTTGTTTAAAAAAAAACCCTTTTGCTTGCGTATGCCAATTTTCATAATAATAGAATATGAATTAAAATAGTGACAAAAACTAAAATGGTTAAATTATTTTGAAATGGCCGCCCTGTAAAGTTTACTACATATTTGTCAGATCCGTCACTTTTCTGCGACTATGACGATTTGTAGAGACAAAACAAAGAGAATTCTCACGTTAGTTACAATTATTTGTAATATGTACGCAGAATTGAGTCCTGTTGCCTATTTATCTTACTGAGATATAGAATATTATAAACTTTTTCACACGGTGAAGATAAACCTTAACACAAAGCAATATGCATAGATGCTGAGAATTTACAGTACCAATAAAATAATATTGTTTAAAATGATCATGAGTGACTTAATGCATAAATGTACATAAACTTAATAATTCACAATTTCAAGTTATCTTAATTAGAATTGAATTTGCTATATCCTGCACAGACAAGGTTAGAATAATTAATTCACTAAAACAAAGTATTTTTACAGATGTAATTATAACATAATTATTATTGTGAACAATAAATTAAAGAAACTTACAGGAGCACCAGTAAAGCCAATTAATGGGACCTTTCCATCAATTTTGTGTCTAGTTAAAGTAATTGCCTTTCCCACATAAGCCAGCCGAGACACCGCACCATCTTCCTGAAGCTCATCAATTTCGGATGGGCTAGCAAGTGGACTTGGAAAAACAGGTCCCTACAATTTCAAGTTGAATATATTATGAGACATGACTGTGCATAAATTAAAAATGATTATGCAATAAATGAGGTACCTGACCAGGATGCATTTCAACAGTCATTCCTAAAGCCTGGGGGATAACTAATATGTCACTAAATATTATTGATGCATCTAAATGATCATATCGCCGCAGTGGCTGCAAGGTTACTTCACAGGCCAATTCTGGAGTACGGCAAACAGTAAAAAAATCGTGTTTTGCTCGTACTGCTTGAAATTCGGGTAAATATCGACCAGCCTGGCGCATTACCCATACCGGCACTTTGTCTACCTCTTTTCCATATGCAGCATCCAACAGTCTCGTATTTTTTAGTACCGGGAAGTCCTGTAATAGATAAGTTCTTGATATTTTTTTTTTATTTATAATGTTTATATTAACGCGATAATAATTTTAATATTTTAACCTTGTTTGAGTATTCCATCTTTAAGAGCACGTGTAATCACTTATAAATGCAGATAGAAACTTGTTCTTGACTTGTTTAGGCCTTAGTGTATTAAAAGAACTGTCTTATCAATTTTTTCAAATAATTATAATTGCAAAACATTACGTTCCGAAGTTTAAAAACTGCAGTCAGCTCTCGACGAAACTCAATGTCAAAGTCATATGTCATGATTGCTAGTTGTCATACCGTATACCGTGACATTGACATAAAAGTTTATTGTCGAAAAAGATATAAAGCAATTTTAGCTTTAAGGGTACTTGCTATGTAATTTCATATCTAGCAGCTAGGTATAGCTAGAAAGCTATTTTGGAAAAAATATAATCATTGTCAAAAGCGCCATCTAGGGGTAATTTTTTAAAATATTACTTATTAATTTCGGCAATGGCAAATATAATTCGTTATTACCATTAATGATTACAGCTACTGTTAAATCTTCATGATCTAAACCTTATATTTTTTAATGTAGTAATAATGTGTCTATTAGAAAAAAGGATTTTTGTATTTTGGCTAGGTTTTCTACCGGTGAACAATACTGAACTATATTCCAGCAACTCTTTCGGTTGACGGTTAAAATATTAACCAGAATCTCATAAAAATCAAAAGTATGTCACAATAAAAAATTAAATTTAAGTCAACAAAGTTTGCAAGATTCTACCTGCCCTCACATATTTTTAGAGGTAAAAAATCCAAATGAGAGGGGTTCAGCGTAGTTTTTGTTACAATCCAAACGTTATAGCAACCTATCACTGTATACATTTTTTATGTAAACCTTTATTCCAGTTTCCCAATAAAGTTTATTCGACTCAAAGGAACACGGTTGTAACTCCGAATTTTATACTTAAGTTTGTTTATTAAAAATCTACTTATTCCTGTTGTTTTTACGCTTATGACTGTTAATTCTCAAATAAAAGGCGTAGAACGAACGAGAAGTAAAGGAAAAAAACGTCCGCCATTTATTATTCTAGATTTATGATAAAGATCGGTTTTAGAATACCTTGGTTCGTAGCTGTACGATACGTACTACGTGTGTGTTTTGGGTTTATATATTATGTATCTTAAAAAACAAAGTTATAAACGAATACACCATAGCTAGTTGTATATGTTACTGTTATTGTAGCTTTAACCACTATATCAACGGAACTAAAGTACTATAAATGGGTTGCCAGTATAAAAATGCGAATCAAAATTCTATCATATTCTCATGCGAATCATAATTCAGGTGAACTCTTTCTATTTAGTTCTTTTACATTAAATTTTAATTATTAATTTTACAAGAGTTATATCTTAACGGTAGTGATTAAATATTGCATTAACAGGTTAGCGGGGGTCGCCGGAGACGCTTAACACAGGTGCCGAGGTGGCTTGTGCATTCCAAATGTGACAAAAAATATATTAAAAAAAAAGAATTTCGCGGGTAAATTCTAACCATAGATTAGACAGAATATATTTCAAAGCACCTATTTTTATGTATCTAATTAGAAGAACAGATAACGTGTCATATGTCTGCCTCATGTATGCACCAGGCGTTATTGGACTTATATCATAGACAATTCAATCAAACGTTGTATAAGTAATTTTTTCTCATACACACTTATAAACGTTAATAAAAAAGCAATATTCTAAATTTACTTCTCACATTAAGGGCGTGGCAATTAAGGACTGGAATCTCCGCCACAGTCCAATGTTTTCAATCGCTAAGATTCAATTGTTAAGAGTCAGTCTTTACATTAACTCATTTGAATTGATCATCTGTTAGCCACGACTAGGTCTAGATAGACTGGATAACATAACTCGTGTCTATAGTCAGATGTATTCTGTGGTCCGTAGCTCTATAGGCGAAAAAAAAACTTTGTAAATGGAACAAAAAGTTTTTGCATGTTACCGTTACCTATGATTTTAATTAACGATGAATTCGCCCTTTTTCTAAAGTTCGGTGGTCACAGTCGGAGGTATTGTATAAATTATAAAAAGAAATATTGCAAATCATTATACAGGTAGGAGGTTTGTAAGGTCAAAGTTTAAAGAGGTACCGCAATGAAATGAGGGGTTTTGTGGGGTAATTAAAATCGTTGTATATTGCAAAAACCAAATTTCTCTCCCATTGACCCGTGGATTATTTCGTGAGATAATAAAGTCTGGTGCTGCGAACTGGCTTATCAGAATTTATAACACGAACGCTTAATTTTGTTTACCACAATTTGCTCAGAATAATTAACTAAGAAACACTTTAATTATTCATTCTTTGGACCCTTGTGTTTTGATTCCGACTTTTGGTGTGTCAAAGAGGTAATTTCGTAGATATAAGGTGGGATAAAAAGTTCGTAGGCTAACATGGAAAATATATTGTTTTTGATAGAATTTGATATGTTTATTCAACATTCCTTCGAGAGCGACACAATGATTAGCGATCATACAATATTTCGATACCATTATTATAGTACGAGGGTTTACTTGACTAAGCCCCCTGATGCCTGTCGACACGAACTGTCATTTTCATACAAATTTAGTTTTCGACTTTCTTACATAGACATCTTAAGGCATCTTGACTAACACCCTTTGGTGATTACCTCTTCAACACCGCAACATTTCAAGACAAATATTAAATAGTTTACATAAGTAAAAAACGTCGACACGAGGCTTTCATATGCTGCTGTTTTCGAGACTTTAACTACAATTCTCTTATTAAGACATTCCTTTAAGTTGTCTCATAAGACAACTACCGTTTAGCTCAAATTGAGATTTATAAGTTAATAAAGTGTTGGCTAAATATTTTCCAATAAAAACTTAATAACCTCTAACCTATCCCTTAACTACACAAGATGTTAACTCTAGGTAATATTAGAAAGAGTGGCGGAGAGTTTATGGCCAATTCTTCTCTTCCGTTCTATGCCCTTGATTTGAGAACTGGCAGTAAAAGTAAAATTAGAAGCATTTAATGTATGTTTCTTTTTGACGTTCATAAGTGAACATGAATAAATGATTTTTGACTTTTGACTATTCAATCATTCGCAAGATAAAATTTCAGAACAGATTCATCTTATAATTAGGTATATTATTATTCAAATACAATAGCGTACGTGGTCTATAACGTGAAGGTTACGAACTGCATTCAAGGATTTTCCTGCCAACAGGCCGTTGACATAGCATTGTAAACAGTTCCTTATCTAAGAGCTGATGGTTCGCTTTATCTAACCCACTGTAGCTAACGTTTAACTTGTGATTTTAAAAACCTATTACGCTAGCTTGTTTTATGGAGAAACTAAAGGTTTTTGGATAGCAACACTTCAATAGGTACGCTGAAACGAAACTACATAACTTAACACAAAGAGACTTAAGACTCATTATTTTTCATACAAATTGAGTTTTTGACTTTCTACATACACTACTGTTAAGGCATCTTGACTATGCCCCCAGATCAGTTTTTTTTGTTTGTTTAGATAGTCTGTGGAGTTAAAATGGGGATAATCGGTAGTACATTTACATACATAATAAATAATAATTAAATTCAGACATTTCAATAATAATATATTGTGATTGAAATCATTTTTCATATCCTATTATAATTATGATTTTAAAAGTGATTTTGGCGCCTAAAAGGGCAAGCTTACAGTAAAATGGCGTAGTTCTAAAGGAAACATTCTATGTGGCTGTGATAATTGTCAAAATTAATGACACTGCTGGTCACAGACTCTTGAAATCAGCATAAATAGGTTTAAATAATTTTTATCTTTTATAACGTCAATTTGACATTGTAATTAGTAACTTCTGGCCGTGACCACTGCGCGTAGGCGGCGAGAGGTCTTTTCTTTATTTTTTTGTCGTTTTCTGGCTTCGTTTGCTATATGTATGTATATATATTAAAAGAACAGATTCTGCTTTCTATTATTAGATTCGATTTTTTTTTAATAAAACTAGTCAGACACGTGGAATTATGTAAATAAAGAAATTTTCGATATATCAATAAAATGTGTACCAAAGCCAATTAAAGTTTAGATTCAAATCAAAGTCAATTAAATTTAATAAAATAGGTTTTTACCTATGCCTATTACTTACGCTGATTGCCAAGCATACTGCGTAGTAGCAAACTTTCTTTTTAACGATTCATATTTATAGTAATTTTACTATTATTTAATTACATTATAAAACTGTATATGAACAAGATTTCGTGATGTATTTATATTCAGCAATTTCTGTAAGATCAAACTAAAATATATTCTCAAAACATTCCACGCCATTATTATTTACGAAGTTTGACAAGTTGTTTTGACAAGTTTTCGCGCTCAAATAAGATTATACCTTGTGTTATAGGTTAATAATATAATATCCTTAAAATGCATATAAAACTTTCAATTAATTAATTATTATAACCAGAATTACAAATGATGTAATCATATGAATTTACTGCATATATTAATTTTTGTTCTTATAAATCACTATCTAGTTAAAATAGATAAGAAAAATCTTCAGTTTCTAATAAAAAATCAAAGCAAGTTTCGGCGTTGTTTCTTGTGCATACAAAGCACTAAACACACGACTCGTCGAAAAAAAACAACAATCAAATATCCTTTGCCTGATCGCGTAAATGTTGCGACACACTGGGGGTTTTATGGTAAGCGACGCAATATCTTATAAGAACGTCAGTTGCATCGCAAGAAAACCGTCAGTGTGCAGTGGACTCCGGAATTTGGGTTCGGGGTGAATACCCTCATGTCGGTAAAAACTATTTTCAAGGTTAGCACGACGCGCAAGGAGGGGAGCGTCGCGGGTTGTGGGGCACAGATTATGTGTTCCACAGAGACTGAACTTTTTGTATAAATTACTGTTCCCGGCAATTTTAATTACCTATATATCTAGGTGATTGCTGAAACATTGATGATAAAATAAACACGGTTTTAGTTATTTCTTGTCTCTATGTTTCAGAGGTTTGATACCTTAGTAATTTACATCGCAGTTCTTATAACACTAGACATTAATTAACTTATACCATAGCAAATCCTTTGTACATATTGATAATACTTTTATAGTATAGTTTATAAACTGATAATAAATACTTAAACGTATTTAACAACGATTTCATTATCTCTCATAACCTTAACATTTATAATCCTTATTTACGTTATCTCTGTATTTCACAGCGCTGTTGTCGCGGGTTGTGAGGTGCAGGGCAAATTCGTCGCGGGGCGGAGGGGAGGACCCGCGGACGCGCCGAAATGCTGATAGCCCGCCGCCCCGCGCAACCCGCGCCCTCTGCCGGCTTCATGCAACTAAAGTCTATAATAGTCTATGCATAAATATAGTCTACAAAATGATTCACTTCGCTAACAATGCGTTAGCTGTGACTTCTTGTTATGTAATGAATCATTGGACGAAGGGGGAGATTATGACTAATTAAAAATTATATGCATCCGAATTGGAATCAAATTGGAATTTTTAGTTTTGTATTAGGAATTATGAACTTTATTTAATGTACTTACTACAGATGAGCAGAATTTGCTATAAGTCTTTAGCCATTCTTAAGATCGTTGTATACCTAGGTACATTTCTCAATAGGTATTAAATATAAAAAAGGTATGTTTTATTAAGATACCTAGTATCTAAGTCGGCTTAGGTTTCTATGATTTACATATGTTAATTTAATAATATAAAATATTTATTTCGTTTTTTCATAATAGAAATAACTATCAAACATAGGTCCGGTCCCCTTCGTGTAATTCGCCATTATTTTAACGTTTGTTCTTGGCTTTTTACCTTAATGAGACTCCCCTATTTCTCGTGCAACGCACACGTAAACAAAATTAACCAATGCGGCCCGCGGTGTACGAAAATAATTATTGCGTTTGTACAAAATTATTAATCCATTGAATTTTACATTGTTATTGTCTTTGATAAGATTTCTCTCTTACCATAGATTTGTATCAAGTTTGGAAATTCCAAATTTAAAAATGTCGAAAATGAAATTATAAGATTAATAAGCTATGAAACCATCTTTTTATTTTCCTTTTTAATTTTATTGTCTTTGATAAAGTTTGTCTCTTGTCATAGATTTATGTCAAATTTAAAAATTACAAATTCTAGTGTTGAATATTATATTAAAAGAACCCATCTTTTTATGTCTATTTAAAATTGTTTGTCTTTGGTAAGATTTCCCTTTTACCATATTACAGAATTCCAAATTCAAAAGTGAAATTGAAATAAAAACATTCATTTGAACCCATTTTAATTCCCATTTGAAATTTCTATTAAACATCGTTAACCACCTGTTTCATGATAACCTAATCACTCTGTGGGACGATGAAATGACTTAGGCCTATATTAGGACTGTCAAATGCTTTGTCAATTGTTAAATATTTTTTTCTTGGCCAGTATTAAGTGGCCAGTTTGATAGTGCGTGCACTGGGTGCGTGTGATAGCGATCTGCACCCCCCTACCCTTCACCAAAACAACATTCTGAATAAGAGGGTTTTTTGCGCGAGGCCCAAGGGTGGCGGAGCGTCACGGCACAAAAAATACTATTAAATAACTCAAGAGAACCGCGGGGCTTGTGCGTGATCGTGATACAGCCGAATTAACGCCAAATACAATACACGAACTCGATTTAAAGCAGCAAGATTACGTTTAACTGGAAGTTATTCAATTGATAACTTTTATAACCACACCACACTTACTTCGGACTATTGCCTAATTATGCATGATTAAAATAATTTATTTCATGAGATGAGCCCCCGTTTGTCCCCCCCGTTCTATAAGATCCTAGTGGCTGTGTGACTCTCATCCTTTAGGTTTTATTCCCGGCTATGCATTATTCTATATGTGCTTTTAATATCGCTCGAACGGTGAAGGAATACATTGTTAGGACTGGCTTGTTTTAGACCCAAAAAGTCGCATATTAGATTGACAAATGATCTTGTAACAGATACAGAAATGTGATAAAAGAGTGAAGTTTATATAGTAGTTAAATTTTTTTATGCCACTCTATCAACGTTATAACGCCCAAAATGCCCATGGACAGGCATTTTAGTCGATGCGTAGCTGGATATTGAGGGTAGTATACTTTTTCTTTAGATAATTGGAGGTAGTATTACCCAGGGAAGACTCCCACTCGGAGTCGATTCCACAGCTCGCTAGTTCACAAAAGAAGTGTTCGTAAAACAATTCCAGCCATCAAGGTGATGCTGATGAATTTTTATCAGCATGTGTCAGCTATCTGACAGCCGTACGAGAAAAATGTACTGGATTTTGACATAAGTAGTTAGAAAACGCACCCCTTCATTTAACTTACTAAGTAGCTTACTACTATGAAACAGATAAGAAAATATGGTTTTAAGTTGTTCTTGTTGAAGTTATTGATACCAGATGCGCCTGGCTTAAAAATACTCTGCGCTGATGTTTGTACAGCAGTGAGATTTGAGTAAAAAGGTAATTTAATTGTCTATGGGTACTGAATTTGTCTATGTATAGAACGTTTTGTTATTGACAGCTTGGTGAAATGAATTTTAAATACAACATAACTCTTCTGAAGAAGTTACGTACAACTCCAAGATCTAATTTTACTGTTTTGAGTAATCAACTGTCTCTTTTTATCACAGCGTAAACACAATGTAACAGAAAGAGACGAAAGGTTTGAGTTACAAGATATTTTTTTTTTTAAATATGGGTATGTAAGTATGTTTATGGTTCATTAGTCTCTAGATATTACTACTCAAGAGCTTACTTCAAATTCTTCACAGTTAAACATTTAGTAAAACATTTTATTTTGAAAAGGAATATATTAGAATTGAGTACCTACTCAATATCCCCCTATAAAATGCATCTATAGCCTCTCACACATCTAATCCCGGTTAGAGGGCGGAGTTCGCGAGTTGCAAATATCCCACAGATAACCAATAGGTCCGTCAAATGCACGCATGCGTCAATACGCAATTTTTTTACTCTATTATTATTTTAGTGACTAGAGTCTAACGATTTGGAATGTCGAAAAAACTTAGTTATGCAGAAAATTAAACAGCGGAAAGTTGTGTACCTGTGCCAAGTTTAGCGCCATGACCGCTACCACCTCCTTCAATTAATGATAATGGGTAAAATCCAGGGTAAACGGTGTGTTGGTAGAAGGAAGAAATCATGGCTTCTTAACGTGAGGGTCTAGGGATGGGTATTGCAACACAGAACAACACACGCTTTAAAAGGCTGACGTCCAACATCCAGTAATGGAGAAGCACTAAAAGAAGAAAAAAGAGTCTACATATTTTTAATTCTCAAGGCTTTAAAAATTCAAATTAAACATTAATAATTTCAAGATCCCGCCAAAACGCTCGCAAGATGGCGTCGCATAACTCCGTATGACGTTCCATGTAAACATGTCAACAAACGTCAAGACGTTAGTAATCAAACTTAATCCATCTACACGACACTGGCGAAGTACCTTGTGCCCACTTGGCACAAATAAAAGCCATAAAAAAAAACTTAAATTATACATTTTTTTTTCAATTACAACAATCGCCGCCGAAGTTTACCTCCAATTCCGGTAGGATTACAGACGAATAATAAATAATGTCTATTTACACGTCTTCGATTCGACAAATTTGCTGTTGTCTCACGTGACTGACGTAACCATTCATAATTGCGGAGTTTTTTTAACTTTTGATTTAAAATGCTTTATAAGCCATGTTTTATACAATTATGTCAATAATACTTTATTTTTCATACTGTCAAAAAGCCTATTGTAAAATTGTTCGCGTTTCACATTTGCGAGTTCCCGAGCGATGGCGATAAGAATAATCGATACATTCGCTTCGCTTTGACTACACGGCATCCCAAATATACTATTTAAAGTTGCTTTACTATTTTTGAGAATTAGCTTATGCGTTGCGGACTATGCTTAGAGAAATAAGGAAAGCTGGAGGCAGGCTTCATTGTTAGAACATTAATCCTCCCTATAAGGAAGCGTTCAAGTATTACATTACGCAATTTTTAGAGATTCTTGACAAGCTCGCAAGAGCGTTGCCGGCGTTTTAAGAACAGTCAGATAATATATTTTTTTTAGCTGCTTAATATAAAAACTTCATTGATTAATGATATTTAAAATTCGCTAAATGCACGTGTAATTGAGTGATTAATGGCTTCGACAGTGACGAAAGAGTCCTGCATTTACAACATGTGTTCTGGGTCAACGATTTGGCAACCAACTAATGATCTCGCTAATGATTGAGTTGAGCCATTAATTATTCCATTAATTGCATATGTTTAAACTAACCTTTTTGTGAAGCAAATGTCAATATTAGATACATAAAGATGATAAAGAAAGAGCGTACCAATTCTTAAAAAGCCGGCAACGCACTCGCGAGCCCTCCGGCATTGAGAGTGTCTATGGGCGGCGTTATCACTTAGGTGAGCCCGTTTGCCCACTGTTCTATAAAAAAAACTGGAATTGTGGAATTAACTTCCGGTAGTAGGTACTACAAAGTTAGAGTGTACTCCTCCCTTAAAGGCCGGCAACTTACCCGCTCGTTTGCCGCCTATATAAAACTGATTATTAAATACGCGTTAATGTTGATACGGGGGTTGATATAATTTCTGTGTTTTTTTACGGTGAAATACATGTTTTAATTAAAAAAAATTTAAAGCGACGCAAGTAGAAATAGATAGTCCAGTAAGAGATTCCAATCATATCCCCAATTGCTTGATTGGAAGCAAGGAAAGCGGAAGCGTGGCACCAAGCAAACCTGGCGTGGTGCAGTTGCAGATGAGGGAGAGCCGGAAAGACTGAAATACTAGGCTCAACACCGAACACGATGGAGACTCAGTGTGGACGCCCTCTGCCCCATCGCCTTAACGATATTAAGTAGGTCAGATATTTTAATTAGAGTTCACAGGAGTTGTTCGGATTGCTGTGTATCATCATCGGGCGTCGAGGTGGAATTTTGCATTGCTCCTTTAAGACTTAGGGTTTTTCAAGAAAAGAGCGTGCCAACTCCTAATAGGCCGGCAACGCACTCGCGAGCCCTTTGACATTAAGAATGTCTATGGACGGCGGTATCACTTAATCAGATGAGCCTCCCCCTGTTTTATTTAAAAGTATATTTTATAATTTTTAGAGAACACTTCATAATTGTTTTTAATAAGTTTTTATATTTATTACGCCTGATTAAAAATCTCTCTGTATACCGTATCATCACTAACAGTAGTAGGTATTTAACTTTTGATATAGGTAAGTATAATAACTATTTGCAAAACGGATAATAATGTTAGAATAATCTCTAAATGGAGTGTCTATGTCATATTTTTAATAAGTAATTCAATGTAGTCTGTGAACAACGATCCGAAACAAAGTGTATTTCGCGGGAAATTTAACCTAAAAAGATTCAATACGCTAATAAATAAGATGATAAACAAAAAAACATGTTCAATCATAATTACGTTGCGATTATTATTTAACATAGAATTTAATTAGAACTATAATAAACGTCTATTAGTAATTGAATATATTGCAGATTAAAAACATTATAAACTCTTTGGTGTAATTAAAAATGAAACAGAGTAAATATTTGAATTAAGAATGTAAAAGTTTTAAATGCGCTAATATCACAGATAATCCGTGGGTGAAAGAGTGCATGCTAATTAATGAGCTCGTATACGAGAAACGATCTCATTATATCGCTTATGTATTCTATGTGAAAGCATAAACCAGTTTGCATTCCACCTGCTATATAATCCGCGCTGTTTCGCAACTGTACCTATCGGTATCTATGTCACACCGTGAAAGAGACGGGTATACTTATCCTACACGTTAGAGCGGGATGGATGTACGCGCCTCTCAAGAGGACGGAGGGGCCGAGCTCTGTACTTCGCTGTTCGCGAATATTCTTGCGCAACGTACAATAGGGAAAATAGGTTTCTATTAACGAAAACATGTATATTGCAACACATGACCTCATTACACACCGATATCCTTTACAAAGGGCTTATCGGCGAGCGAATGATTAGAATTCGGAATCGTATTTGCTATAAATAGCGAATTAAATGACAATTACGAAATCATTTATTGGGTTGGTTGTAAGTGTCGGAATAAATATAGTAATTTCTTTGATATAATAATAAATTGATGTGTTTTTATAATTTTTAAATTAATTTATTAAGACAAGACGTAAGATTAATAGAAATTCGATTAGATTTTGTTTAAAATAAACGTTTTGTCACATACCTACTCATTGTCTATAGGTTATACCTACTACCATAGCTGTTGTAAATAGGTAGCTAATGTTTTAAATGTCTTTATAATCAATTGTCACTGAATAGCTTTATACTAGCGTTTTGGTTCGATCTTGGAGAAAAAAAAACAATTTGGGGTCAAAAAGCTTAGCCTCTAATAAGTGACTGGTTAGAAAGTATTTATGAAGAAAAAGTTATTAATGTATTGTACGGTATGGTTCTATTTTTGAATATGACTTTTGAATTATATATGCATTGCAAATCCGCGGTTAGAACCAGAGACTACAAATGGGTAATGCGCTAGTTCAGAGCAACCAAATATTCGATTTATAAATTCCAATTAAAGATTCACAGATAACATTCAGCTCACTTTAAATCCGAATTGCGATATAATATTGTTTTAGTACCACGTGATCGCAAATTTCGAATTTCGAATCGAATTCAAAATACTTGAACTTGTTTTTTTGGAAGGAATGCACGTATTTCAATTGTTTCAATAGATTTATTTTTTAAATCATTGTATAATTTAAACTGCTAATTACGAATAAGAAAGTTACTTATAAGACTTTAATTGTGGAAATGTGGACTCCACAAATTAAAAAAAAATCTAATTGCAGCGGTTTGAAGTACTCATCTGTCTCTTTTCATTATAGTGTAAACACAATTTGAGAGAAAGAGACGAAATGTTACTCTAGTTTTTTGGGGGGTATATAAGGTAATTAAATAATTATACATCTTGTAGTTTCTCTTAAATTCCGATGACCCGTTAAACGTTATGTCCAGACAAACAAGATGATTACGAAACAGAAGTTAGATTCGCGCTCCATTACTGCGCCAACATGGCGTCCACGACGTGTCATCGGCCTCCACGATGCGCTTGCGCAACCACGCGCGAATCTCAACAGCAAAACAATGTTTATGTGTGTGTATGTTTGCGTGTGTTTGAAGGTTTTTCTCAAGTTTAATCATGATTTTCGTTTGCATATATATTTTTTGTTATTCATCTTTGTTTCTTTATACTATTTTTAAATATAACTTAAAAGTTTGACACAAACAGTAATATACTTATTACTTTATAAATATAATTGTAATATACGAAGGAAAATTATTTTTTTTACTCTCTAGTACTTTTCAAAGACTAAGATTAACTTCTATCATCTATAACATTTCATACACGGCTTATTTCGCCTTCGCTGGACATTTTTAATATGTCGAAAATATTTATTACACACGAATAATAAAACATTGTAATAGTATATTTAAAAATAATCGTAAAGAGATTGCTTCCTTTTTACATAATTAAATTTAAACGAAAGTCGATATATCTGCCATGTTCATAACTATTTACACATACCCAGTTAAAAAATTCATTGTTTTTAGGTCACACGAGGTATGGCAACATTCGCCGATAGCAATAAACATGTCAACCAAGTCAACGGGACTGTTAGAAACTGGCAAACTTGTTGACCTGATAATCAAGCCGTTAAGTGGCTTTTAGCTAAGTGTTGCTTTAAAAATATATAATAATATTAGCCTTTATTAAATTAGTACATAGAAATGTGTACTATAAACACTAATAATTAATCGCAAGCTGGTCATTTTATTTTACAGCTTGTAAAGAGTACTCTAAGAGTATCCTCTCTTCTCGGTATCTTTACGTAGCCGAATAGGGCCAGCTGCTTAGAGGCTGTTTCAGCGCAGATGAATCAGTCACCCACGTAGTCCTGGAATGTCTTTGGCTAAACAACGTACAGAAATCCTCGGAGCAGTAAGGTCGATCCGTAAAACCTGCGAATTGCACAAGAGACTTCTGTGCTTCTGGAAGGAGCTAGACTGGTTTAGCCAAGACTTTGGGCACAACGTACCAAGTGATGGTCTTAGTGTGGAAACTGAGTCCACCAACCTTTTTAGGGCTAGCTACTCTTCTTATATCATCTTCCTATTTTTTTAGATGATTAAAGATATATATTGGATCTTAATTCTGTTCCAGTGAATTCGCTCCCAATTCCAGATTACCATTAATGCTGCGATTATAGGATAGGGGAGCAAATAGGTCGCCTATAAAGGCAGTCGTCGGAGCACGTCGGCACCCAATTTAGTGTAAGCCTTTGAAGGAGTATTATGCTCTCTTCTCTCTCAGTACGAAAATGACTAGGGAGGCGGATCGTGGAAGACTTCCATTAATGTACGGCGTTAAGCGATGAAACAAGGCAAGAGGGATCAAACCAAACTCTTCACAACACTCTGCATAGTATCTACACTTCGTACGAAACTCATAGAAACGCATTGTCTCTGGGTAGAGAGAGAGAATCAAGCCGAGCCACTAGCCAGTATTATTGGAATGTGGTCCTGGAGGATTACTCGTCTCTTTTGTTCAAATTTAGTTTATGCTGTGACGAAAAGAGTCAGATGACTAAAGCTGAAACAGGGGTAATTCGATTTTATGATTCACGTGATAGAGGATAGTCATCAAGCAATCTTAACGTTTTTTTCTTAAAATTTTAACTCACTTAAAATTGGCTATGGCGCACAAAATTGGAACCCGTTTTCATAACATATTTTGATAGTTTTATTTAAAGATAAAGAGGGAAGAATGTAGAACAAAAAAACCTTTCGTAAGTACATACAAATAAACAAAATTAAAATATGATTGCTCTGAGCAAGGTCATCACAGTTGTCGACCTTTTCTAGACAAACATTAAATTGTAAACATATATTTAATCAAAAATTCAGTTACGCTACAACCTTTTAAGGACTAGGCCTCAGATTTCTGTATCTGTTTCCTGTGTCTGATGTATGTGTGGGTCTAAGGCAAGCCGATTTCTCATGATGTTTTCCTTCACATTGTTAAAGGCGCACAGAAAGAAATTCAATTGGCACAGCCGGGATCGAATCTACGATCACAGAGATGAAAGTCACCACTGATTAAAAAAATATCTTTATGTATGATTATTCTCCTACAGGTACCAGGAGACTAGCCACGAAAACACGTAACAATTATCTTTGGTCAACGTACTACACATATAAAACCTCTTTAGATCTTGAAAAACGTCTTCACAGACTACTTAAAGCATTCGAAAGGAGTTTATTCGCGTCTATATCTTCAAAAAAATTTTGTTAAAAAAAAAAAAACGCCCAGTTTCCAGCCTCCCTAAGCCCTGATAAAAACAAGTAAGCATAAATATAATTTCCGCAGTACGTCATGTCATGGTATATAACCTTTCAATATTTGTTTCTTGCGAATCGGAAGTTGTGAAGAGGTCGACAGACACACGTGTAACGCTTGCGCAAGTAGACCTTGCGCTCGCGAATAACATTCTGAAGAATTTTGTCTACGGCTCGTAGATTGACGTGTCATGTGAAGCGAAAACTGTAGTTTATTTAATACGACGACGTTCTTAATAGACATTACATACTTATAATAATTGACTAATAGAATTTTGTAATAAAATAATAAAGTGGAGACGACGTCCTCCAGATTTTCAAAGTTATAATTGGGCATTAGTACCAGGAACGCATAAACGGCAGGCAACATTCGACAATTCGGCGACGTTTCAATGAATTTCAGCTACGAAATTCGAGAATTTTAAATAAATATTCGAATTTCAAACTTGACAACTTAACCGGTCGAATGAAAACCTCCTTTTGAAAAAACTTTTTACGAAATGAAACAAAAAAAACTTTGGCGTATATAAAAATAAGATCTTAAGTAACGTAATTGCTTATTTACTATTATATAAATTCAACAGTTGTGTTAATAGCGAATCAAAGGGCCTCGAACGTAAACAGAGAAGGTCGGTGAGACCTTCCATTCGTCGTTTACATTGATAACAACACTTATGCAAATTGTTTTAATTTTATTTACGTTTTAAAATTGTCGTATCAAAAGAGATCAGCCAAATTAATAATAATTTTAGCGTAACTAGACATTACTTTTATTGTCACATGTATAAAGTTTCACAAAGATATGAAAATTAATAATAACGCTGAAGGAATTTTCAAAATAGTTTCGTTGGTCCACAGAGTACATATTAAGTGTCAAATTTAATTTCTAGGTTTCAAAGTATCCGAGAATTAGAGTCCAAAATTTAGATTCAATCATTATGCAATAGATAATAAACTTATACAAAAATTACTCAAGTAATAAATATCTAAAGTACTTATATCTTATTTATCCACTAGCAACATTATCCCTGTCACAATGTCACATTCTACTTCAGATAATGTCTATTAATGGCGAAATTGTAGCCAAAATTCACCATCAATTTTAAATAGCATTATATACCTACATCTTCTCTTCGAATATCGGAATGGTTCAAGGAGAGCCCTGCAAAGGGCCGCGTCACGCGCTGCCATTGACCTAGTTGCTGCGCGGCGTGTGCGCTGGTACAGTCGCCGATAAAAGCCCTTATACACTCTTGGGTCACGTACGCGTATTCTGGCAACAGAATACGCGTAATAAATAAAACAATGTAATAATATTGGGCGTAGGCACATTCCCCAGATACAATAAAAAAAAATGCAGTGTTGATGGGAATTTGTGGACAGGATTGTGAGCAGGAGCAGTGATCACTGCTCAAAAATCAAGAATTACGAATATTACACTTACAAGTTTGCCAGGTCCCCCAATCCTTTATAAAAAAAATACTAGAATTAGATGAACTTACCTATGATTATGATATAAGAATATACAACGAATAGCGAGCTCTATTTTTAATTAGCCATATATACATCAGAAATACTAACCTTCTAGCAATCTCAATTCACTAACTCAAACTAAGTGGACCAAAAAGGGAGTAGTAATAGAAAGAACATGCTATAATATAATATATATTATATTATAGCATGTTCTTTATCATAATTCGAATAATACAGTACCTAATGAAGTAGAAAAACACTTGCGCACGCGACTGTGTTCCATTTCAGCAGTTGTTGTTTGTGGTGCGTCAAGGCGATGGTGCCTCTGCCGCAAATAATTCTGCTATTGTGAAACAATCTTATCACCCATTACCTTGCTCGGATCATATGAATTACGGTCAAGTTGACGATTTCAAGATTAGGTATAATTTTGATATACGTTTTCCTTGGCTGATTTTTTCAATGATACAATTAAGCCCAGTTATTAGTCGGAGCATCCCTCGAGGTCGTAGGTTCGATCCCCGGCTGTGCACCAATGGACTTTCTTTATATGTGCGCATTTAACATTCAAAAAACATCGTGAGGATACCGGCTTGCCTATTAGATTGACCAATGACCATGAAACAGATATAAAAATCTGAGGCCCACAATATATTAAATATAAATATGTAGTTATTATTTTGGACATGGCAACACAGTTTTTCACCGGACGGAATTCGAATTTTAATTTCAAGTACACAGATCATGATAATAGAGCCATTTCTTTATCTCAAACAACATTCGGAATTCGAAACAACATCTTGTTTTGAATCTGAGTTAATGAGTCTATGGTTTTAAAAAAGCCATTTTTTATCTATAACATGCATGATGTTAATCGAAGTTTCTGTTAGTTATATTAGCAATACTCATTTTGACATAAGCAAACTGATATCGTTTATATTACAACAATTGTTTAGATAACGAACCTCCAAAAACATTGAATGACAGCACACTAAAGTTCGGTTTTAAGAAATACAAATTGTACGAGTATTAATATATAATACAAAAGTAGCCAGAGAAAGTAATTGCAGAATAATTATATAAAAATGGAGTTATTTGTATGACTTTTAGTATTTAGCTTGCGTAAAAAGGAAATTTAAATTCTCGGTTTATTTAATTATGTAATTAAAGGTTTTGAGACGTAAATGATCATCTCTTTAATCACACCAGAATCTGCTAACTCTAAAACCACCTCGGGTAGTTCCCACGAGGCCGTGTTACTCCGTCGCCCTGGCATTCTACGGGAGCCTAAGTTTAGGTTCTTTTATAAGTCTTTTGCTGTTCTTTTCCAACCTTTCCCCGCTGTCTCTGATATAAGAGAAAATGTAAAACAAGTAGAAGAATTTGGATGTCTTCTCTCTTTCACTTTCGTGTATCGTTAACGTAACTTTTAGTGCTACTTATATTTGCTGTGAGTATATATATTGCTTACTCCCAAATAACTCATCCACAGAGTAGACAACACTCTGTAGGATCGCCACGCCTTTGTACATAAATAAACTCACCAACAAAGCAAACAAAATCAAACATGTTATTACATTATAGGTAACCAACTCTATTTTGCAAGATTATTGGTATTTCATATTCATATATTCACGCTTTGACATTATCGAAGTTTCCATACAGACCCATAACTTTTGATAAGGAGACTAGCCGCAAAAAACACATCTTAATAATTGTCTTTGGTCAATGCGAATACATATAAAACCTCTTTAGGGCTTAACATCTCGTTTTCCAGACCACTTAAATAATTCGAAAGAAGTTTTATCCGATTCTATCTTGGCTATAGCCTATATTCATCACGGAAAATATAAGATTCTAATGGTAAAATAATTTTTCTATTCGGTCCAATAGTTTAAGTTTTACAGAGCAAACACTCAATCAAATCATTTCTCTTAAAATATAAAATACAATAAAAGAAAAAGGGAAAAAGCAGGAACATGGCAGAGAGTATAGACAAGAATGGCGCGATTTGGCGGCCTTTGCCAAAAAGAGCATACAAATACCAAAAAATAATGAGATAGATAAATGTGTTTAAGTATCTAAAAACAAAGGCTATTATATATACATGGATGTTTTACTAAATTCACGTATCCCAGACACAAAAACACATGCGTTATTCATCAGTATCTCTCGAGGGGCATACCAGCGATAAATGCGTCGGATTTGGCGTCAATGCACTCTGCAGCATGCTAGGTCAGTTCCCTGTGAGTCAGTGAATGCACCGTTAGAATATTCCTTTCCTTATCACTGTAATAACATTGGGTTTACTGGTTTTTTAGCATGCGACTGAGTGCTTCTTGGTTATTTATTTATTTGTTGGGAGATTTGTGCCAGGTACAGACACATTGATGAAAAAAAAATCATTGCAAAAATCTAGACCTTCTCTCAAGGAACTCTCGTATAACTTAAATAAAGTTTTGTAACTTTTAAAACAAAAGACGGTAATTTGCAATCAATCTCAATCCAAGTTAAGAATGTTTTGTCACGTTTTTTCACTTGAAAAGTGACAAGAACAAAATAATTAATAGCTATTTTATATTTAGCGGTGATAGAACGTATCAGGGAAGAAATCTGTAGAGGAAAAATCGACATCGAATACGATTCTTCATTAATAATTGAATTCTTTCTTCGAATAACAAAATGACCGTTCATTGTGCGGTTTTATTTCAGTATTGCTAGCACAAAAATCGTTAATAGACAAAATAAAAGCGATACACAAAATTTTGACAGTGTTGCCACTGCATTGGTAATGACTTTTTGGTATGGACCTTAATATTTATGATGGAAATAGCAAACGCTAAGCGCGCTTCCTGTCATGTGTACGTATTATGATTGTTAAGTACTCTTTGAATATAGAAGGAACATTCTAGATCAATGCTTTTGAATATTTTTCAGAATGCTGTTCACTTCCTTGTGGAATTGAAACGCAATAACTATGTTTTCTGTATACACATCTATTTATTTTTACAATCTCTCTATATGCCACTGATAACATTTCAGTGGTGTTACAACCCTATAAGGTCTAGGCCTCAGATGTCGTCTTTGATGATTTTCATAGACAAATAGGTGATCTTTTTAGGTCTAGGCCTCAGATTTATGTATCTGTTTCCCTACCATTTGTGTGTACTACACGATCGTGATAGTCTTCGTAATAGGTATGATTTTTTTGTAATATAGCATCTTTGTGTTTACCCACTATACAGGATATAGGCACTTGCATAAGAAACATCAAATATTTGATGCGTTAGCTGATATTTCTCATTAATTTTGTTTAATGTGCGATAAAAAATCTATGTCCGAAGGGTGACCAGGAAGGGTTGCTTCACAGATGTCCAAGTCTTCGATTACACAATCAACATATTCAAATCTTTAATAGCATTCGTTCAAATGTTTGTGATATTGAGTGATTTCGAATGTAATGCTTTGTTTCATTAAATAACTAGCTGACCCGACAAACGTTGTTTTGCCATGTTTATTATTTCTAGGAAACATTTTTTAGTTCTATAAAAATAACTATCTACAATAATAAAAATTAAGGGTTGATCGTAGAGAGGTGAAAATTAGGGGTTGCATGTATCCTAAAAATTTTCTAAAAAATTTTTTTATTTTTTTTGCATGGTCACCCGTTATCACTTAGGTTTTTGATAGACTTACTGAATATTCATAAAAAAATTCATAAGAATCGGTCGATCTGTTTCGGAGGAGTATGGGAACGATCATTGTGACACGAGAATTTTATGTACTTACCTACTAGCTGATGACTGATCCCGCAAACGTCATTTTGCCATGTATAATAAAAAAAAGGGGTTGATCGTAGAGGGGTGAAAATTAAGGGTTGTATGTATTTTTAATGCTGTATCATAAAAAAATAAAAATTTTGTCTAAAAAATAAAATAAAAAATTTAGGGGTGGACATCAAAATCGGTCAAGCCGTTTCGGAGGAGTATGGCAACGAAAACTGTGACACGAGAATTTTATATATTAGATAGATATTAGAGATAATACACACAAGTCTTAGCTTAGTGGTTTCAGCTTGCGACTCTCATATCTCTCTATATCTGACTCTGAGGTAGAATTGATCCCCGGCTGTGCACAAATGGACTTCCTATCTATGTGCGCATTTATCATTTACTGGAACGGTGAAGGAAAACATCGTGAGGAAATCGGGATCACCTTAGACCCAGTCGACGGCGTGTGTCAGGCACTGGAGGCACATCACATACTTGCCTATTAGTAAAAACAAATGATCACGAAGGAGGTACATTTGAGACCCAGACCTAAAAGGTTGTAGCGCCACTGTTTATCTATAATTACTTATATCTCACTGAAACCTGGTTTCTATACGGTGTACATCCCTTGAACATTTTTGCTGTCTATTTGATTAAATAAAAGCGTATTATTTAGCGAGAAAATCATTCAAATGCCTCACATCAAGAACACTCTTAAAGATATATAAATGTTACATTAGACCACCCATTTGGGATCGTTATTTCATAAAGGATATTAATAAGCTTGAAAGGATTCAAAGAAAAGCCGCGAAAATGATCAGAGCTATGGAACAAACCTGTAAGGTTGAGAGAGAGTCTAAAAGAGCTTATACTTACTGATTTAGGAAGTTGGCTATAAAGAGGTTATCTCATCGGGACCTATACAATCTTTACTGGCCACTATAATGTTCCAGGAATTGAGTAGCTTTATTACAAGTGAGATTCATTTTGAGGGGTAGTTCTTTAAAATACCACTTTAAACTAAAGAACTTTCTCCCAAACTGAGTGGTAGCTGTGTAATTAGTGCAACCTTTTTAATATTCTAGTGTGTTTATCTTCATAATAATAATAAAGAGTAAAAATAGAGTAAAAAAAACGTGTGTGTACTTATTAACACGAGTTATAAGTTATACTTCTTTGGCGTAACAAGATAAGAATCTTATCAAAATTTTTATTCTACGTTTGTAGAAAAAACTACACTAGCAATAGAAAAAACTAAAAAAATAGAAAAAATGTTGACTATAGCTAACTTCAGGGTGTCGGATTTTCCCTAACGCGCCAAAAGAAGTATAACTTCAAAAATACAAAATATTTCGAATAAATGCAACCTCCTTCGTAATTTAAAACAAAAAGCTGCAAATTGCAGGGTCAAAGTGAAGGGTGAGCAGATGTAAAAAACGATTGGTAAAGAAATAAGTATATCATGATCTGCAAGCGTGTGCATTGGTGCAGCTTTTGCTCGCTGACCAATGGCGAGCGAGTTCGCTGTGGGGCAAGAAAGCCCTCAGATAAAAGTACGATACATTTAGTTAACGCCACCGTTTTAATAGCTTGTTGCACCTTTCTTTTTAAAGTCAACCGCCTTTAAAAGAAGCTACGACAGCTAAGAATTGCTAGCAGATTTTGTTTCATATAAGATTGTTAATATTTCAAATGAGATATGTGGCGAGTGAACAGATACAAAAAAATGTCCAACTTAATCTAACTAGAATCACCTATACCCGAAATAATAATTTATTTAAAGAAATAGGTTACCATTACAGATTAACTACAATTCATATTTTAATTATCAATTCACATTTTTACAACGAAAAAAATAACACAACAGTAATAGATTAAAATATTTACAAATTATCTTATAAGGTAACATGATAAGCTATTTGCAATAGACAACGCTCTATTTAAGATATATATATTTAGGTATTCTAACATGCATTTTTTGATTATGACTTTCGGATGTCGAAAGGTATTTGACAATAAGCCTGGACCCCAAACATCAAACAAGCAAGGCACAAGAGGATCAACTACTTGCTTAAAGCTGAGATATGGAGCATTGTGTCGACCGGCAAAACTATTTAGTTTTATCTATCTAATTTTTTTAAATCATTTATTCATATAAGTAACACAATGTACACTTATGAACGTCAAACAAAAGAAAATATATATTTGAAATGGTTCTAATTTTACATTTACTGCCAGTTCAAAGCAAGGGCGTAGAACGGAAGAGAAGAACTTATTGCGCAGTTACACTCACTGCTACGGTGAAATTATTTTTAGAAAACCGACGTACTTTGTACTCAAAACAGCGTGTATCAAGAACAGAAGGATAATCACACGTTCTTGCATATTAAACTGAGAAACAAATACACATACAGAATTTCAGGCACAAGCTATTCTTAAATACTAATATTTCTCTCTGACTCTGTATAATTTGGTAAAAAAAGTATTTTCATGTAAATTTAAAAACGTAGATAAGGAAGAGCGGAAACATTTTGTTTAGGGTTGCGATTTATTGCGGCCCGAAACGGTCAACGGTGAGCTCTTTATTTTAATTGGCTACAAAATGTTTTATATGCGAAGTCAATGTTTAAAACCAGTGACTTGGTACACGTGAAAATGTGGCAAATGAAATCAGCAACTTCTCATTGAGGATGCAAAGGTCCTCTGTTACTTCCAATAAAGAGAAGGAGAAATATATCGAAATCGCACTATATCTATACTGCTTATGTAAAATTTACAAATGAATATACAAAGGCGATGTATGATTCCTGGGTCATTGGGGTGCTTTAAATAATAGAGAAAAAATTATCGTGATTCATTTGCACTTTTTATTTTTCATGTATCCTTTTTTTTGTTCCTGTTTAGTTTCGTCTTAATTACTATATGTATTATGTATTTGCACTTCTTGCTAATTTTATCTAAATTAAAACATTATTTTTCAAAGTGGTTGCCTGGAAGATATCGCATTTTCATTTAATTTTGTTCAATTTTTATTATAATAATACATGTGTTAATAAATAAATAAACAAATAGAGGATTTCATTTTTACTCTACGAGTATATTAACCACACGCGTACAACAATAGAATATAAGCGAAATGAAATGATAATTGCTATTAAACGAATGAATGCGAGTGCTGCAGAGAGTGTATACTGTATACGTCTGGCTATACTCTTGGGGCGTAACTCCGATGATTTAGGAAATCTCCACGCTTATACGTCTTGGCTCGTACAGGCGATTATATAAATTAAAAAAAATTTGCTAACCTGGTAGTCGAATCCAAGACTTTCATTAAGCATTGCGTGACCTATGGCTATTATAACAGCAAGTTATTACGTGTATAAATGTGCGTAGTTTATCGGTTCGGGATTTTAACTTATCCTAAACTTATAATTAGCCTTTAACTCTGCTTTAAATAAAACGCGCTTAATAAGTTCGCAAGTGGTCATTTGCTAAACAGTTTTCTAATTTAAGAATTCCTTAATAATAATCTTCACGTCTACACTTAAAGTTTTTAAACACCGCGACATATTTGCTTTCAAAGACAAGTGCTTCAAGTTGTATTAATTGGTAATAATTAAAAGTATCACACGTCATTGTTTTTAATTTATTTCATTAAATAACTATTAATTACTAAATATGTCATGTATAATATGGTGTGATTGTAGCTCTAACATTGTGTATAACAAAAAACTTAGCGATTAAAAAGAGTGGCGGAGAGTTTAATACCAGTTCTTCTTTTCCGTTCTACGCCCTTGATTTAAGTACTGGCAGTAAATGTAAAATTAGAAGCATTTAATAAGTATTTCTTTTTTGACATTCATAAGTATACATTGTGTTACCTATATGAATAAATGATTTGGATTTGATTATTTGATTAAGATCACAATGTTTTAGATCGACCAGTCAGTAACTGGTCATCTTTTCCCTCGTACAATATAAGTTCGTAAATTTAGTATGAAGGGAAAGTAACAATGGATTGCATATTTAATATGAAAATGCGGATGGAGCAAAAAATGAGAGAAGATTGCATTATATCCACAATAAATCTAATGACACGACACCGTCTATAAATATAATCGAAACAGGTAGAATTCGGTTGTTGAACAACGAAACGGCGTAAGTGGTTTCAAGATTGACAGGAGATTTTCGACCCAATCACCTTGAAATAAGGTTTATAGCTACGTGAGGGGGCGTAAGTTCATCTTTTTGTGATGCCAGAGGTCGGTTGCTGAAAGGGTTGTGTGGGAACGGAGGGCACCTGCATCTACACATGGTGCTCAGTTTTTTATCTCTTCGCATAGAGCAGTCTAATGCAGTTTTTTACCCATCTGGCGTAGAATCAACATAATTTTTGTATATACACCAACGTACCAAGTGGTAATTATGTAATTTTGCGTTGAAAATTTGAAAATGGAATTATAATTACTTAACACTTGATTAAACAAGGCACACTTTGCGACGAAATTTTCACCGGTATGAACATGTCTTAATTACTTTAAGTTTGCATGATTTTGAAAATGGAATTGTGATTACTTAATACATCATCAAGGCATACATTCTTGCGACGATCTTTTAGCGGGTATGGACAAGTTGTCTTAAATTAATTTGATTTTGCGTGATTTTGAAAATTGAATTATGATTATTTAACACTTGATTAAACAAGGCACACTTTGCGACAAATTTTTCGCCGGTATGAACATGTTGTCGTCGTTTCAGTGTGCGACTCTCATCCTTGAGGTCGTAGGTTCGATCCGCGGCTGTGCACCAATAGACTTTATGGCTATGTGCGCATTTAACATTTGCTCGAACGGTGAAGGAAAACATCGTGAAGAAACCGGCTTGCCTTAAACAGTGGATGGCCTGTGTCAAGCACATGAGGCTGATCACCTACTTATCTATTAGATTGACTAAAACGGAAACAAATACAAAAATCTAGACCTAATAATTATTTTTCATATAGGCTTTTATATAAAGAGGTTTAATTTAAAACATATCTCTGACATAGCAATCAATAACATTTCACTATTGATGTCGCTTGCGTGTTTTACGTCGACAGTCCTACATGAATTTGCGGCCTTTAACGAAGGCTTATTAACAATTCATTGGCGAAGCAACAGCCAAGGAGGGTGAAAAGGCCGACAGGTAATGTGTTGCGAAATGAATAAATAGTGGCGAGAAATAGGGGCAGGTAATGACCACGCGACTAAATAATTCATAAACCAGTGGTGGGAGCTGGTGGGACATGTGATTGTTATAGCTTCACGGTTCTACTTAAATTGGATGGTATTTAATGACAAGTAATGAACACGATAATGCCACAGCAAACAGTTGCAACGGACAGTTTGCAGTCATGTCCTTCCTTGAATATGTCATGCGAATTTAATGATATTATTCACTTTTCCATTAAAAGTGAATAATATCATTAAATTCACACTTCCTTTTTGAAACCGTAAAATCGATTTCCGGTTTCTTCGGGAGCGTTCAAGTATTACGTCAAAGAGTAAGTTAGACTCCCGCTAAGTTTGACTCAAGTACATCAATGTGTTGGATTTTGACATAAAAAAAAATAAGTGGCCCAATAACCTCTTTAGATCTTGGCCTCAGAATTCTGAATCTGTTTCATGATCATTTTGAAATCTAATAGGTGATCAGCCTCCAGTGCCTGACACACGCCGTCGACTTTTTGGGTCTTAGACATGTCGGTTTCCTCACGATGTTTTCCTTCACCGTTCGAGCGAATGTTAGTCTTGGTGCACAGCCGCGGATCGAACCTACGACCTCAGGTATGAGAGTCCCACGCTGAAGCCACTAGGCCAACACTGCTCTCACGGATTTTGACATACGGACATACTTCGCGCTGTCTCGTTTCTGAATCTCAGCCTTAGTTACGCTGTTCTTCCTTCATTTGCAAATATTAATGACACAAAAATTCGCCACAAACAGGTTGGAGTATCAGCGAGCCACTTGAATTTTGAAATAAACATTAAAAACAATTTTTTGTAAATGTTATTATGCAAAAACAGCAGCCTTGCTCAGTACTTGGCCTTTACAATTATAGTTATCTTTAAGATAATAATTGTATGCGTTCAAACTAAACGAAGGTTACAAGTAATTAATAATTATTGTAATAAATACTAATGGTAATTCGTGAGCGCACAAGTCAAATCTAATATCTGTGTGAAACAAAGATTTATCCCAGACATTTTCATAAAAAAGAGTTAGATGTCTCTTTCTGTATAATTGTGTTTACGCTGCAATGAAAAGAGATAGATGCGAGAGGGATGCGAAACATGGTCATATCAAAAGAATATACAATAATTGAGAGTGTGCCAGCAAGGGAAGCGAAGCATTAAAATCAAAAGACGAGTCAAAGTTAGACTAACAAAAGTAAGGAATAACGACACTAGAAAACATAGAATACAGTGTGAAACAATTAAAATAGCAAAAGATCATTAATAAGAGATAATACAGGTAACTGTACTAAAGATATTGTAGAATGGTATCATAGACAAGGGATAATAAACCGAAGAAGACGATCTTAAAAGTAGCAGGCCCAATATGAATAAGAAGACAGAAGGGCAGCCCCGGACAGACTGCAGTGGAAAAATTCGGAGGCGGTCTTTGTCTGAGGACAAGCATGAAGAAGTAGATTAATTATATTATGTAAATTAATATGATACTGTTTTTATTAGTGATCATAACAATCAAATATACAGTACTTACAATTTCAATTACTTAACCTACATAAAAATAATTATACAATAATAAAAAGAAAATTAAAACAAATTTTAAAAGTTTGGTCCCGGTTTGTGACAGTGTACCCTTAACGCTAGCAGCACCTCGCTGTATTGCGATACTTAGTGCGTTTTCCAATTACAGAGCATTTTGCGACTCAGTGCCGCACAATGCCGCATAATGCTGAAGCTTAATTGGAACGTGAATTAGTTTTCAAATGCATCAGCAGAGTGCGCTAAGTCAGTGTTGTAAAAAAAATGTTGAATTTGTATGAATTGAGTTAGCAACCTCATTAATGTATAAATAATGTGGTAAACAATAATAATTGGTTGAAAACTTTTTACGCTTATTTTAATCATCAAATTATTTCATTACCATTTTTTTTATTGAAATAATAGAAAACCTTTAAAGAATATAAGTTTTTAACAAGCTGAATTAACAGTAAAATATTTAGTTTCATGTAAGAAGTTTACATCATTTACGTTTTGAGTAATATTTTTTAATGATTTCTAAAAAAATTATATACTTTTTCAAAACCATTGCAATTTTTTCTAAAGTATAATCCTGTAAAATAAATTTGTTTACAGATCCGAATTTTAAAATAAAATTGTATTCATATTTTAAATGTGGAATATAAAAAAAGTAACTATTTATACCTTCATCCATACTAATATTATTTTTTTTAGCAGTTTGAAATAACTTTAATTATTTTCAAAATCTACGACGAAACGAAAGCCTTACAAATTTTTCAACAATAAATAATATTTACTAACGAAAATTTCGATAAATGCCAACTTAAAGAAAAATACTGGTCAATTTTCTGTCACTGTGTTGGTATTGTTTGCGAGAAGCTCGCGAGAGCATTCGTTTTGAGAGTGCTCAATTGTGCGAAGCGTTGCTGTAGTTGGAACACTCGACGTTGAGCATTATGCCGCAAAATGCGCTCTACTGCTGTAATTGGAAAACGCTCTTATTCGTTGAGCAAGTAAAGCACCAGCTAATTAATTCATAAGACTAGTTATTAGGTGTAATGATTGGTAGATTGAAATAAAGCCTCCATTCATTCAACATTTTCCTCCAGTGTATGTGAACAGATAAACGTAAAAAACTCGTTGGTAATTAAACATGTATTTACATATTAGCATACATATACCAAATTTTAACAAAAAATATTATAAAACAATTAATTCAAGAAAATAGCGTGCCAATTCTTAAAAGGCCGGCAACACACCTGAGCCTCCTGCCACTGTTCTATAAAAACAACGTAATTAAACTTCAACTTCATTCAATACATTAAATCGCCTAAATTTCCATACTCTGTATAATTTGACATTACTCAACATTTTCTACTCAAAAACCATTGTGTGTAGTGTTAATCGGATGTTTTTTTGCATAAGCGGATAACCCTTTTACCTGCATTGAATGCGCATTGTATGCAATTGAGTTGTGCAAGGGTGCACAGGTCGCATGCAATGAACCATCGTTAATATATTTCGTTATTTTGGCTTTAATGCTAATCGATTATGCAGTTTTCAATGGATTTGTTGTTTGGAAAATTCGTGAAACTCTCTAGATATAATACCGATGTTGTAGGTCCTTACAAACGTTGTGTAAAACAAAAAACTTGGCTATTCAAAAAAGTGGCGGAGAGTTTATTGCCAGTTCTTCTCTTCCGTTCTACGCCCTTGATTTGAGAACTGGCAGTAAACGTAAAATTAGAAGCATTTAATGTATATTTCTTTTCTGATTTAATGTATATTTCATAAGTGTACATCGTGTTACCTATATGAATAAATGAGTTTTGACTTTGACTTTGATTTTATTTTATGTATCCTGTATAAGTGATGGAACAAAAGTCCGTTATTGTATAATTGTATCGCTATTCCATGTATTGATAATTTCGGCTAAATAGGGAATTTTTCTATTCTCCGATGTTACTTCTATTCTCGAGATTATCGTATTGGCTTAGGTAACTGTTGAACTTGGGGGTACGCCGGCTGGGATTAATTTAGCTGAAGAGAGTACTATTTATGTGCACCTTGCAAGATCTATGGGTAAAGTACGATTTCATTATATTAATTATTGCTATAGGTACGCCAGACTGTGTAAGAAATAAAATTGAATTAGGTAAGGATAATGTATATTTCAATAATTTTGAATTCCTGAAAGTTGAGTATTCGTATGGGAATAGAACTTAGGGTCACCCTACAATCAAAGTTTTTGCTTCAAGCAAAAAATGAATTTTTCTAATGCAATATAGGTCAGGTGCGCACTGCGCAACCCTTTCGTATCGTGGGAGTGCGTTTTTTTGCCAAAAAAATACAAGATGTTTTGTGCGATACTTTTTTCTATTGCAAAGTGTTTGTGATAATTTGTTCTCACAATTTTCAATAGATTAGGGAAGCGATGACAGTTATACTGATCTCTAAATCGGCTCGTAACGGTTAATGGTATGAATTTTTTGCTTAAAGTGAAAATACAAGATTATGCAATATCCTTTTAATTTAATTCATTCCTGACAAATTTACATATAACCTGCCCTTATTATGTATAATGGAGTTCGTACGTTCGTAAAAACAAAATGATTATTGTGATCTAATTACCAACCAACTGTCAAAATTTTAGTTTAAACTTACCAATAAGGGTAAAATTCTTAGCCGAGACATAGCCTTAAGTACGATTTCCGTTTGCCTAAGTGGCACTACAACTGTTTTAGGACTGGGCCCCAGATTTCAGAGATCATTTGCTGTTCAAGTAGGGATCAGCCTCCTGTGCCTGATAGACGCCGTCGACTTTTTGGGTCTAAGGCAAGCCGGTTGCTCACGATGTCTTCCTTCACCGTTAGGGAATGTTAAATGCGAACATAGAGAGAAAGTCCATTTGTGCACTGTTAGGGATACCCTACCTTTTATTAGCATACCTACGGTAAAACAAATGAAATCAAATCTTTGCTAGACTTGGCAATGATTTCCAACAAAACCAGTTGTTTTACCAAATTATAATAAGATTTTTTTATTATTAAAAAAACGCCGAAAGTAAACTACGTAACTAACGTTTTCCTGCGTAGAATTAGAACTTTTTACAGTTGAACTAATGGCTCAAGTCAAAACGTATTTGCTGAAAGAATAATGATGGTCGCGACGGGAGAGCCGGAAACAGGCATTCGCATTAACTTCCTCTCCGTATGTTCGAATGTTGAATTTAAAAAAACATCTATCAAATCTAATAACAGGTTTACCCTTCCGCAATTTTGAAATTCGAATTCGAACAATCGTGTTTTGATCCGTCAAATTCGTTGTCTATTGTTCATATATTTGTCTGTATATAAGCTGATGGCTGACCATGCGTCATACTCGTGAACGGGTGCTACTTGTGGTGACTTCTTGGTGATTCGGACTTGAATTTGTGTATGATGGTGATGTTAGTTATTTCGACTATGTATTTGCATGTTGTTACCACGAGAATGTATGTGCGTGCTCCTATTTCACCATGCCTCCTGCTGATAGAGGACAAATCTTTGTTTTTAATTAATTTTATTATTATTAATTACTTAAGATGTCATGTGAAACATGGTGTAATGGTTGCAGCTCGTTACAAACATTGTGTAAAACAAAAAACTTGACGATTAAAAAGAGCGGCGGAGAGTTTATTACCAGTTCTTCTTTTTCGTTCTACGCCCTTGATTTGAGAACTGGCAGTAAATGTTAAATTAGAAGCATTTCATATATATCTTCTAATTTTGTATTTTTTGACGTTCATAAGTGTACATTTTGTTACCTATATGAATAAATGATTTTTGGATTTGAATTTTGAATATAAACTTAGTACAACTTAGACACAGATATATTAGTAATTATTGGCGTTTGCATTAATTCCCAATTTGCGCAGCTTTTATTGAAATGAGGAAGCTATTTCAAACCATTTAAGTATTTATTACAAAATATATGCGCAACGGTTAAAGTTTGAAGATTAGGCCTAGTTTTAAAGCTATACTATCTAGATCAAGCCAATAAGGTTTAAATAACTTATCAAGTATAACGTTAATAATATGAACCTTCAAATATATATTTTTAGTAAAACTAAGCAGTCGATTTAAAAATGTTAATGCTGAGTGGCTGGATAGTTTTTACTAAGTTCAAGTTCATATTATCGTGAGAGCAAATATGCTGAAACGGTTAGGGTGATTTTTTCAGACAGGTTCATTGAACTATGTGTGCTAGAGACAGTCTAAGCACGGAATTCAAAACAGCATCATTTACATCGAATAATTTTGACAAACCATGTGAAAATATTAATCTATTAGTTTGCACAAACATGCTTTTTTATATATAATAGGGGACTCGTTTGTCTACGGGGCGCCCGTCGCAGCCCAGGGTCACCCATTTTTAGTGGATGCGTTGCCGGCCTTTGAGGGAAGTGTAACTCACACTCACACACTCTGACTTTGAATAGTTGGAGGTCGTATCTCTCTGGGAAGACCCACACCGGGAGTCGATTTTACAGTTCGCTTATACCAATCAATTACGTTAGTAACATTACTTAAATGAAAACCAACCCCCTTATTAAAACTAAATCAGTCTTATTGTCCTATTTTGACTCTCTTTTCTCCAGCGTGAACACAATTTGACAGTAAGAGATGAAAGATTATATAAGATTGGAGTGTCATTTAATCCTCGATTTTTTTGTAATGTATGTTCTGTGTTATTCAGCGTAAAATAGTGAGTGTCTGTATGTGTATAGCTTATACTTACAAAGTTACAAAGGAATAAAATACAAACCTTTTATTAGCACTGCACATTTCGATGAAACGGAACCATTATTCTAAAATTCCTGCTTCTAATAAGAGTTTCGTGGGTTTCAGAACCTATGCCAAAATAAAATAAAAATCTAGTATTTGGACTGTAATATACTATCATATACAAATAACTACTACAGTTTACAAATGAACAGCTATCTTGAACAAATGAACTACTATTGTGTAAAAGTTAACTACGATCTTGTAGAATTGAACAACTGTAGTGTACAAATTAACTACTAAAGTGTACAAACAACTACCGTGCAATTACTAGTTTCTTTTTTAAGTCTAAAGCCACCATTTCTCAGTTTCAAAATAAACTTATCACGTTGCATTTCAAAGTTTTTGTGGTCGTTTTTGCACAAAATTCCCTCCAACAAAAACACTTTTGAAGTTAACTAAATGTTTGCTTAGTGACAAAGCAAACTTGGAGATCTTATAGGATTAAACTTTTGGATTTTTACCGTGAGGTAAGCGGCTTTGAATCGCGATTTTTAGTTTTTTTTTACTCCTACTGCTTGCGTAGATATGAAGATACTAGCGGACCCGACAGACGTCCTGTACTTACACATGTCTTAAATACAAAAAAATTGAAACTTAATAAAATATCTAATTGTAAATCTACAAGCCGTTTAAGTATTACGTAAGCATTAAGGAGGGGAGGGGGTCTCTAATTTTCTTATTTGGTGATTACGTGATCAGTAATTATTTACTTCTTTACAGATATTACACACGTTGTCTATGCTTGAAAACCAAATGCATTTTCGAGGATTTCTACAAACAACTAATATGTTTATATACTATTAGTTTTGAGAGCTTTCTTATATCTCCCCTAAATTTCCAGTAGGTACGGCCGGTTCCCCGTGCTTTGCAATGCCTTACCTCATCCGTCACCAAGTCATCTGTATTACATACACATACTCATACACATGTACACATACATATATACACCTATTTTATTTTTTATAAATCAATTAACACAGACTATACAGAAGTATTGATCTACTGGAATTAGCGTGCGCCTCTCAATTATGATGTCGTGTGTTCGTAACACGGCTGTTCTTCAATGAACAACATTCGTTCGTATGGTAAAGGAACACATCATGCCTTAGAGCCAAAAATGTCATCGACATGTGCCAGGTACAGAAAGCTGATCACGTCTATTACAAAAACAAATGAAAACTAAACAGATACAGAAATACATAGAGTTTGTAGCTTTACGTTTGACATTTTCTATTGAAGTCTATTGTCTATACAATTAATGCGATGGCACACCTGTAACACTTTATTTTTTATCCCTTAAAAAAATGATAAATGGCCTGAATCGCGAAGTACAGTTATATCAGAATCCCTCCCACGCTTTTGCACACTTTCAACGCAAAAAACGATGGAATTTTATAAGGTTTTCCTACCTGCGCGTGTGGCTTGCAGATTTGATATCGTAGAGGATTTTTTGCTTTAATTTGTGACAATTATACCGGTAGGTGACTTTTTACCTGGCTTTTATTCGATAGATTTTTGCGAATGCAACATTTACTGTTAGGGGGAACAAAAAATATATCGAATTTCTGTGCCTATTCCTAATTAGATTTAGCTGGAGAAGTTTTTTATAAATAAATAAAATAAATATGTGGCGCTACAACCTTTTTAGGTCTGGGCCTCAGATTTCTGTATATATTTCATTATCATTTGCCGGTTTCCTCACGATGTTTTCCTTCACCGTTCGAGCGAATGTTAAATGCACAGCCGGGATCGAAGCTCGGACCTCAGGGATGAGTGTCGCACGCTGAAGCCACTAGCCCGACACTGCTGCAGATGTTTTTTTTTAAATTTGTCTTAAAACAAATAAAAACTCCTTGGAATAATTATGTAATTGACAATTGACCGTCTTGGTGACCTTTTAAGCTGTCATTCTACAGTCAGACCGTATATAAGCAAAACGCTAAAACAATAGACAAGCTACACAGTTCGTAATTTTTCTGTTTGTAAGTGTTTACTGTATTTATTATTTCAACATCAAATAAACCAGCTGCCTACTGAAGTATTTCCGAACCAATTCGACTTAGTGTCCTTCAAGAAAAGAGCGTACCAATTCTTGAAAGACCAGCAGTCCTCGGGTATTGAGAGTGTCCATGGGCGGCATGGACAAGCTACACAATCCGTAATATTTCGATAATTGTAGTGTTTACTGTATTACCAAACAAATCCAACTTAGGGTCCTTCAAGAAAAGAGCGTAAATATACCGGCAAACCTCTTGAACAAATGTCCTTGCCTGCGCAGAAGCGATTTTTAGGATTAGTAAATCAGTTGACGTTTGTGTCCCGCGATGCGCTTTACCCCACTCCCTTGTTTAATGCTCAAGAAGTTTGCCGGTATCTGTACCAATTAAATGGCCGGCAACGTACTTGCGAGGCTTCTGGCAATGTGAATCTATGGGCGGCGGTATCATTTATTACAGGTGCCCGATTGCACGTAATCGCAAATAAGCGAAACTCACTATTAATCGAATAGTCAATAGACAAAAATATAGTCCAGCAAAATCTATATTGTCTCTACTTTATACGTGGACACAAGAACTATAGGTTACTTCATTAACACTTTTAGTACGTAGGGATTCCGAATAAACCCAGGATTTTTTGGTTCAAACGTGACCAACCAACGGCGGTATTCCTAATTTAACACATATCAAAGGCCGTGCATACATTTATTTTAGCCTTAAATCGATTAGGGACGATCTATTAAAAGAAAGGAAATTCAGGTAGAAATTGTGATATTGCATTTTATATGGTAAAAAACGCGATCTCTCTGCATGTGCCATTTAAAAAGGAACGATAAAAAACAAGGGCAAAGAATGGCTGCGAGAAGGGTTAAATAAAAGTAGGATTCGGCAAAAAATTTGATAAAATACTTATCTAATACTGTTCGAGTGCGACGGCCATTTTTACTATTTGTTAATAGACATTTTATATGTTAGTAAAATCATTAAAAAAAGGGTGCGTGTACTTATGTCCGCGCGTAAGAAGTTATACTTCTTTGGCATTATTAAAAATAGTTTTTGATTGCATGCAAATAATTAATTACAATTAAATAATCAAAGACTGAAAAAGGAGTCATTATAGTCAATAAAGTTCAGTTTAAATTTGAAAAATTAAATAAATAAATATTAATTATTATTCTCTTGTTGTTTTTAAATTATGTCCAATGCCGTAGCATCTTCCGTGGGCGACTTAATTCTGTTAATTTTGTGTCACGATGCGCGCACATTTCACTCTCATCAATTTTTCATAACGCGCCTAAAGAAGTATAACTTCAAAAGAAAATTGGAAATTCGAATTTGAATTATGAATTCCATCAAATCTAATGTTTAATATTGTGTAATTTTATCGTGTTATGCTTTAATAGTTAGAGGTGCTAACTGAGCGATTCTTAAGGCACTTTTTGCCGCGCACCACCACTTCAGGAACCAGGTGCCCAATTCGACTTATGGTCCTTCCGGAGAAGAGCGTACCAATTCTTAAAGGACGGCAACGCACTTGCGAGCCTTCTGGCAATGTGAGTCTCCATGGGCGGTATCACTTGACACCAGGTGAGCCTCCTGCCCATTTGTCTCATTACATAAAAAAGTGTCACTGTTTTTGTCTTTGATACATTTGAAATGAAATTATAATCCAGTACAGTAAAATAAAAATAAGTAAACTTATTCCTATTATAATTTTTAAACGAAAATAAATTACACTAATTATTTTTTATATTAATATATATTTTCTATTGTTTTGGTTTTTGGTTGATTGGTTTACAAGAACCACCCATTTGAAGGCCACCTCCAAGGATCTCATTCATGGGCTGCATTTTAGCAGTTTAGGGCTTTAGTAATGCTTCTTATCTTTGTGTGTTTTATTTCAGATACTTTTACACTTATGTATCTCATTCTTTTTAGGTATCTGTGTGCCCTTTTAAGGCAAAGGCCGCCATTCTTATCTGCACTGTCTCACTCTCCGTCACGTACCGGCTGTTTCCTTAATTAGATCTTCCACATTCTATGTTGTCTTTCTCTTTTTCGTTTATTGTGCTATAAACTCTTTAATATGCCGTTCTTATAACACTAAAATATACTATGTAAAAAAAACTCTTAATCTTACTAGTTACTTACTAACAAAATTCAAAACTGGCCAACCTACTGTGCCCGTTTTATACATCCTTAGAGTGTAGTACAAATTGCAGGCAATAATCAAAGTTTTGATGTGGAAACAAAGCTTTATAAAGGGTGTTTTTTGCGCCGCTTTCACAACATGTGCAATCAACAATCCTCTATGACCCAGTTACACACTTCCTCTGCATTAAACGGTTTAAGATATCCGCATTAACACATTTAGAATTGTTTTATAAGGGTTTTTAAGGGTTACGTAGCGTGGAGATTTGGGGTCACTCTGTATCTTCTACCCCTTATACCATGGAGAGTGCTCAGACTTGCAATTCTGTAACTCACTTTTCGAACTCACACAGTGGTTTATGATTTGGCATTCTGATAAGGAGGGAGCTTGTAGTTTATTGTTTATCAGAATGCCAAATCGTAAAATGACTGCTTTACGACTGATTTGAGCTCGACCGCCGCTGTGAAAACCGCTGTGAGAGTTCGAAAAGTGAGTTACAGAATCGCAAGGCAGAGCTAAAGCTAGGGGGTACTTGCCCCCTACAGAATGGAATAAATCTGTTTTTTTATTTTAATTTTATTTATTTATTTATACGTTCCAAAACATTGTGTGAGCCTAAAAATAGACCGCCACTGCGAAAACCGCTGTGAGAGTTCGAAAAGTGAGTTACAGAATCGCAAGGCTGTAGTCGTGGTTAAAACCGACTTCATAATAATCGAAGGAGTTATCAAGACGTGAGCTTTCAAAACTTTACACGACGAAGCAGTTATAGAGTATTTTAACACGAATTTAATTGCCATTATAAACGCGGTGGGGTGTTCAAACCACGAGTTGACAAACTGACAGCTAATTGAAAAAGCATCTGCACTGTTTTTGCCTGAAACTGGAGGGCTAATCTTGGGAACCCTTCCGTGATTCTTATTTTACATTTGGGGATGAATTATGTAACCAAGAGAGCGATTTGTAATATTGAAATGTTAACTGTCAGTGTTTAAGTGTTTTCTATTGCGACGATAGTTTCGAAGTTGTGTTCATAAAAAAAAAAAAATTCACACTTCGTTAGATTAAAAAAAATACACAATACATAAAAGCGATCTCTTCCAGGCAACCCTAGTAAGAGAAAAATTAAATACATATGATGAATAAAGTGCAAGAAGTGCAGAACCAAATGTTATAGGTATAATAAAAAATTATAGAACCTTAATCTAAAGTAGGAAAAAAAATCAATAGATTAGTATCTGTGGCGCGATAATTATCTATGAATGATGGAATGCCAAAGTCAAATTAATTAATTTAGACAATTAAAATCAAGTTTAAGCAGACTTGTGGCAATTCAAAGATTTGAAATGTCATGTAAATAACACATTACTTCATCTATAATTATGCATAAACACTTTATTCAGATTTATAAGGCTGTTGTATAAACCTAAGTTTAAACATCTGATCGGGGAGCCAAGTGGGTTTATTATCATTATTTTATCGTAGAAAATCGTAACCATGGCAACAAATACGTAACCGTTTAGTCCACGTTTATAATGCTAAAAGGCCAAAACAAACGTTACATGAAACGGCCTTTAAATGTCAAATATAAATAAAAATAATATTAACAATTTTGCGACGAAAAAACCTGCTTATTTTTGGAATAGAGGAAAATGAGCAAGGCAATTACTGGGACTTAGAAAAAAGCGTTGTGGGCATAATCAATAAATATTTAGATCGAATAATAATTAAAATTATTATTAATGCTAAAAGGCCAAAACAAACGTTACATGAAACGGCCTTTAAATGTCTAATATAGCTGTGCGAAAATGTGTATTACTATTTTTTTCATGTAAATAACGCATAGATTCAATTAAATTGTTAATTTCATTTAGGAACGTATCTTTTGGCAATGATTTATTAATATTCCCTACTTACTTTCTATCCATCTGTCATTCCATAACCTCCAGTGTTAAGCAAACATATGTTTTGATGCGTTTTAATTGTCTAAAGTGTTGCACCCACTTTGGCCAAAATAGATACATCCCTACAACAAATTTGAAATTGTAAGTAATCCTGTTATCCGCGTTATTTTTGGTTATTTATTTATTGAAGTTTACCACTGCATACATAATACTATATTTAGAGTATGTTGCAAGGTATCTTTTTTAAAATATATGACAATTTTAGTAAAATACGAAAAATTCAATAAAACATTTATAAAATTAAAACTTATTATCTTTAAACCGAAACTATATTTAGGCAGAATTATATTTAGTCAGAATTTATTACTCTAAGTAGGTACCTTAGGGTCGGTTTCACAATGTATGGATAAAGTACCAAATAGCTATGCAACACATAAATTATTTGGAAGATAAATTGTGCTATTTGACATTCATCGGACTCATAACTTATGATGGACTTTATGTGACGAATAGCACTATCTGATTGTCCTGAAACGCAACAATTGTGTTTATCCTACCAATAAGTAATAAATAGATAATTTGGAATTTCTGTAGAACTTATCCGTACATTGTGAAACAGACCCTTAGTATGTCAAATGGAAGAGACTAGATTTCCACTTTCCCAGGACATAGGGATCCTACTGTGGGCGCATTTTACATCATCATTTCTTCATCCCTTCTATTTTGTTTAATAAATTTTTTATTACTTTCTTCTTTTTATGTTATACTAGCAAACTCGGCGAACTCCGTTTCGCCACCAGATGGCTTCGTTTTATGTAACATTTCGTTTGGTGATCCCGCTTTTCTGTTGAAATTTTTCCTGAATTTTCTTTGCTATAAACCTCACGGAGCCCGAGACCTTTCCAACGAATGCAAAACCGTGGAAATCGGTTCGTGCGTTCTGGAGTTATAGCGTCAGGAAGGAAAACCCGACTTATTTTTATATAGTAGACTAGCTGGCCTGGCGAACATCGTACCGCCTAACAGTCGATTCTTTATTTTTTTTAAATACTTATTCTGCTATTCGGGACACTGGTCAAGCTAGTAAGATAAAAAGAAGAAAGTTGATAAGACATCAAATACATTATGTCAAAAAATAAAAAATTACCTTACCGGAACCCCTCCACTAACACTTGAACTTTATGATATGGTATTAAAGTTCAAATTGACGAAGTATTATTACGAATATTTTGTATGGGAATATAGAGAAGTGTTGTTTTTAGACTTTTTCACTTATTTTTTTTTAATTTTTCTTCTGTAAGAATCATCCTCGTACTTCAAGGAATATTATAAAATAAAGAATTGACCAAATTGGTCCAGGCGTTGTTGAGTTATGCGCTTACCAACACATTTTGCGATTCATTTTTATATTATAGATATATTAATTCTGTATATATATACTGGATTTTCATTATATTCGCGTACTCCTACTTATTGTTTCCATATAAGATTTGTACTAGTAAGTTTGCAATAAGATTATTTCTGTAATTAGAATTGTCACCACTTCGCAGAACAGGACTTTTTTAATGAGAAAGTCGATGGTAAAACCTGACTCTTCTATGCATTGTAAAGAGCGCGTATTCTGCGTGGGCATCCCTTGAGTTGAAATTGGCCATCGCCTAAAGATAAGTGTTCAAGTAGTAGAAGAGTTGTTAGGATTATGTGTTGTGACTTGCATATGTGACCAAAAATGAAAACCAAGAATTTATTACTCGTAAAAATCTAATTCAATACTATATTAATACTATCTTGACGTTTATATACTATACTCACGAGATAACATTCCGAATACATAACCGTCAATATATAATCGTTGAATGGTGATAAGGTACGGGAGTGCTAAATTTATTCGCTACACGAACTCTTTTGTGATTGGTCGACGCGCGGAGGGCGATCCTCCTTCCTCTCGAGTGATACGCGAAATCCGCGCATAACAATGGCGAATCGTATCCTTCGCTACTCACACAGAGATTCCTCTGAGAAACCGGTATATACCAGGCTAGCATAAACTTTTATATACAGTTTAGTACAGTATATTTTGTTGTGTTAGGTCAGTGATGAGACTTGTGAATTGAACGTATACTATTTTAAATTTCGAATTCTATATTCGAATTTTAAAATTTGTAATCCGCGCTAACAATGGCGAATCGTGGTCTTCGTATTAGGTCAGTGATGAGACCGTTTGAATCCAATATTTTGAAATTGGAGTTCTAAATTCGAATTTTAAAAATATTAAATCCGCGCTTACAATGGCAAATCGTAGCATTTTATTAGGTCTAAAATGAGACCTGTTTTAATCGAATATTTTAAATTTGGAATTCTATATTCGAATTTTTAAATTTGAAATCCGCGCTATTATTGGTAAATCGTGTCCATTAGGTCAGTGATGACACCTGTTTTAATCGAATATTTTGAATTTGGAATCCTATATTCGAATTTTTAAATCTGAAAACCGCGCTAACAATGGCGAATCGTGGCCTTCGTATTAGGTCAGCGATGAGAACTATTTGAATAAAATATTTTAAATTTAGAATTCTATATTCGAATTTTTAAATCTGAAAATCTGCGCTAATAATGGCGAATCGTGTTCCTCGTTATTCGTATTAGTTCAGTGATAAGACCTGTATGAATTGAATATTTAAAATTTCGAATTCTATATTCGAATTTTAAAAACGATCATTTGATTTAGGTATTTTCCTAAAACACTTCAGCAGTTTCAACTATTTCTCGTGTAGTGATAATCGTTGACAGGTCGAATCTTTAAAAATTATTAACACAAGCATAACGGTCAACTGTGAGAAACTTAGTGGTCAGTGCAAAACTCTAATGATAGGTTAAACAAATCGAACAAAAAAGCCCGAACAATACAACAAAACAATACGAACAAAGACCCCAGCATTTAATTACCCTTCTCAAGCTTGCAAAGGGTTTAATAAGCTTATTGTAAATAAAAGAACTGACCACTGTCCATTTAATATTGTAATATGATGTGACATAAATACGATTTACCCAACAGATTGTAATAGACACCATTCATATTTATAAAAAATAAAATAAATCAGAGGCGATACAACCTTTTAAATCTGGGCTCATTTCTTATCTGTTTCATGATTTGTCAATCTAATAGGCAAGTAGGTGATCAGTTCGAGCGAATGTTAAATGCGCATATAAAGAAAGTCTATCGGTGCACAGCCGGGTATCGAACCTACGATGGGATGAGAGTCGCACGCTGACGCCACGAGGCCAACACTGATATTTTTCCAGCGTATTTATTTTATTTACGCTTTATAAAGCAGAGTTTCCATGTAACAAATATTGCTTACAATTTTCTTAACAAAGCGATTTCTAGAGAGACCAAACTTTTTAAATTTGTTTTAATTTCCTATTTATTGATTTTTAACTATTATTTTATAATTACATTTGCATTTCAAAGTACTTAGCGTATATGCTTTAATTGGGAACTCTTGAGAAATTAAGAACGAAATAATTTTATACAATATCGGAGGTTTTCGTTTCGTTAAGGAGAAGTGAACGTCAAAGAAAAGTACCTGTTTCTTTATATATCTCTTTCCTTATCTTCTTTTGTAGCTAATCACACAACAACTGTGTTTTGCATTACAGCTTAATTGACTTACAAGTCTTGAAGAAACGGACCTGTTTTTCTATACACCTGTTTATAGATATTATCTTTAGATTTTGTTTAATTAATTTACCATTAACATTATTTACGATTTTGATAATATTTTCGATAGTTATCCAATAATTGGTTCCAACGATTGGCCTTGCGCAGTTGGTAATAAATAAATTATGAACCATCAGTACGAAATACCCTTCGCATTATTTGCTTTGTTATGCGTAAATCTCCAGACGCTATCGACTGGTCAAGCGTGGGTCATAGGTGACGAACGGACGGACAAACCTGTATTTTAACGATCGAACTTTTTTATTTTCGACGTAAAAGGGGAAAGATTTTCAAATTTTCGAACAGAAAATGAATTTAGGAAAGATTCCAAAGATTTCTAAAAAAAAGAAAGTACGTTATTTTTTTTAAGGGCAAAAATTTAGTCGACTGGAGACCGAAGCTGGCAGCTACCTCGGACAAAGAATTAGTCTAGCTAGTCAAAGGGGGAACGCTGCCAGTATCTTCGGAACCTTGCCTACAGGGACTCCTTTTAATAATATATTTTAAGGTTAGTTATTGTTTTTCTGTTATTTTTTTTTATTTTTAATATATTTTTCTTAAAATGTGTCTAATATTAAATTTTATTAAAAAAATCCATAAGCGTCTAACAACGTGAAAATAAAATCTGCAGAGTAATTGAAAGGGTTCTATGTACCTGGATACTTTAGCCATAAGAAAATACGCCTTAACACAAAGACATAAAGATGTTAATGCAAGGGTTCAAAATGGTGGTCAGTAAGGGTTGACGTGAATTCGCAAGACAGTCGTTGGTCACCTCTGACCGATGACCACTGACCCCATGAGACCTAGAACTTGATATTGAACTTGCAATTTAAAAAAATGTATACAAGTTTTGAAGTCGATTAAGAAGAAAAATTTCGACTATTAAAAGACTTAAAGAAGAAGAGTGGCTCTGGACAGAAACCAGTCCCAGCAGATTGTCCGCTCCAGATACATATATCCGTACTGACCATGACCCTCAGACATGAGCTACCGTCTGAAGAGAGAGAGAGAGAAAAGACTTTAAAAACTCCAAAGAGTGTAACATACACTCTCTTTGGAGTTTTTAAAGTGCTATTCTCAATCTGTGAAAACGTCCAACAGAAATATGAGAAGACAACTTTCAAAGTAGCCTGATAGGATCATCATTAATGGCTGCACGGCCCCTTATGCCAGCCTCTGGAAGAATTCTTTCTGTCTATCAATTGTTTCGAGGTCCTTGACCACTTCATCCCACCATTGCAACCTCGGTGTCTCTTGCAAATAGGATGTGAGTTCAGTAAGGACCTTGGGGCTCTGTTGTCCCCCATTCGGTGCACATGACCACCACTTGAGCCTGTTGCGTTTTATGAATTGGACGATGTTGGCGTCGTCAAGGATGTTATAAAGTTCTTCGGAGTGAATACGCCAAACACGGTCGTTGCAAACATGGGGAAAAATTCTTATTATATCATTTCATTTTCATATCAGTACAGATAAAAAAATATATCAATACAAATAAAAATACTATTATTTCATTTTAGTGCATTTTGGAGTCGAATATATTTTGTTTTTTTTGTTATACAACAGAGATTTTTATTAAATAAGGCGGCTTTTTATTGCCAAAACTACTAGAGTTGAGAAATAAGATTTGTGGATGCAAATTATTTTATTTTGTATGAAGTACCGCATATCTTTTGATATTGATAATCTAGAAATTGAATCAAAGACCTTAATCACTCAAATAACACACACACACTTCATTGGTTTCGTCTACGGTACCCGTATTAATTCGGTCATAGCACGATGTTCTTTTTTTTATTTTCACGGTAAATAGTAACAACAAAATTTTTTTGTTAGATGTATATTCGCGGACTTTGTAGATAATATGAATATTTCGAATTTTACGAATCAGTCCTGTACTTTTAAACCTGCAATGAAATCTTTTCTTTTATAATATTAGTGTGGGTAAGGTGCAAACTGTGTTGTTAGGGTTGTGTAGGGTCGCTGTGAATTCGCAAGTCCGGTAGCCGTTGCTAACCTCTGACCGATGACCACTGACCTGATGATTTAGATCTTGACACTGAACATGAATTACCAATGAAAAATAATATAATAAGTGATGTATGAATTATTTTTCAAAAAAAATATTAAAATGTAAATGAGTTATTATTTTAATTACTATGTAGAAAATAAAAATTTATTTGCAAAAATATGGTACGAAAATCATATGGTAGTACAATCTTCGCGTATCGCACATAATAGCGTGCAAATTTGTCTGATAATTAATACATATTAAATTATTAATTATATCATCAAAGTCAATTCTAAGATTATTTCATCACTACATCATCACGCATTATCAAATATTACATAATGATAAAAAAAATGTTGAAAATACTCCTCATAATATTTGGTGTATGTAAATAAAATTTGGTGTGTTGTCTTCTATGGAGTTTTTTTTATTTAAGAATTAAATAAGGAAATTATTATTTATATAGTATTTAAATTATTTGCTTTTATAATTTGATGTCTTTTGGAACAAAAAGTAGGTTATTTTCCCTAAAAACAAATTCATGCATTCATGTAACTAAACATAACAAGCAAATATACAGTATTTACAATTTTCTTAACCTACATAATCATAATAAAAAATAAAAAAAATAAAAAAAAAATATTTTAAAATGTTGGTCCCCGTGGCAGTGTACCTTTAACGCTGGCAGTAATCGCTATATTGCGATACTTATTCGTTCAGCGAGGAAAGCACCAGCTCTGGGGGGTCACCGGTATCTATACATTCGTTTTTGGTATCACCCGAAATGTGAAATTATTTTAAAATCTCATTTTTAAATTAATTCCTTGGACAATAATGAGGTATATATGTTACAGTAAAAGTTTGAACTACGGTTAATCTTAAGATTTAAGTGTAAGTCTTAGGATTTACCGACATGAGTTGGTAAATGTAAGTATTTCTGAAAATACGACGATTTTTTCGAGCTTTTACCATCCGAATTCAGTATATTCTAGGTTTTACCAGTGTCAGATGGTAGATGTTGGTTTTAGGCATAAAACAATGAGTAATTCTTAATTATTTACTTTTATGAACTATTAGACAAAACAGGTACATAGTATTATAAAGGTATCATATGATAGTTATAAGTACAAACTAATACCAACGTATTTAAATTATTTTGAAAAAACACATAACGTATATCTCTGAATATCCCAATCTCTACCATATCTATCTAACTGAATCAGCAGTTCTCTATTTCGAATTTAACAACGAAATACAAACATAATGCTTACATAAGCTAGTCTAACTTAATAATTATTTTTGTTTTTCAACATTTACCGTGCCATTAATGTAAATCCTAAGATTTACCAACGGAATGGTGGTAAGAGTTCGAATCGCAAACCTTTTGTGACATTTACCATTAGGAATTGGTAGATCTTAGGTTTTACTGGAATATCTTAGGATTTACTGCAGTTCGAGCCTTTACAGTAACATATATACTAAAAATCTCATAATACGTGCTGAATTAATAATTGTATCCATTTATCAAACAAAATAATCCACGGTTATCGTTTTATTCGCAACCCCTCGTAGTGACCAACCGTTGGTCACCTATGCCCGCTGACCGCTGACCTCTTGGGATAGACAACTTGTTCTGCCATTGCCAAGTTCATATGACATTGAAAGAACTTAGTCAAGAAATTTCTTATTCAAAATCTTTTCATGTCTGCACGGTGCAAAGTTACTGGACTTTGTACTTCATAAAAGATTGTTCTGTCGTTTCGATGGAAAATTAGTATTAGAGTAATCAGTTGATTTCAACCGGCTTTTCAGCTTTACCTACGAAATCATATTTTCTATTATATGTACAGTAGAACCTCTATTAGTCGAACATCAAGGGAGACGCCAAAAAATTCGAGTTATAGAGTTTTCAACTTATGGAGGATTTCGACTTAGGCGGATTTTGATTCGACATAAAGAGTTTGAGGTTTATTCTTATAAATTTTGAGTTAGAGAGGTAAAATAAATAAAAATTCAACTTGCAGAGGTGACAACATATTTTTATTTATTATAAATCAACATTATTTCAAATCATTTTAAAATAAAAAATATGGCATTAATAAAAGTCAGTAATTTTTTAGCTAAATTTCAAAGAGAATCAAAATTGAACACCTGACACAAAGCAAGCAAACACGTGTTTCCATGAGTCATAAATTTATTATTGTATACTCCTAAAATGTTTTCTAAGAAACAATAGTGTACTCACATTGTCGGCAAGTTCTTAAAGTCGGTAACTTATTTTTGTTCAAGTTGTAAAGGTTGTAAAATAAAACGTTACTATGTTCGAGATACAGAGGTCAAATTTAATTTTTCGAGTTATAGAGTGAAAATATGTACCAAAATGGCTTGGAGGGACTCGGTGATTATTTCGATTAACAGAGGGTCAAGATTTCAAGTAATGGAGGTTTTGGTGTTTTAAGGGAAGGGAACAGAACATTTTTTCGAGATTTGGAGGTTTTTGACTTATCGAGGTTCGACTTAACGAGGTTCTACTGTATTTATGATTACTTTTACAAACGCTGGTCACCATACTAGGACATTCCTGTGTTGGGACCTGACTCTTCCGAGCTACAATAAAACGACTAGAACTTGTTAAAAAAAATAAAAAGTAAAAAAAAAAAACAAGGATCCAGAAATTTTGTTAGTGTGCGTGATTGATATGTATGTGTGAGTGACCATATGATAATGGCGGTCTCCGTAGACTATTTGACAGATTCTTTTATTGTTTTTATATCGTAATCCTACAACTATCATAAATGATATACAACAAAAAACAATTATACCAAAGATAGATTACATAATATTTACAAAACTATTTAAACATTTATGACATGAAAATTAAATTAAAAAATCTAAATACGTAATACCTAATTTGGCTATGATGTGTGATGGTGTGAAAGTGATGGTATGTACATGAGGGTGTCTATGTGTGTGCTCATGATGCAGGTGAATTAGAGGTATGGATATTATTTATACTCCTTCTAAGCATATTGGATCTATATAATTTTGTTGCAAAGGAATTAGTAAATGTCTTAAAATTTTCTTAATAGTGATAAATAACCCGCCCTAAAATACAGCTTACTATTGTATGCAACTTGCAAAAGGGTTGATCCAGCCGTTATTCACCTGTGACCTGCGATATTAGCATAATAAAACACTTGAACACACATGAGATAAATCTCGATATTGTTAAGCGAATCGAGTTTATTTACTTACAAATAAGTTCTACGTTTCGTTCTCTCAAACTTACGATACGGTGCTTTTCCATTTAAGTTAATAACCGTTGGATCACACCAAAACGTGCAATGGTCAAAGCTCACCGATATCCAGATTGAGCATTCTGATAAACGAGGTAGGTCTGGATATAGTTGCTCCGTAGTTGCTCCCCTCACCTCACACTTAAAATTTTCGATTTTCGTTTAGTTTTTGTAATTTTTATTTGTTTTATATTTGTATTATCTCTTCGTTTGTGTTATGTGAGCCTATAAGTGTTTGTCACATTAAACATTGTACTCGTATATTGTGGTTTTTTATAAATTTATCAGTGCGCGTTTGAAGTTTTATCAATAAAAAAAATGTATATGTAACGTTTTAGGTTTATATTGAGATGGACTTTTGAGGCTAAATTCACAAACGTGGCTTGTTTATTAAGTTAGGTGATATCTGTTGTATGCAGAAGTCCAACCATGTGTAGTATCGCATTGTCATGTAAATATAGAATATTTGTGGAAATTAATAAAGCATTTTACATTTTTTTTGTATTTTATAATTGTTATCAAATTTAATTAAATATGGAATAATTTTATATTCAATACAACAGATAATTATTACGTAAATTTAAATAAAAATGCGACTGCCGTAACTTGAAACTTTCTTGAAGATTTAAATTAAATATTCGCCTATACCAAAGAAAAGTTCCTCTGGCATTGAGAGTGTCCATGGGCACTCACTTAACATTAGATGAGTCTCCAACCCGTTTACCTCCTGTTTATAAAAAAAAACAATTAAAACGTAGTATTACAATTTTTGGCAGGTCTAGATTATCATGGTTAACTAACTTTTCAAATGACAATTGACAATAGCACTCATTGTCAGTGTCATTTTGAAATTGACATGTACACACGATTATGAAGCTTTAAATCGAGATAATACTCAAACATAGCAATATTAAAATTTTGTTTACTTTACAGGTGGTGTGGTTTATTAAATACTTGAAGTGCCAAGAACCGTTTCCGGGTGAACAAAGTCAATTTTGCAATACAAAACAATGGGGTTCATTGTTCGCCATTTAATTAAATTTACATTTTCTTACTCACATGCGACGATTCCAGTGTTTTATACGATCAGTAACGGCATCTTTTAAAATAAATAAATCAGTGGCGTTACAACCTTTTTAGGCCTGGGTCTCAGATTTCTGTATCTGTTTCTATATGCAAACTTGTAATAAAGCAAATAAATTAAAATGATTCCTTTTGTATAAACTAATTTTACGTAATAAAATTTGTCTCGGTCTGTACGCTGAAGCATCGTCTGTACTTTTTACGTCCCGTTTCCGAATCAAAGCGTTTTTTAACTCAAATTCTTAAGACAGATCTTGTTTTTGTCAAATTACATTGAACTACAACAAGAAGCTCAACTTTAAAAAGGGGAAATGTTACCGGCCACTTCTTATATCGGGTTTAAGAATTCATCAAACTTAATAAATTCCCAAAATTCACTTACGGGTGTTAATTTACATGATAACTATACAGAATACGTCAGAAATTAAATTAATTTTAATTAACTAAAATCGCTATTTAACGTAAATTTCCTTAGGTGCCCGGTTTTACAAAAGAGCTTGCTTATTATCTTAATTATATAATAATTAATCATAATCTAATATTTATTATATTTCTGTGATTTTTCCTTAATTCTAATTTCTCAAGACAAAGACCCTATAGTGGCCTTTTAAAGACTTTCAAATATTCCTATTTTTCTAGGCCTATTTGGCTCCAATAGTCAGCTATTATTTTGATCTCATATCATTGAGTCATCTAAATATACAACGCTATAAATAATAATTAATTATAATTGTAACCTAAGAAGTGATCAATTAATGAACATATGAAGGGAGGTGATCCTGAAAATAGTCCACCTGAACCGGAACTTAATCTTTTTATATTATTTTATTAAACGAATTAAAAACCATAGACACATTAGTCAATAGACTAGTGATTTCTTTTGTATTACTATATGTATAATATATATTATACATAACCATAATATTATTTAAAGATTAACGATATTTTTTTTTAATTCCATATCATTATTCTATCTTTACTGAAATTAAATAATGTATAACCATACCAAAATTCTTTGCGAATATGATGGAATAAACACTACTTATTAGACTTTGTTTAATGTCTATCTGATACCTAATTTGCTGTTTTGCTGGTAATTTTTACTTAACAATAAGCAAAAATGTCTAGTGTTTTTTTTTTTTAACATTTATGCTGACCATATTGGTCATATATTTTAGAATAGATATCTTGTAACATATACTGTAGAGATATATTATATATAATAATAGCATTATGTATGATGTGGTGAACTATAATGAATAAAAATAAAATGTTATAGTTAAGTCCAAACTCAAAAAAACCTTTTGAATTTGGAATGTTAGTATATAGCCAGATAGTCTATACCTCTTTTATCTATGTCACCTAAATATAATCTGTATTAGTATGTACCGGTTTGTAATAATAAGCCGCATCGCACATGTTGCGTCGCTTTGCGTACAAGGGTTCGTGGGAAGTCGGAAACTTATATCTTTTTATTGGAAGCTGTAATTAAGGAAACCACTGTAATTACAGGGGCGATTGCTAAATATAATTGAACTTTTTTAATCCCTTCAACCGTATTGATTTGATGTATTTTTAACGACGAACGTGGAACGTGTCGTCTGCGTAATTACTTTGAAAGTATATGTACAATTTCTTTGACTGTAGAATTTTGTTATAGGTTTTTGTTACTGGTTAGTAATCAAGTAAGGAGGTCAAACTTCTTGAGTCAAAAGACTTACTTGGAATTGCCCAGTGGGAAGAAAAAAGAGAGGAAACAGAAATCTGGAGAGCTGAAATAAAAGAGGCAGCGGGGAACGATTGGAAAATAAGCGAAGATGAGAGACAAATGGAAGAGTTTGGAGGTGGCTGTCTACGTCGGAGCACGTTTAAATAAATACTACCTGTTCCCTGCCACGTTTTGCTGTGGCACAATTGTGATTGAATGGTTGAGAAATGAGAAACAAAACAAAGAATACATATCAAATATGTTTAAATTTACAATACTTGTGAAAAAAAGAAAAAAAAAACATATCATGGGATAAAAACAATCCTTAATGCGGATTATATATAATGTTAAAATTTTAACTCGATCGGTGCAGAAGTTTTTGAAGCGTACACAAACCAACATAACATTTTTATATTTATAGATAATGCATAAACTTAATTAAAGCCTTATTATAGTACTCAATAAAGGCTTTTTTTTATTTAATTATGCCAAAAAAGCATTAGATTTTGACACTAACATAATTTTAACTGTGAATTCTACCTACAAGCTGTTAGCAACGCATGTTTCTATTGCCTATCTACAGTTATATTTACTCTGTGTAAGTAAATATTATTTTAAATTAGCCACTGGCCATTTAAAGGGCAATTTGCATAGACAGATAACTTATCAACTCCACAAACATGGTTCGGAAGTTGAAGGGCTGGCTAAAGTTCATGCGCGATAATGGGATGATGATAAATCTGCGAAAGTGTGATTATGAAACTAAACAAGTAAATCCAATGGCATCAGTGTTTGGTATCTGAACATTTTCTTTACGAAAAAACCAGTGCAACAACCCTTGGTGGTTTTGAAGTGTGTTGTGATTTGAAAGTCGATGAAACGAAGACGCGAGAAAGAGACATAAAAATTCATAAGATTTAACGTGGGAGTAAATGAGATAGGAAGCATACAGTGTATAAACTTTAAATTAGTATACAAAATAAAAAAAGAGATTAATTTAATTCTAAATAATCAATACAATAATTATAAAAACTTTTTAATCATTGTAGTTTAAATCAAAATTGATATTAAACTTAAAAATTTAATAGTCAATAATAGTCAATTGGTGCACACCCGGGGATCGATCCATTTGCCTGCTATTACATAAAAATATACATATTTATATTAGGAATCGACGAAATCAAAAATTATTTCACACTCCTTCGTGTTATTACAAATAAACGTCCGTTACGCTCTAACCGTTGGGTATTTCACAATCATTAATTTCTTTTGTCATTTCCTATCCACTCAATTAGCTTGTTAATGTTTAATCTAATATTTATAGAACCTATCTCAACATTCGACCTAAATATTAATCGTAATTAAACAATCGCAAATTAATATAGTTATTACGTCTTACATTTTTTTAATATGTCTAAATTATCCAATATTCCCGACTTGTGGTGCGGTATCTTCAAAAACTTCTTAATATTTCGGGTCAATGCTACGTTAACATCTCATACCAAACAATACCACAAATTTTAAACCAACACGTGGCAAAAGGAGGAGGAGCTGGCAGGAGGCTCATCTGATGTTAAGTACCGCCAATGGACACTAACATTGCCAGAAGGCTCGCAAGTGAGTTGCCGGCCTTTTGAGGATAAAATTTTACTATCAATTTTATTTTATTTTAAAAAGAATAAAAGACAAAAACACGATTGAAAGGAATTATCCTTTGAGTTTGTTGGAGGTCAAAGATTATCTGTCTATTAAATACTTCTACAGCTGCTGGCACATACTAGCTCCAGGTGGCTTGTATAAGGAAAATATTGCATTCCTTGGAGGAGGCCTATACCTGTGAAGGAGGTTCTTACTAAAATTGTAGCCAATATACAACAGTTAACAATTATTGTTTATCTTTGGAAATTATTTTTTTATTTATCCCACTCTTTGAACGCCTTAATACTATAATAACTCATTAACATAATATTCATCATAATCGATTCAGCGGTTAGACATAAGCTACTCATTTATTACATAAAATATTTTAATTGTCCAGTGTTAAGTTTATTCGAACGCCAGGAAACTACGTCACAGTTGTGCGTGGCACGATGCGCGGGAGTGCGGGACGCGACTCGGTGAATGCGCTGCACGTTGAGGCAGGCCCGCCATTACTTGTACGGTTAGCAGCGAAATTCTTATTTAATTTAGTTTAAATCATGTATCAGAACGGAATACGGTCGCAAAAATATAACCTATTTCGGAGCGAGCCTACTACTCCTGAGTTACGAGAAATGGGGCCGTTCAAGTATTACGTTAGCAGATTTACTGCAATTTATCTCCCCCCCCCCCTGCTCTTGGGGAGCGTTCAAGTATTACGTAACGTATTTTGGGAGGGGGGGTCCTTTTGTAAAACGTTACGATGCGGGGCGGGGATTAAATTACGCGTTATTGTTAGTATTTTTTTCGACTTACACCACATAAAAGGAACTAATGAGTCACTAGGTGGTCAAAAAACGTTTTACTATACTTGGGTACTGAAAAACGTTACGGCGAGTTACATGGGGGGGGGGGTCAATAATCTGCAAAAATTGCGTTACGTAATACTTTAACGCTCCCTTGTCAGCAAAAGTAAGCAAAGCTCTCAAAAATAATAGTACATAAACGTATTAATTTTTTGTAGGAATCGTCGAAAATGCATTTCGTTTTCAAGCATAGAGAATGTGTGGGTAATATACATATCCACATAAATCCGTTCGCCAGAAGTGGGCCATCCCCGTCGCATCGTATTTTTGTGTTAAGCTCCATCTGTGATTATGACATCCATCTGTTAAGTTTAAACTAGACACATTGTGAAAAGACTTGAAAATTGCTGCACTGAAAATCATCTCATGCTTTGAATTAAGTTCATCAATCATTTGGTTATTATAAGAACGAGCCAATTACTGTTGTATTGACCTTAACATATTCTTAGTGTATGTTTTTCATTTTCATTTTTTCCCTCGCTCAACGAATAAGTATCGCAATACAGCGAGGAAATGTTGCCAGCGTTAACACTGCCACAGTGACCTAACTTAAAAAATTTTGAAATTATCGATTTTAAATTATTATTATTACTATTTAGGTTAAGAGTCTTATACTGTATATTTGTGTCTTGGAAATAAAGTTTAAGAAAATTAAAACATTTGAATTTGTAATATACAATTTATAATTCTGACCTGTTCTGCTAACGCTACGAGGTCTCGTGAAAGTACATATAGCTACAAGTAACGGGAAGCGTTCGTGGGTGTAAAATTAAGATGATATGCCGCAGACATTTTAAATCGAGTCGTTTTATTTCTTTAAAAGAAGGATAGGCACCGCAAGCGTAACGCAAGTAATTATCTTTTATGTAAATTGGCAATGAACTTTTCTATTGCGTTTAAAAAAAAATGTTGATTATGTAACATAAGATACATGTATCACTTATTCCACGTCAATAAATTTGAATTTGTAGGCATCCCTACTCATCGGCAAAGAAGACAGAGGGTGTAGGTCGAGAGAAAAATCCGGGGTAAAAAACTCTCGGTACTCTTTTAAAATAGCAAATCATCAAAAAACACTTATTTTAAAACGAATAACGCAAATTAATTAGAAGTAGCCTGTCTTGTATAAAATTGGAATTCTTTTTATATTAAAAATGATATTTGTTTTAAGTTTTTTAATTATATTGGTTTAAAATACTCGAAATGAGATACAGAGGCGTTGAGATCTTGGAGAAACTGATCGTGGTTAAGACAGAAGGCAAAAGATCACGTGGCTGTTCTCAATTTAGATCAAGTGAAAGACTCATCGTCCTCAAAACTGTATTAAGCGAGGCAGGACAGAAACCGTTGGAAACAAATAGTCAGCTCCAGATGCTTCCTTGCTGACCACGAAACTCAGATGAGCTGCCGATTAAAGAGAGAAAATACGCGACCAAAATACAACGCAATTATTATAATTTACAGTAATTTAACAATATTCCGAGTCAATAATAAATGAGATCTAGAGTCGTTTAGTAATGATTTAAAAAAGGTTCTATACATTTAATGGGCACGTAAGAAATGCCCTACGCTTCTTTAAATCAGTCGTTGATAGTACATTACAAAATTTGCATTCTTTAGATTTAGTCTATTATTAAAGTTAATTAAATAATAAACTATGAGTGTCACCATTTTAAATGGTAGTACTATATAAATGTATAGAGATGTTCATGCGAATGGTATTCTAATAAAATTTATCGTCCCAAAATGGGCGACTAAATAGAAAAATCCGGTCGGCTATAATGGCTAGCAGGGCAAGGGGTGGGGGGAAGGACCCGCAGAGGGGGGGGAGGGGAAGTGCAATGTCCTCGCCAACATTGCCAGAGACTCGCTTATCTAAACGAATTAAGAGAATGCGTTCTAAGACGCATTGAAAAATATTTGTGTTTATAACTCTTGTGTTTTGGGTATATATATAGTAGAGGAGAGAATATATAATTTAATATATATACACTTATGGACACATCTATTGGCCCACCTTGCATTTTCAGTTTCTTTTGGTCCTACCTAAAAATTTATATTAGGTCGAGTAAAAAGTTTTTATACAGTTTTGAACCTGGCACATTCATAATTGCATTCAATATTTTTTTTTTTAATTTCGAACACAGAATTTAAAGAAACAAAAGACAATTTGGAGCCTGCTCATTGATATCAAACAATCGAATACTAAAAAAATTAGATTAAATTGGTTTAGTTGGATTTAATTCTTGAAATAATACCTAATATAAATTTTTAGTTAGGACCAAAAGAAACTGAAAATGCAAGGTGGGCCAATAGATGTGTCCAGAAGTGTATATACATAAGTGCGATCCCTATGTAGAAGTACTGAACAACTTTTCTTAGTATTTTCGTAACCTTCCGAGTAACTGACTGTTCTGAGCTGAGATTTAGCTGTGACTCGACTGTCAAAAATTTTGACACACAGCCATACTTAGTCCCGACTCTGTATATCCTTTAGTATTGACATGTGTCAAGTCAATGCGCATAAAGGGATTCTAGGCATTATGGTTTTAGTTAAATTATCGAAGTAGATAGTAAAAGATGTATTTTGATAATGAACCCAGTTTCTATATGCATTATGCATAATACGAATTGTATTTCCTACTAAGAGACAAGACAAACTAAGACTCGTATGTCAAAAATGTTGGATTTTGACGCATTCATAAAGGTAACAAAATGTACACTTATGAACGTCAAAAAAGAAATATACATTAAATGCTTCTAATTAGCATTTATTGCCAGTTCTCAAATGAAGGGCGTAGAACGGAAGAGAAGAACTGGAAATAAACTCTCCGCCACTCGTTTTAATCGCCAATTTTTTGTTTTACACAATGTTTGTAAGGACCATTACACCATGTTCCACATGACATCTTAAGTAATTAATAGTTAATGAATTATAATAAACTATTCGCAACTCCAATATATCCAGAGACACTCCTAGCCGGACAGCTGTTTATATAAAATACTTATTAAGGTATTTAAAAAGTTAATTATGTTGGAATTAAGGATACGGTGTCGATGAACAAAGGGAAGTGGAAGCCATAAAAATTTGTGGCGATTTGTGACCAAATGAGGGTGCATAGACGAAATACTTATTTCGTACGTTAATATTGTCTATTACCACGTATATTAACGTTGAGAAGCAATTTTATTTTGCCAGAGATTATAAATATGGCTTTGACCAATTTATCATTTTTAATTTTTTTTATGGGGACTCTGACACACGTATTTATTACTTTCTTTTCTCCTATTTACTTATTTTATCTTTAATCGGCAGCTCATGTCTGAGTGTCGTGGTCAGCAAGCATCGGTTCATCTGGTTGGTGAACGGCCACGTGATCTTATGCCTTCTGTTTCATCACGATCAGTTTCTCCAAGTTCTCATCGCCTCTGCGCCTTGTATCCCAAATCTTACACATTGTAATACATTGTTAATAATGACGAAACGACAAAAAGACTTCTTAAAGACAAGTGATTGTCTACCAGTATATTAATGTGAATTCCTAGTTTGGTAAAATTTTGCTGGAATGAGTCAAGATCTGATCGCAATGCGATGATTTTATTAAATCTATACTAGTTTTACAAATAGGAAAGTATAACAATTAAACAGAAAAATACTGGACCGTTACGATACTAAATCTATTGCCATAATTTTATTAATTTAAATAATTGTAAAATATTCAATCATTTGAGTAATTTAAGTAATCTTACAGCTATACATATGATAAAAGCAAACAATATAAACAGAAAACTGAAATTAACCATTAAACAAACCACTATTTTAAAGAAAATTATTACAATCTTACAACTATATTATAAAAGAAGACAATATCCAAACAGATTCTTAAACCAAATATACGAAACAGAAAACATAAGTCAATAAAATACACAATAAAAAGGAAAAATGAAATTAAACATCAAACAACTTATTATTATGAGATATTTGGGTAATCAAAATACTGCGAACAAACGTCTTACTTATCGCAATTTCGAGCTAATTGCCGACGCGCATATCACTGTTATCGAATACTGTATTTGCAATTAAGAATCAATTATTCGGTCACGTTTGCACATTAACAGATAACTGAGAATATTGATGCATCAAACCGCATATTATTATTTTTTGAATTATGGAAATAATCGGCCATTTTGCTAAAATCTCGTCCCTAGTAGCTTTGTGTCTGAAGTTTAAATCACTTCTTAATCTTAATATAAAACTATAGTTTGTATGAACAGCTGAACGGATTTTCATGGCTTTTGACTTGGATTTGTCACGGATTTTACTCTAGTTATTCTGCTATAACAACTAGAATAAAATCCAATACAAAATATTCTTCAGTTACGTAACTGTCAAACATTTAATATTCATCCCGTCGATACGGTAAACTCTCTCAAATTTAATAACATAAATTAAAAAGTAATAAAAGTCAAATATTTATACGTTCAGAATTTTTTTTTTGTAAATTAAGGAAAATATATCATGTTACTCAAATATCAACGTTGACTTATTGTTTATTTTGTATTCATTGTAATATTTTCATAAAATCATACATTGAGATCAGCTGATCTGTAACACGACATTCAGAGACTACTATAGGTATTTTTTTATGAACAAAGCGACCAGGACAAATATTTTCGCCCAGATTCGTCTGAATTCATTTGTCCGAGTCTAATTTTTATTCGAAGCGTATTGACTGTTGAATTCAATGGTGACGAAATGATTCTATTGTCTTTCCACTATCACGTTGTCACAATTTTGGTAGTCTGTTACATTGATTTAATCTATATTACTTTGAAGCGTTCTATAGGTTTTAAACAAAGAAAAACATATTTCTCTTATTGGCGAACAGTCTTTGGGAATATTTCGAGCCTTTACCTTCGGATTTAGTACATAAACTTTACAAGGCCTATTAACCGAGTAAGAGCGGGCGTGGTAATGTGACAGCGGTGTGGGGGGGGAGGGACGGGCGAGTCTTGACCTTGGAGAAGGATCGAGGCGAAGCACGCGGTCCCTGACCTGACTATTTCGAGTGGCAAGTGCACGCCGCGCTGCATGCAATGTGCATACCGAAATAACCGCTCGGACGCTTGTCTTGGCCCCGCCTACCGCACTCAGGATACTGGCTTATATCATTATATTTTTATAGACGTTCCATATTTGAATTTAGGCTAGCAGTTAACTTTGATATTACGCTTTTCTGCAAGTATTATGTTGCAACTGTTGTTTTTCCCACATCGTTAAATAATTTCTTACCTAATTAATAACTTAATGTATTTAAAAACCAAATATGGAACAGCTGAAAACCTCTTCAGCTTTAAGCCTCACACAGTCTGGGAGCTGTCTATACCTGTAAAAACTACATCAGTCTAAATTATTTGATAATCAACTGTCCAAGAAATAAATGCAAATAGTTTTTACAAGGATATATTTAGAAGTAATTTAAACAAAAGAAAACAGGAGAAAGATATCGAACACTGATTGCAAATTGCATTTTATTGCACCTGATGTTAAGTTTATCCACACACATAGACACTCTCAATGCCAATTTTTTTTAAAGAATTGGTACGCTCTTTTCTTGAAGGAAAGTCGAATTGGTTCGGAAATACTTCAGTGGGGTTCAACATAGTGGTGGTGCGTAGCAAAAATTTCCTTAAGAAACGCTCAGTTGTGGAACGTCGGACGTCTAGGTGATACGGGTGGAATTTCGTATTCTGCATACACATAACCCTTTATAATCTGTTACTACTAAACCTTGATCTTTCAGTAATAACCTGTCATAAAACCCAGTCACGAAACCATCCATTAAACACTGATCCGATAATATACAAATTTAAAACACAGCTTAATAAACTAGATAAATGTCCGCCTGATTGTATAATGGTAAATAGGTGAGAGCTTTGATGGACGAGGGAAAGGCTGCGTTCAAGGCTGTACTTTCTCGTACAAGTGCATACACTTGGGAGAGAGCCAAATGACGATTTTATAACCAAACTGAATTTGCTATACAGTTCACAGTGATATCGCTATTAATGGGGTTTGTTAAAGGGTGTATTTGTAAGTTGTTTAAAATATCCAAAATACAAAAATCAAAAGCTTTAAGGGTAAAATAGTTTACGACAAATCTTTGAACATTTTAGACAATTGGTGATCAGCCAACTTCGCTTTTTCTGTAACAGGAGAGCAGGAAGCTTATCTGATGTTAAATGATACCGCCGCGCATGGACACTCACATTTCCAGGAGGCTCGCAAGTGCGTTGGCGGCCTGTTGAAATGGTACGCTCTGTATTCTGTGCTGCGACTTCTAAGAGAAACCGGTTACCTTACGATGTGTGCATTCAAGTGTTTGCGTTGCATTGGTGCAACTGTAATTCGAATTCACGACTTCAGAGTTGAGAGCCGAAGCAACAAACAGATTATTACAGAATGAAAAGACCAGTCATTTTTTTAGAGCGTTTAAACTCATGATACATAACTAATGTGACCAGAAGTCCTGTTTTCAACGGGACTGTCCCTTTTTCCAATTACAAGTCCCGGGGTCCCCGAAATGAAATGTTAAATGAATGAATGTCTTCAGAAATTGCGCTAAAATTTAAGCAGCAGAAAAAAACGTGCCAATAGTTTCAAACCAATGTCCCATTTGGAGTCAAAGAATAAATTTAAGCCAATCTCTGACAATGTAACAGTGTTCACGAAAGTTCTCTATGCTGTTTTAAGCCCGCAATTTGTGGCTTCCCAACGAACAGATATCGTCGGAGCAGGGAGGTTGCACCGTGAAGCCTGCTAAGTGCCCAGAAAAGTTCTGAGCTTCTGAATAGAGCCAGTCTAAGTGCGGAAATTGAAACCACACTACTAGACCCATAATTTTCAAACCCAAAACGTAATGTCTCTAAAATCCAGAATTAATTCAAATAAAGAATCTAGCTATATGTAGTATAAATAAACGCAAAACACTATCACGACTAACACTGCAACTATAGGCCGACTTAAAAGTATCTCAATAAAATTGATAGAACCAAGGCCAAATGACACAAAGAATGTCTTTCTCTGAATTGATTATAAGTAGGGGCGAGGGTGGAGTGCCGAATGTAGCGTCCGGGAGCATCGGAGCGCGGCCAACGACCCAATCTCCACATTAGCATAGCAATATTTGTGTCTAGCATTGCATGTGTGCGTGTGTGTGCTGCGCCCGCGCCGAGCCACCATTGTGATCCTTTGATTTGTCAAACTCGTCATAACGTATCGGCTGTATTTTATGGGAATGGGCCACTTAAAATATCTTTTAGTATACGCGAGGTAATTTCGAGTAATCGAAGAATATATAGCTAAATATGTAAATATATGACGCCGACGTTTTAATTATTATTTGATACGACACGTACGATTTTATTTTATTTTAGCTCTCAAACATCGTACATGTAAAAATGAGTATAATACGTATGAAAATATATTATAAAAAAGATACATGTGTGCAAGTTATCATAGAACTTAAAAAGGCACAGCGCTAACGAGATCCATGCAACTTACTCAAACTCGACTCAAACTCAAATCTTTATTGTATTCCTTAGGACCTTGTGAGAGGGCATGCTTTGTTATAGTTAATTATATTCTTATACATTTTTATTCTTATAAGATACATTATTTATTTGGTATATTTACTTTGGTTTCAAGTTGCGAAAAGGTACTTAACATTATTAATAAACTTAACTTTTATAAAGAAATTAAAATCTATCAGTCACTTACAATATATGTATGTTATTGTGTATGTAGATTGCCGTGGCTTGTCAATTGTATTATCAGTAGTACCTGAGTGCGATCTGTGGCGAATCGACCTAGTTGGCACAAAAGATCTTGTCTATGAACAAAAGTAATGAAGAGGTTGTCTATGGGTCTTCTGCTGCAAATTAATTAAATATCTGTAAATCATATTTCATTGTTCGGCACTTTATTTAATTACACACAAATTATTTGAAGAGGTCTATTTAGTATGAGGGTGTGCAGTTATTTAATAAATTAACGTATTAATATAAGCGTAAATTAATATAAAAGGGATATCTACACATCAGAATGAGTCTAGTAGACTAAAATCCGGACGGCCGTCTGATGGTGATCTCGTTCGTATTATAATGCATATCATAAAAATGTGATAAATGTAAAAAAAAGATCATTTTTGTATTGAGAAATAAAGTTCTTTAAACAAATATGTACTTGGCATTGCTAGAGCAGCACCTAATGAGGTTTAAGTTTTCATTTAGTTTTAGTAATTTTTTTTTGTGATTGTTTTTCCCTTGCTTGCTTATGTTCTAATATAATTGTTGTGTATGTGTGTAAACTTTGTGAAGTCATATTTTCATGTATACTTTTATGCACGTTGTTTTAGAATTTATAAAAAAATAAATAAACTACACTTTACGAGGATAAACGTGTTGGAAATAAAAATTTAAAACTAAGATCGCTACGATTTGAAATTTAAATTGGAGCAAATAAATCCCAAGGATTAGGATCATCATACAATGTAGTAATTAATCATTATAACAAGCTTATTGGCAAGTTTGCGATCTTTTGTCAACACCTAATCGACTTCGGTAGCCGTCAAACCACCTGTCACAAAGCGTATTGTTACAATAAAGAGCTATACAAAAAATGGCATACATTTATTTGCATTTTACATTACTTGAATGGATTTGAATTTCCAACGCCGGAGCTTGGTACCTGCAAGTCGAATTTTTTGTACGCCTTTTGACAAGATCGTAAAGTCATTGCGTAATTTTCTGCATTTTGTAAACCCTTTTTCTGTTTATTTTTATTGCGTCTTTTGGAATACGTCGGCTCCTTTGGCTTCTGCAATTCGGACGCTGTAAAATAATAAAAATTGCGCTATTATCCGCACAAATGTGCAGGAAAGGGTTGTGTACTCTCTCTTTTTGTTGGTTAAAAGGGTTGTAACGGTTTATAATGTCTTACACAAGTTTAATAACAATATTTTAAATCTTCCAACACGCAAAACTTTAATTGTTAATTATGACAAAGGCGTTGACTGTTTAAACGATCGTAATGTTTCCACTTTTGAAATGGATTCCAAATTCAAACAGAGGTCATCGTATACTCTATGGTTAGATAACTCAAATGTCCCTAGTCAACTGTCATTTATCACAGCGGTAATGTTTCGGAGCTACTTTCATATTATATGATAACTTTTTCCTTTTAGTATAATGGTAAAATGAATTATGATTATATAACTTTGTATATAGAATATATAGGTGACACAAGCTTTAGTTGTCTATACCTAGACGTAAGCTTTTATGCTTTGACGTGTCAATTAATTATAAACATGATTAACTATAATATATAACTATCATATAAAAAAGAATAGCGCTACAACCTTTAAGGTCTGAGCTGATTTCTGTATTTGTTTCATGATCCTTTTTTTTTCTAAAAGGTAAGTAGGTGATCGGTCTTCTGTGCCTGACAACTTTTTTTAGAGTCATGCATGCCATTTCCTTAAGATGTTTTCGTACATACCTAGTACGAGGCAGTGTTAAATGCGCACATACAAAAACTCCATTACTACTACTACTAAACTACTTGGTATATGGGTTTAAGTTTTCACATGTAATTGTTTTAATTGTAAACTATTATATTTTTTATAAATATGTCTTTACAAATACATTATCGAACATTACGATCTAGCCTAACTTAAGACTAATAAGTAATTTAAGTCTAACCTAATTTACTAAAATGGATTTTTAAATAACAATCGTTTGTATACTCATATAATACAATTTAGAAGGTGGTTAATATGGTCTATATTAAGAAAACAGCACATGGCAGAGAGTGGCAAAGCGCCGACGGGAATGGCGGGATTTGGAGGAGCCCTTTGCCAAGAAAGGGCACATAGATATGTATTTAAAGATAATGAAATGATAGAAAATATAAAACAACACTTGTCTATAAAATAAAATCGAAATATTTACCTTAAAATTTACAATATTCCTGTCTATAAAGAAAAACGAAGTATGTTTAAAGACTATATTATAAGCCTATATAAACGAAGTATTGTCTAAAGTATTTTTTAATAATGAACAGTATTTAAAAATTACACTTCATACTACTTAGTTCTTTAAATAAGGTTGAATCTGTTTTTCAATCCCTCGTTTTCCCATGTATAATCTAATATATAAAATTCTCGTGTCACAATGTTCGTTGATATACTCGTTCGAAACAGCCGATTCTTATGAAATTTTTATGCATATTCAGTAAGTCTGAGTATCGGCTACTATCTATCTTTCAAACCCCTAAGTGATAAGCGGTGTCCACCCCAAAAAAAAAAAAAAAAATTTTTTTGGATAAAATTTTTATTTTTATTATATGACATTAAAACATGCATACACAAGGCCTAATTTTCACCCCTCTACGATCAACCCCTATTTTTTATTATGGTAGATAGTTATACATGGCAAAACCACCGGGTCAGCTAGTGTTTCTATAGGAAAACATGCCTAATGTACGACAGACAGAAAACAAAACATATTAGTAGGTATATGTGGCTCATTCTGACACCGTCACACACACACATGTGTTCTAACAAAATGTGTTCGCGTAGGAAGAACGAGGTTTCTCAGTACATGTATTGCATTTTGGGAGGCGCGGACTGACAAAGATTTCTCGTAATAAAGAAATTTTTAAATAATATTCAATACGAAACAAAGTATTGCACAACTCATTCCATCCTAACGAGCGAAAACAATAAACGAATAGCCGTTTTCCCGTAAATAAAAATCTCACAAAAGTTTGTATGGCGCCCGAACAAAGATGCCGAATTTAATATCATCCACAAAGGTGCCGCCTTTATTACCTTTCTCCGTTACGTTTTAGCCTTTTACCCTTATCGCTAACGGTTTTGCACTTCGTATAACATTGTATATGTTATTGTTTTGCCAATATTCAGGAACTCGTTAATGTATGGCTTTTGTTGTGTTATCAGTTGCATAGATCCTTTGTAAGGAATTGCTAAAAAATGTTATTATGGATAGTGGAAGAAGAATCGTGGTATTTTTAAATTCGTATGGATTTGATTTCGAAGACTTTTAGACTACAAGCCCATGGAAAAAAATTACCTGTGAAATGAACCAACGTGAATAACGCTTAGAAGGCTGTTAATATATCAGAAAATAACTCAAACTCAAACTCAAAACTCAAATCTTTATTGCATTCCTTATGTTCCTTATGTATGTATGTTACTCTGAGCACTATGCCGTCATTTCAGAGCGGTACAGGTGAGTACGTGAATGAATGGAAATCCTCAGGTACAAATGAAGAAGTACGACTAATTATTAATGTACATGGGCCTGCAGTCTATTTGCGTTTATATTAAAACGAAACGGATAGTCCGTTAAAAAAAAAAGAAGAATTAACACTATTGATTTATTAAACTTAAGAAAAAAAAGAAGAAATACAACTTAAATTCTAGTTCTGTGACTTAACAGAGAAATAATATATAACATTCTCGTGTCACGGTGTTTGTAATTAAACTCCTCCGAAATGGCTCGACCGATTTTCGTAAAATTGTGTGTGCATATCCGTTAGGTCTGCGAATCGGACACCTATTTTTCATCCCTCTAAATGTTAACCCCAATTTTTTTAGACATTTTTTTTTATGATACAACTCTTAAATTTCACCCCTCTACGATCAACCCATTTTTTATTACAGTAGTCTCTTAGAAATAGTATAAGTACATGGCAAAACAACGTTTGCCGGGTCAGCTAGTATTAGTATAGATTTTAATTCGTACAAGAAAAGAATGTTCGTATAGTCATAAGTCCAGATAATATTTCCAATATTTTCTATCAACTACTTCCCCTTCCAAGTCACTATTTGAGCAACTTAATTCTAGCCTAACCATTTGTTATAAACGATAATCAATATGTAAGTAAATAGGCCCCAGGGGCTGAGATCAGATACGAGACAAAAATGGAGGTGAAATTAAAATCGCCTTAGTCCATTATCATTACTATAAAACATTTCTGACATGGGCAAATGACAAAAGTCAATCTACACATCAATCGCCAAACATTGTATTTGGACGGCACGCGATTACTTAATAATGTATGGAATATCGACGCGGGCTTTGCGTATGTCTTCAGACCAAATTTGAATTAATAACATAATATGATGCTGCATTGTTCTGTCATCAATTGATGAAGAATTATATAAAAAAAACTAGCTGACCCGGCAAATGTTTGTATTGCCATGTAAATTATTTCTAGGAAAAATTTTTTTTGTTTACACTTATGAACGTCAAAAAAGAAATATACATTAAATGCTTCTAATTTTACATGTACTGCCAGTTCTCAATTCGAGGGCGTAGAACGGAAGAGAAGAACTGGCAATAAACTTTCAGCCACTCTTTTAAAAATTAATCAGCATCCTCGTCTATTTAGAACTAAAAAGGGTGCGTGAACTTATGCGCGTAAGAAGTTATACTTCTTTGGCATTATTAAAAATAGTTTTTGATTGCATGCAAATAATTAATTACAATTAAATAATCAAAGACTGGAATAAGGAGTCATTATAGTCAATAAAGTTCAGTTTACATTTGAAAATTAAATAAATAAATATTTATTATTATTCTCTTACATTAAGTGTAACATAAATTCTATTATTATTCGAATGTTGTTTTTAAATTATGTCCAACGCCGTAGCATCTTCCGTGGGCAACTTCATTCTGTTAATTTTGTGTCACGGTGCGCGCGCATCGTAAAATTTCACTCTCATCAATTTTTCATAACGCGCCTAAAGAAGTATAACTTCAATAAATGTGTTTTTGACATACGAGGTTATCATTCTACAGTGACGTTATGGCTACAATCCTTAGCGACATTTCTGATCTTTAACAAGTAGATATGAGTCTTCTCTATCTGACAACCCAGAACTTTCGGGCCTAGGCTGGTATTCTCATTCCTTTATTTCACGAGCGTGTTAAATGCGTAGTTACTCGATAATTCTACATAAAACAGCTTTTACGAATATAATAAAAGAACAATGACCACAAACAATTTCTAGTCTTTAAACAATTCTATGTCTGCCACACCCTATGTTTCGGGTCTAGGCATTCTGGTTTCCTTAGTCTATTGGTGTATTCAAGGCGCTAGGATTGACAGGCAACGCAAAAACCAGCGCTGTTTTTTACCTACATATGGAGGATTTGCTATTTGCATAACTTAACGTTGCTCAAAGCAATCATGGTCAGCGAGAGATTTAGTTATTCTTTTGTTTTTGTTCATTTCTTTTGTTCCCCTGACAATTGTATTTGCTGCTAATCTTTTGTCATACATATGTATTATGTAATACTAGCTGCCCCTGCGAACTACGTTTCTCCTTAATGTCATTTTACTTAGCCTACCTTTTTAGTACATACCAACATGGAACATTTTCCTATGCTACCCCAGAGACTGTCCGGTTTTCTGAATTGAAAACTTTTTAGGTTTTTCTGTGAATTTTTCTCTATATAAGCCTCAGAGTTCAAGTCATAAGATTTTAATTAACAAATAAAAAATTGGGGCTGATCGTAGAGGGTTGAAAATAAGGGGTTGTGTGTATTTTTGTATGCTGTATCATAAAATAATCTAAAAAATAAAAAATAAATTGCGGTGGACACCCCTTATCACCTAGGGGTTTGAAAGATAGATAGTAGTCGATTCTAAGACTTACTGAATATGCATAATCTGTCGAGCCGTTTCGAAGGAGTATGGGAACGTGATGACACGAGAATTTTATACATTGGATATATTTATGTTCTACAAATTATAATTGTGTATTAATAAAGTAACGTGGAATGTTATGCTAGTTTTGAAATTAGTATATTTTCGCTCCAACATAAAATACACATATTAAACTAATGACCACGATGTTTCTATCGAAAATATCGAAGTTGATGATAGTGACGCGTGGCCAAAACCATTTCGGGTGGACATGGTGGTTGCCAAATGACTGTATTAATTATTCATTGAACCTCCGCATGTAAAACTCTACTAAAATCGATATCTTTATACGTATCCTTTAATCATAAGAAGACCTTTGTAATACAATAAAGTTAAGTTACGTATTAGAGGGTAATTTTACTGTAGAAGAAACGTTATTAGTTTGAGGGTAAGATATTCTGCTCAATCGTGACTTTTGTAATTCTTGTTCTTATTCTTTTGTATTGCAATTCATGAATCTTTAAATTCTATTTTATTGCCTGGCAAGTTTATTACTTTTTTATATTGTCTATCTAAAATTATTCTAATCTACTTAATAAATAGTTCACTAATACTATATTAGACATTGAAGTAAATAACTAACCTTAACATAAACTAAAATATATTATTAAATGGAGTCCCTTTAGGCAAGGTTCCGAAGATACTGGCAGCGTTCCCCCTTTAAATCGCTAGACTAATTCTTTGTTTTGAATCTTTTAAGTTTTTTTTTTTGTATTATTTTAGATTAAGGTTGGTCTTTCTATATTTTTTTATAAAATTTGGTAATGCACTTCTTGCCCTTTCATTTATGTTGTTAACATATTGCCGGAAATCGTAGTATTCCCGAGTCATTAACCACTAAGCTAAGACAACTTGCTCAAGTATTTTATATAGATCAATACGATGTGTGGCTAGTCCAATTAATCAAGAGGTTTTAAAAAGTTTTGGGGTGAGGTGGGGTTGGGGAGGCTTCAATTATTAAGCACACGTATTTTGGTCACGAAGACAAGTCCTGTCATTTTAACCCCTTGAAATAATCTATGATATTAACGACATTTCGTATAATTTTCTTTAATGAGAAAAAAGAATAGAGCGTACCAATTATTTAAAGGCTGGCAACGTACTTGCGATGTTAGTGTCCATTTATCAAGCTAAATATGCGTATAGCTTCATACTTAAACCTTAGTTTTCGATACAAAGTTGAAGAATAGAGCGTACCAACTATTTAAAGGCCGGCAACGCACTAGCGATCCTTCAGGCGATGTTATTGTCCATTTATCAAGCTAAAGAGGTGTGGGGCTTTATCATAATTTAAACCTGAGTTTTTGATACAAAGTTCAAGAATAGAGCGTACCAATTATTTAAAGGTCGGCAACGCACTAGCGATCCTTCTGGTGATGTTATTGTCCATTTATCAAGCTAAAGAGGCGTGGGGCTTTATCATATTTTAAACCTGAGTTTTCGATACGAAATTCAAGAATAGAGCTTACCAATTATTAGAGGCCGGCAACGCACTAGACATCCTTCTGGCAATGTGAGTGTCCATATATCACTTAACATCCGGTGAGCCTCCTACCCGTTTGTTCTGTTATATAAAAAATATACCTTTAGAACGAATCTAAGACAAATACAGCTTTAGAGGCATTCAGAGATAAAATTCCTGTATAATTTCGGGAGTCATCCTTAGAGCTATCTATATATATAGATAGTCTATCAGAGACTAAGCTCCGGTATTGCAGTAAGGCCTGATTATTATATCAGCTGCCCATCTAGGTATTAACTAGCGAAGACCTAGGATCCTTTCAGAACAGAGTATACCCCTAAAAGACCGACCTTCTGACATTGCGAGTGTCCCGATTGGCCCCTGTTTTATGCAAATAGCACTTACTCTTTAAATACAAGTAATCTTCATTGGTTTCATGTCTTGAATATGTAGATTTTGTCGTTCTTTTTCTTCGTTCAAGCAATCTCAAAGTATGGACCACTTGAGAATTGCAAATTCGATATCTGTAAATATGAATATTAACTTTTATTAGTATAGTAGTTTTATTATAGGAGTACATTGTCTTCACATATATTCAACTATTGTATACAAAATATTGTAAACCTATTTTAAAAGAGTAAGTATGGATTTGCCCATTGTTCTCCAAACGAAACTACCTTTTGGAAGGGGCAACTAGAATCATCTTTATGACATTTTAGGTGGTCTAATTGAAATAAATGATTTGACTTGACTTGTACATTAAAGTCCAAATTAAAAAATTAATTGTAAACGGCCATTAAACATAGGTTTGTTTATCACTTCTAAAAACATTATTAGCGGTTGAGCCTTGGCCTCAAATCCGAGGTAACCTCGGCTTACGCGTGTTGTTCAATCAGTATCGCAACTGTATAGATAAATATTTGACAGTCGATCGATATTTCCTTCCGAACCGTATATTGGAATTCGTTATTGTCAGGTTTTTATTTAAGACTGTACTACCAGCGTTAGTTTGGTCTCATAACTCTTGTCCATTGGAATAAGTAGATTATAATCAGTCATGTATCGTATACCTTCAGATTATAACACACATTACCAGCAAATATATATTTCATGTTACTAAAAAATGTTTAAAAAATAATTTTAAAATTCTTCCTTTGTATTAAATATATATTGTGATGAGCAATGAATCTTAGGTCTTAGAACTTAGAATTTATTATAAATACATATATTCTTTGTATATTTTATGTATTTGTATAGGTGAAATTATGCTTTGTGTGTGTTTACATGTGTATTCCGTTTTGCTTATTGTGTACAGTGTAATTGTTTGAATATTGTTTAATAAGTAGCTGTAGGAATACCGTTGATCAAATAAATAAATAATTATATCTAAGTGGCGCTATAATCGCTATAATTTGACGGCTTATTGGTCTAGTGGTTAGTACCCCTGACTGCGAATCCATGGGTCCCAGGTTCGATCCCCGGCTGAGACAAACATCGATGTGATGAGCATTTGCTGTTGTGCTTAGGTCTTGGGTGTTTAAATATGTATTTATATGTCTATCTATCTATAATATGTATGTATACTCGTATCCGTTGCCTAGTACCCATAATACGAGCTTCACCAGCTTAGCATGGGACTAGGTCAATTGGTGTGAATTGTCCAATAAAAAAATAATAATAATAATCCTAAATGGATAGTGGCAAAATGCATCTATCACCGACATCAATTATAAGGAGTATTGTGACTGCATGTGACACAGAAGAAGACACGCCTCAATAGACTTACGGCAAACCTCTAGTAGGTATTGGAGAGGCACAAAACGAAACAAAAAGAATGCATCCGTTTCTTCGACGATTTTTATTTCATAGACATGTCGTCATTGGGTTTGAGACTAGCCGAGTTCCTCACAATGTTTTCACCGTACGAGCGAGTGTCACATAGATCTATGTGCGCATGCGTTGTTCCAAAGTACCACCTAAGCACGCTGAAGCCACTAGGCCAACATTGGTTCAGATTACTGAGAAAGCGCTTCCAATTAATATTAGTATATTTGATAATTACTCAAAACTGTCCGTTCGTTTTTGATGCACTTTTAGACGAAGTTTATTGTCCGATAAGCGACTAATTTAATGAAACACAGGGTTTATAGTGCATTTATAGTGAACTATGTTTGATAGGCTTAAATAACTTCTTATGGATGTTCAAGGCTAAATACTTACATTTATTTTTATTTATTTATCACACTTCGTTACATTAAAAAAACACAAATAACATTATACATAAAATTATAAGGGCAACGGGCGGCCTTATCTATCGATCTCTTCCAGGGAACCCTAGTACATGAAATACATAACCAAATCTTATAAAAAAAAATATTTTAACTAATACCCCTTTTTTTAAATAATCAATATACGATACGGAATGGTTTCATACGAAGACCACTATGAGATAGTATTGACGTTGAATATACGAATTGTAATAGCATCTTTATCTCTTTGGATTAAAGCTCATATTACAGTGCATGTGTATTACGTTACGTTCTATATTTTGTTGTGCATTGCAAGATGTGGCGAATATACTTTATTCAAACGAGTTTTTAAATATGTAATAACTTTATTCATGACAGAAATATAAAATCAACTTTTACAACGTTTTTAAGTCTGGGCCTCAGATTTCTGTATCTGTTTCATGATCATTTGTCTAAAAGTAGGTGATCAGCCTCCTGGGCCTTACACACGCCGTTCACTTTTTGGGTCTAAGGCAAGCCGGTTTCTTACGATGTTTTCCCTCACCGAGCGAATGTTAAATGCGCAAATAGAAATAAAGTCCATTGGTACACAGCCGGGGATCGAACCTACGATCTTAGGAATGAAAGTCGCAAGCCGCAGCCACTAGGCCAACACTTCTGATTAATGTAATAAAATAATGTAATCATAAAATTTAATTATAGATTTCGCTTATTTTATCTATGTATCATTTTGTAATACGCCTTGAATGATATCGGCTTTTATATCGCCGAATATGACCTTCAAGATTATATATTGTATGTAAATACCAGGAGCACAGAATCACGGTTACATAGCGCTATATATTTTTATCATATGGTCACGCCTCCGCGAATCTTCGCCAAATATATATGTTTCACACATACAAAGATCTCATTAATGCGTTGTATATAAACGTATAGTTTATGCAAAGTGTTTGACGTCGCATTCTATTTTTAAATTTAAGAACACATTAAATATTCTTAATATTTATTATATTATTAGTTTAATATATATTACTGCAATTAATATCCCCCCCCCTCCTCTTATCAGCTAAGCTCTCAAAAATAATAGTACATAAACGTATTAATTTTTTGTAGGAAGCGTCGAAAATGCATTTTGTTTTCAAGCATAGACAATGTGTGGGTAATATGTGTAAAACGTAAAAAAATACTGTTGACGTAATCACCAAATAAGAAAGACACACTGTCCAGGTGACGGCGATACAAGTAGTGTATGAGTAGTGACTCACGAAATACATAAACATTTTATCAACTGTTATATACCAAATCTACATAAACATATCAACACATAAGGAAGTCCGCGATTTATCTCCTTCGAATTCATAATGCCCTGGTACAATTGTGCGAAATTGACGTAACCACACGGTCTTAAACATTTTTTGCGAACGGCACGCGTCGAATCATTGTTATTGCAATTCTGAGAAGGGTATCCCCTCGCTTGTGCAAAAATCTCTTGAATAGTTTTTTTTAATAGTGATTATCTGTGAATTGTTGACTCGTAAAATGGTTTTAAATCCATTATGTTCACTTGTTTTTATTGGTTTTGTGATTCAGATAACCGCAAGGAGTACCAGGAGTATTATAAGATTATCTCGCATTAAAAGAGTACCGAGAGTTTTTACGCCGGCTTTTTCTCTCGGCCTACACCCTCTGTCTCCTTTACCGATGAGTAGGGATGCCTACAGATTCAAATTTAATGACGTGGAATTAATTAGTGATACATGTATCTTATGTTCCATAATAACATTTTTTTTTTTTTTTTTGATGATAATTTTTTTAGACGGCTGAACGGCGAACTATGTACTGGTCGCCACGATTTTTGTGTGTATGACAGTCAGTTTTCGAGTGGCTTGATTTGAGTTGCGTAGAGATGTGGGGTCTACTTTTAAAAGGCCGGCAACGCACTTGCGAGCCTTCCGGCAATGTGAGCCTTCGGCCCGTTTGCCGGTCTCCGGGATTTCAATGTCGAGCAAAGGGTTGTAGCGGCACTGGAATTGATTGGCTAACTAAATATTATTTTATTATACCGAGTGATAAACAAAATTTAAATTTAAGTGCAAATAAAAATAATAATAATTAAATTAATTTTTAATTATTATTTAATTATTTATTAATTTTAATATGTTCGTGAATTCCAATTTCATATTTTAATAGTTCGAATTACTTTATTATTATTCTGTATTTGCAATAATTGTATAAGTTATTCTGTAGAATTTTTCACAATTTTATAAATGCGTAACGCATTGGAATTTCATAATAAACATCACGTATAGGCGACTAGGAACATGATAGTTTGCGAAAGTAGTTTCTATGCAAGAACTAAAAACGTGCGGGAAATACGTGTGCGTATCGCGCGAAATGCAATACGCACGCACGATGCGTACATGCAGATAAAGTGCGTTCGTCTGATAACGAATGATAATTAAAAATACCCGTAGGTCTGACCTGGAATCGCTTAATACATAAAATGTAATTATTTGTATGTAATATGACTCAATTTCCGCACTTGGACGCCCATTTCGTCCGTGCGTAATGTTCTGCCCTGCGATTCTGTAACTCACTTTTCGAACTCACACAGCGGTTTTCGCATCGGCGGTCGCTCTCAAATCAGTCGTGAAGCAGTCATTTTATGATTTGGCATTCTGATAAACAATAAACTACAAGCTCCCACCTTTTCAGAATTATGTATAGCAGTATTGACAGCATGTTAATAGTTGTTAGAGGCATCAGTGTACGACTCTCATCCCTGAGGTCGTCGGTTCGATCCCCGGCTGTGCACCAATGGACTTTCTATGTGCGCCTTTAACATTCGCTCGAACGGTGAAGGAAAATATTGTGAGAAAACCTTGCCTTAAACCCAAGAACTCGACGGCGTATAGCAAGCACAGGAGGCTGATTTAAAAAAAATTATCATGCAAACTACAGAAATCTGAGGCCCAAACCTAAAAGGTTGTAGCGCCACTGGTTACTAAATATTGACGCGAATAAAAGAATGTGCATGTGCAATAATGAAACGTGGTTAGCAAGCATAGGCCCACACAGATAATACTATCATTACTGGGAAAAAAATGCGATAAAGCTGATAACAAATGACAAATTGCAATATCGAAATTTTACCCAAAACGCGACGCGATAAGTGTTTCGTAATGACAATAACATGGGTACGGATTCCCGACGATATTTTTAAGTGGAATAATACAGTTACTGCATTAATTTATTTACACTTAATTAAAGAATAAACAAAACACGGTCGAATCGAGGAATGACAATGAGGAATATTCCCTGTACTGAGAATATCCATAGCGCTAAATCATCTGCATCATGAGCATACGTCATTCATGAACCATCGATTAAAAAGAGTGGCGCAGCGTTTTAGACAGTTTTTCTCTTCCGTTCTACGCCCTTGATTTGAGTACTGGCATTAAATGTAAAATTAGAAGCATTAATATATAGGATTTCTTTTTTGACGTTCATAAGTGTACACTCTCACCACTCTTTTTAATCGACAAGTATTTGTTTTACACAATGTTCGAACTGCAACCATTACACCATGTTCCACATGACTTCTTAAGTAATTCAACAGTTAATTATTCATTATAAAATAATGTGTATAGAGCTGATAAGAAGTGGAAGAAAAAACTCCGCCAGTCTTTTTAATCGCAAAATTTAAGAATAAATAGATATTAAAAATTACGTAATTACAAAATAGAAGCAGAATTAAAAATCCATTTTCCACGTTCAATACAAAAAGAATCTTATTTTCGATGAATTTGTCAATAATGTCACAATTGGCAACATTACCTCACGGATTTTATTTGGACATAAAAATGAGAAAAGGGTTTTACACAAAGCCCTTTGATACGGGTCCAATTGAGTATGGACAGTATTCGCTTAGTTCTTTTGCTATTTCTATAATAAAACTGTCAGATATATCATGCTTAAGTAAAAATAGGGATTTTGTTTGTGATCGAAAACACTGGTCAGTTATTCAGACGTACTGTCTCTTTTTAACACAGCATAAAATACTTTAACAGAAAGAGACGGACTACTTTAAACGTGAGCAATTACTGATTTAGATTAATAATAATAATATAATTTAGACGTATACGGTCGTATAAGGAGAGAGCTAGAGTAGTGACAAAAATGAGTAATGAAACGAAAGTCTAAATAATAATTGTTTGTTTTTTACCTGCTGCCCCGCGAACTTCGTTTTTTTTAAAGAACAGGGAGTAGACTTTCAGATGGCTCAAATGATGTTAAGTGAGCACACACATGGACACTTTCAATGCCAGAGGCTCGCGAGTGCGCTGCTGGCCTATTTTGCCTCAGTATGATTTTTACTTAGGCTGCCTTTTTAGGAGCTACCTACCAACATACGGAACATTTTGCCATGCTACTCCATAGTGACTGATCGCTTTTTCGGTATAAAAACCTAAGTACTAAATAAAACTAAATTTTTCAATGTTTTGTCCAATTTTTTCTCTATAAAAACATTCCTCAGAGTTCAAGAAATATAAAAAGCTCGAATTTGTCGAGCAAATAATTAGCGATACTTATTATTATAAATAAAATAAATGTGAGTTGTGAATTTTGCTCTAAGTAAATACGTCAATACGTTTTTGACATAAAATAAATAAATCAGTGGCGTTACAACCTCTTTAGGTCTGGGCCTCAGATGTCTGAATCTGTTTCTTGATCATTTTTCAATCTAATAGGCATGTAGCCTCCAGTGCCTGACACACGCCGTCGACTTTTGCGTCTAAAACATGTCGGATTCCTCACGATGTTTTCCATCACCGTTCGAGAGAATGTTAAATGCGCACATAGAAAGAAAGTCCATTGGTGCACAGCCGAGGATCGAACCTACAACCTCAGGGATGACAGTCGCACGCTGAAGCCATTAGGCCAACACTGCTCTCGACGTTTTTGACATACGTCTTACTTAACGCTAAATTATTCTAAATGTAATTACTTAAGTGTAACTCTAATTAAAATGGCTCAGTTACCAATTGATAGACAGTGTATCTGGTGTTCCATACGAGTATTAAACGTAATACAAACTAGAATTACACAACATATTGTTACCTTTAATGATCGTTATGAATCGTTTATTTGCAAACACCCCTTGCATGTTGATGTGGGGTTGTGGCCAAAATTGTATTTTTATTATAATAGCCTTATTTTATTGAGAGTAAGCAAGGGTAAACATAGTAGGGTTGTTCAAGTTCCGATTTGTATTCACGTATAGTCAACAATTAACATGTTTACATGTCCTAAAGCCGGCAATGCACTTGCGAGCCTGACAATTTGTCCATGGGCGGTATCACTTAACATCAGATGAGCCTCTTGCCCGTTCGACTCCTGTAAAAGACTTTATTTCTCAAAAAGACAAAAATGTCACTTGTTTGTAGTTAAACTCCTCGGAAACGGCTTGACCGATTCTCATGAAATTTTGTGTGCATATTGGGTATGTCTCCCTTAATGTTAAGGGTCCACTCCTAATTTTTTTTTTTTTTTTTAGATTATTTTTTATGATATAGCATTAAAAACTACTTACAACCCCTAATTGTCACCCCTCTACGATCAACCCCTATTTTTTATTAGAAATGATATACATGGCAAAACGACGTTGGTCGGATCAGCTAGTAATACTATAGATTAACATAACATTGTTATCCGTACATATATATATAGCCGTACATGCAATAATCTTAAAAGTAAAATTAACCAAATAACTATGAATTAAAAGTAATTATAAGAAATGAATTTAAAAGTTATTTTGTCTAACATATTCACTTGAATGAATTTTAGGAGTAATATTTTTTATATATTTGTGGGTAGTTTATTATACAGCTCCTGTTACATGTTAATGTGTAATGTGGAAAGAAGAAAGAAGACAATTAAAATAATCTTGGGTCTGAAACTTTGAGAGCCTATCTTCTAGTCTATTAAATATGTGGAATGTCTTCTCTCTACTGAAGGTAGCAGGACGATTTGCTTTCAGGTTTCTGGGCTACTTGAAGAACTATTAAATTTTCAGGGAATTTCGCCAAGGGTGCAGTGGAGAGGCACTCGGAGTCACCACAGTAGAATTTGAACTATACGAAAGCCTTTATGTGGTTTCTTTGATACTCGAAGAAATAAGAACATCTAAAATTTCAGGGAATTTCGACAAGGGCGCAGAGGGGAGGCTCTCGGAGTCACGAGAGACCCACCACAGTGTTCAGTAGTAGCTGATGTCACTAAGCCTACTGCTTACTACTCGAAGATCCACGAACTTCTAAATTTTCAGAGACTTTCAACAAGGGCGCAGTGGAGAGCGTCTCGGAGCCTAGTGAGGATTAGGCGTGGTCATCTGATCAGACCCACCACTGTGGTACAGTAGGAGCTGATGTCATAAGTAGGCCCTGAAACTTTGAATACTAACCATATATGACAGTATGAGTAATAAATTCGAAACCTTTAATAAAAAGCCATGGATATTTTTATGACAGGTTTTAATTTACACGTAGACAATTTTATTGCAAATGATACCTGTAATTATGGTCCGCGATATCGTGTTGGCATCTATTCGCACCGTTCGTGCATGTGACGGAAATAACGTTATGATTATTGTACTATTGATTTGGACGCACTGGCCTTCATTTTTTATTCATTCAGTATTAGTGGCCAGTACTTTTGTTACTTTGTATTTGTCTATGACCCGATTGATTAGAAACTTGCCTCTTTACTTGTTGATGTGGAGGGGGGGATTGCGGGTAGGTTAGCTGATAAAGATTACTGCAGCGCAAAGACTGGATAAGCTTTGGAAAATCTACGAGTGTTTTGCTGGATTTTAAGGAAAATGTAGTTTGTGAAGAGATCTAATTCGTGTCATCGTTAGAAGACTAGAACCACAATTAGTAGTCTCTTCTTTTCTTCTGTAATGCAGAGAACGATCATCGTTAGTTGAAACAGTATTCAATATAAATCTACATCGTTCTCATAATAAAACTAAAGTATTCATCTCTCTCTATCTATAACAGCGTAAAAACAATATGACAGAAAGAGACGAAAGACTTCTTTAATTGAATGTGTACAATTAGTTTTTATGAATGATATTTGTCCGCATGAAGGGAGTCCTAGGAAGTTTCTATATAATCCACGAATTTATTTTCGCAATAAAATTTAATTAAGAAAACAATGGCGCTACAACATTTGAACGCCTCAGATTCCTGTATCTTTTTCACGATCATTTGCCAATCTAATAGTAGGTGATCAGCCGCCAGTGCTTGACACACGCGGTCGACTTTTTGGGTCAATGGGAAGCCGGTTTCCCCACGAATGTTAAATGCGCACATAGACAGAAAACCCCGGGGATCGAACCTATTACCTCAGACATGAGTTCCACACGCTAAAGCCACTTGTCCAATGCTCTTTTATTTAAGCAAATTTAATATATACTGTGTAGTTAACGTTTAATTTTATAAGTAAGGGGAAAGTTTTTAACCAATATTTTTGGAGTAACGGCCATGACGGAATGGGATTTTAACGTTACGAAAGTTTTACATTTAGCGACAGAGTCGTAAATTAGTTCTACATTTCGTCTCATTAACGTTGGGTGCGGACATTTTCAATTCACAAGGCCAACAATTACAAGTGTCTTAACGTTTTGACATAAATAAAATCTAAGCTTACTCCTGTCAAAATCTAATATATAAAATTCTCGTGTCGCGGTGTTAGTGGTTAAACTCATCCGAAACGGCTTGACCGATTCTCATGAAATTTTGTGTGAATATTCAGTATTTTTTATTTTTAGAATAAACTTTTTGTTTTTATTTTTTTATGATACAGCATTAAAAAATACATACAACCCCTAATTTTCATCCCTTTACGATCAACCCCTATTTTTTATTATAAATGATATACATGGCAAAACGACGTTTGCCCGGTCAGCTAGTATTAATATATATTTATGTAGACGTTGCAAGAAATACAGTACAATTAAAATAATTAAATAAAATGGCGGCTTTATCACGTTCGAGCGATCTCTTATTTCTGAACTACTGTTAGGAAAATTAAATACGGTGAGCGCAAGACGTAATAAAGTGCAAACAAGATATAATTATTACTTAGACATTTATTTACACTTTGTAACTTTACTTTTATTTCACTTGCCACCGTCAACGTGCCAAGTCTACTTGAGCCGAGTGGTATTGCAAGAGACGATGGCAAAAGACCGGACGGTATGAGTTTTTATTTCATGGAAGATGGGCCGGGTGGCTGGCCCCTTCCCATCTACATGGAACCAACTACAGAGCTGGTGCGGCTTGTGAAGCGGCTGAAAAAACTAAAGCATGCAAATACAGGGGTCTAGGGTCAGAATATGATTTTGCCCCATTTGATGTCGAGACCCTTGGTCCGTGGGGTCCTAGCGCTTTAAGGCTTTTTAAAGAAATATCAAAAAGGTTAGTCGAAATCACAGGAGACCGAAGATCTGGCAGCTACCTCGGACAAAGAATTAGTATAGCAATTCAAAGGGGGAACGCTGCCAGTATCTTCGGAACCTTGCCTAAAGGGACTCCCTTTAATAATATATTTTAGTTTATGTTAAGGTTAGTTATTTATTTCAATGTATATTATTTTAAATTGATTATAGATAACTTCGTAAGGAATACGTTACAATTAGAATAAATTTTTTTTTTATTTAATTACGATTAGGGCTACTGCCCTTATCGTTTTCCAGCGATCTATTCCAGGCAGCCATTGTGAGAAAAAAATTCAATTCAGTGCAAAACTACATAAGAACTAAAAAGAACAGAACAAAGTATATATTGTAACTATTATTGCGTTTATCGCTGAAAATAGACAATTTAATAAAGCTTTTTCCCTGTACCAAACTTTTATTATCCGGAAACTTCTTCATTTGTTTTAGATAATTGTGGTTGTATATCAATATAAAATAGCAGTAATTTAATATTAATTTAAATGTGACCGCATTTGTTATATTATTGCCATAAACTAAAAATATTATTTTTATAATTTTGAAATGGAATAAATAAATTTTTACCATTAAAACAGTTAAATTTAATAGATACGCTGATTTATTATTAACAATATTTTAGTTAAACCCATCCATTAATTGTAAAGTGCCTATCTTAAACCTGATTGTCGCGTATTTTAGATCTAGATATAGCATTATATATGTGAACTTTAGTAAATATACAACTCCAAGCGTGTAATCAAAAATATCATAACAGGTCTCAAGCGACACAAGAATCAAGAATGTGGGATTTCATTTACTAGTTTCTAATGCATTTAAAATGCATAGTATCAGTGCAACGACCAACTATGGGACGATCTCTAGCAGATCGGGTCCGTCCAAGGACGTCCACTATTCCACCACCCACTACAGCAGAACCTTATTTCTATTAAATTAAGCGCTATTTTCGAATGAGAGAAATTAATCCATCGCTTGAGCTGGCAAGAAAAATGATCCTGTATAAAAAAGTAAAAAAAGATGTGGTTGTTTTATTTTGTAGTGCTTCGATGAAACCAACATGGCGGCGAATTTTGTTATGCGGTAATAATGATTCTTATCGCTTGGTAACTGGAAATATAAGCTATATACAGATTGAATGCGTATATAAGGTAGGGAAATACCTACTCAAACATTTTAGAAGATAAAAACGTTTTGTTAATGGTAATTTTGGACACAATTTTAGTTTAAAAAAACTTTTTTAACGGGTTATTGTTCTTAATTAAAAAACTAAAATATGCGATTTAATTGACTTACAAACTTGACAAATGATTCACATTTGACGTTCGTTGTTTGTAGAATATTGTTTATTTGATAACGTTTTAGTTTTTAAAAATGTTATAATTAATAAGTATTTAACTGTTGCGCAAATTAATACGCGCTTTAATTGACTTAAAGAATACATGACAATTGACTCATCACGTTTTGACGTTTGTAATTTGTAGATAATAAAAAAATACGCGCCATTCCGTCTGCGAAGCAGGTGCAGTTAATATTTTGACAACAATACTTAGCAGAAACACCCATTAATTTTTTTATACCCTCTTGACCTGGCGATGTTATCTTTACCAAATTTGATATACGCTCTACGATAACTGTCAATTGGGTTTGGCGGTTATCTTTGAATAATTATTGTCATTTAGATTTTGTGTCTGTGCCGTCAATGCAATTTATAGGAAAATTTTTATCTGTTCAATTTTTTTGACTGATATGTGAGATTCGTAGAATTTCGATTGTCTATATCAACGTGTATGTAATTAAAAATAAATCAGCGGCGCTACCTTTTTAGGGCCATGATTATTTATCAATCTAATAGGCAAGTAGGTGATCAGCCCCATGTGCCTGACACACAACAACTTTTTGGGTCTAACCCGGCAAGCCGGTTTCCTCACGATGTTTTCTTTCACCGTTCAAGCGAATGTTAAATGCGCAATAGAATGAAACTCCAGTGGTGCACGATATTCGCACTCTGAAGCCTAGACCAACACTGCTCTATATTAATTATTACCACAGAGCATAGTCTAGCCTTGATGTGTAAATCCTGATATAAGCAATAAATTATAAATATTAGGACGAAAAATGATTATATAATTTGCAGATGTATATAGATAGGTATATAAGCAAGTTTGTCACACAATCTTATATTACATTCAAAAACAATGGCAGGAAAGAGTATATTGTTTCACTGAGGGTCCCGGGGAGTTTCGCTACAATGGGTTGCATCCGGACTAGCCCGACTCCCAGTTCCCTAATATTTTAATATTATGCTTAGTTAATTGGATTTAGATGCAAGACATGCTGCAAATTATTTAAGTCAATTGATTGTTAATCTACACTAATATTATAAAGAGGAAGACTTTGTTTGTTTGTTTGATTGTAATGAATAGGCTCATAAACTACTGGACCGATTTTAAAAATTCTTTCACCATTCGAAAGCTACATTATCCACGAGTAATATAGGCTATATTTAATTTTGAACAAAAATAGGGTTCCGTAAGATATTAGGGTTTTTCGGACACAAGGTGTAAAAAATCAACCAAAAAAGTTACTTATTTTGCGTACCCTGCCTAAACTATTAAAGATAGAACCATAAAATGTTCTAAGTAATTGTAGATCTTATAAATATCTACAAAAAAGTCGGCGACACACTATACCTATCTATGTCGAGTGAGGCACAATAACCATAAATGATATAATGACATGGCAAAACGGCGTTTGCCGGATCAGCTAGTAACTATTAAACTTGCTCGATACTGGAAATGACCAAGAGGAATAAGGAGAAGAGGCCGCCCAAAAAATAGGTGGATAGATGAAATAGAAGCGGTAGGAAACAAATGGAGAAAGAGAGCCACAGATAGTCAGTTGGAAAAAGCTGGAGGAGGCTTTTACCTACTGAAGGTAGCTAGGATATAGGATAACAAGCAAAAGAAATAAAAATTTAAAATAATCTAAGCTATATATCATAATTTGTTTATGTCATTAGAAATAAAACGGGATTTATCATTATTATTATTACTCTCGTTAAAGTTACCTAAAACAAAGTAGTTTTAAAAAAATACAGTTTTATTGAACTAGTAGAATCAATAGGTCAGAAATGTTCTTCTTATGCCGAATCTTGAAATTCGTGGAACCCCTACTCATACAACTGAATTCTATCACTCCTCCTATGCAAAATATCCTGCTTTGGAACTCCTTACTTCTTGATATCAGGCGAGCTCAGTCTTAATATATTTAAAAATCTTCTTTTTGATAATTTATCTTCTGCCTCGTAATTAGCTACTTATATGTAGTAATTGTGACTTATTTTTTTATAGCACAGTAGGAGAACGGGCAGGAGGCTCACCTAATGTTAAGTAATACCGCCGCCCACAGACACTTTCGATTCCAGAGGGCTCGCAAGTGCGTAGCCGGCCTTTTGAAATGCACATGTTAATTGTTGACAGTTTTTGCTGCGCACCACCACTATGTGGAACCAGCTGCCCACCGACTGACTGAATTTGTTCGAAGTATTTTCGAAGAAAGTCAACTTAAGATCCCTCAAGAAAAGAGCGTACCAATTGTTATCTCTGGCATTGAGATTGTCCATGGGAGGTGGTATCACTTAACATCAGGTGGAGTCCTTTTTCCCACTGTTCTATAAAAAATCGTGTATCAGCCAGGCTCTACCAATAGACAAAAATGACCATAGAGACTCATAAAACGATTGAATGATATCAGTGGGATGTCTATTATATAATTGTCTCGTATCTAATAGAGGGTAAGGTCACCCCAGATAATATAAAATAATAAATTCAGCGCGTGGCAGGATGCTGGCGACAAATGACCAGGCGGTCGCTTTGCGTGAAATTTAAATTATCTCGTACCCTTTGCTCATTATGCAAAATCTGGAGTGGCTTTTAAAGTATGCCTACGACAATAATTGTTTGGACAATTGTCCAAACAATTATTGTCGTAGCACAGAAGTTCACCAACTTCTCTATTTATTTATTTAGACATAGACATAACATAGACGTAATACATATTACTAACAAAAAAAACACGCACATAAACAAACAAAATAACAATAATTAAAGAAAAAAAAAGAGATATAACAAAAAAAATCGTTTCAAGTGTGTAATGCGTACATCTAACATACATATTATGAAACAGAAAACATAAAACATTAATATACAAAAAAATAAGAGAAATCCAAGAATGTTTATCAAAATAAATAATAAATCAGTGGCGCTACAACCTTATTAGGTCTGGGTCTCAGATTTATCTTTCATAATTTGTCAAACTAATAGGCAAGTAGGTGATCAGCTGCGCCTGACTGCGAATGCGCACCGTTCGAGCGAATGTTAAATGCAGTGCACAGCTGGGGTTCGAACCTACGACCTCAGGTATGAGAGTCGCACGCTGAAGCCACTATGCCAACAGTGCTCGATTATTTTTGCTATGTTCAAGAGCGAGCAGTGTGACTTTTTCTATATGCGCATTTAACATTCGCTCGAACGGTGAAGGAAAACATCGTGAGGAAACCGACATGTCTTAGACCCAAAAAGTCGACGGCGTGTGTCAGGCACTGGAGGCTGATCACCTACTTGCCTATTAGATTTAAAAATGATCATGAAACAGATTCAGAAATATCAGGCCAAGACCTAAAGAGGTTGTATCGCCAGTAATATTTTTTAAATGTTAAATGTTGTAATGTCATATTTTCTTGTATTTTTAACATTCCATTTATAAATAAATGAATTGAATTCTCTCGCCTTTTTATAATTCACACAAGTATAGCTACAATTGCTAAACAATGCGACTTAAGCGTATTATGCTAATACCAGCATAAACCATGACCTATCCCACGCGCGCGCAGCAAAAACACTGCGAAGCGGGGGTTATTGAAAAAACTAATAAAAAAGCAATAATGCGATCCCGCATGGTGTCTAGTATGAAATTGACAAACCATATGTAAGGGATCTAATATTTGATAATAATATCAATTATATTGATGGTTGATTAAAAAACATATTTTTTTAACTGGTAAACTGGCAACCCTTTATGTTTTTATTATGCTATTTAAATTTGTACGAATTGAATATTTCATTTAAAATTAATATTAATATCATAATACCATCCGTATCACCTCGACGTCCGTCGTTCCATACCTAACTGAGCGTTTTAAGGCAGCTTTTGCCGCGCACCATCAAAATGTGGAACCAGCTGCCCACTGAAGTACTTCAAGAAAAGAGCGTACCAATTTATAAAAGGCCGGCAACGCACTTGCGAGCCTTCTGGCAATGTGAGTGGGCGGCGCTATCACTTAACATCAGGTTATCAAACAAAAAATTACATAATTCGATGTTTCGAGTGTAATTTTACTATCAGCCTTGCGATTCTGTAACTCACTTTTCGATAAGGAGGGAGCTAGCAGTTTATTGTTTATCAGAATGCCAAATCATAAAATGACTGCTTCACAACAGCTGATTTGAGCGCGACCGCCGCTGCGAAAACCGCTGTGAGAGTTCGAAAAGTGAGTTACAGAATCGCAAGGCTGCACAGATTAATCTTCAATCACTAGAATACACTGAGTTCTGCATTCTCTGTCAGCTAATTGTCACATTTGAATTTTGAATGTCTTCCTGACAATGTCATATAACACCTCAATAAAGTTTATTGCTCCCGATGTCAATACGCTTCCGCAAAATTCGTGTCTAAATAAGACAATTCATGTCAAAGGTCGCGCTAGTTTTAACAATTACATTTGCATTTCTGCATCGTCTTCGGGGTAATAACCAAATAATTAGCTTGCTTTATGGGACCTTTGATTGTTTAAAAAACATTGTTTAACATTTATTTATTAATTACTGCCAGCACATATCCATATGATTAACGAAAACACGTAAACAAAGCCAAAACAGATTACGTTGATAAACAAAATATATGAAACAGAAAACATATACATAAATACAGTGTTCCGCAAACTATTTGCGTATGGTACATGTAGGAAAACTAATATTGGAGGTACAGGAGGTAATAATCAGTTTTAAGTAATAATAATCATTTATATATTATACTAGCAGACCGGCCAAGCGTTGCTGTGACTAAGGTTTTTGTTACATTACATAGTAGTAAACTATTCAAGGGAAACGGTAGGAGAACTTATGTGAAAGGTAGATAGCTTATGTGAAACGATGGTACTTTTAACACTGCGCCATCTGTTAGAATTGTATCAAATAATAAACAAATATTTGCAATAAAATAATATTGCGGGTATAAATTGAGATGTAGGCTATCCTATCTTTTTAGTTAGATTTAATCTAACTATCGAGCTTGATTAGGGATAATTTACTAGTCTCAAATAGTCCTATCATACGTGGCTGTGGCTTAACAACAGAACAGAAATCCTTGGAGCAGTGAGGTCGCTCCATCGCTGCGGAGGAAACTTTTGAGCTTCTGACAGGAACCAGGACTTTACGAACAACGGACCAAATGTAATGTAATGAGCGCCTAATTGCTGAAATGGAGTTCACACTACATACATACAGGCGTAATTTAGCATTCTAACGCTCAAAGAATTTATGTAATCGCTCGTACAAAATAAAAGATACATACTTTTTATACTTACTTACTCTGTACAATAATTATACTTAAGAAGAATTATTATTTTTCGTTTGATTGGCATCAAAAAACCTCTCATTTGAGTCGCTTTGACTCCGAGACGAGACAAGTAATTTTTAGAAAATCATTGAATCCAGTAATACTTATTTTTCAAAATAAAAGAAAGATATCAGCAAAATATCCTATCTACGATATTTAAGGTACTTACCCTTGAAGTCCCATAGTTTTGGGACGCTAAGTAAGACAAAACAAACAAGTAAACAATTTTTTTTTTAAGTTAAACTAAAAACCTTTCTCCATTAATAATTATTTTAATGTGTTCAACCCCATTTCTCATAGTTTGTCTAGGTTTAAGCAGTAGCGATAAAATTGCTCTCAATTAAGTGCACTTATCGCAGCCATTTGCATATCCATGACTGATCACTGATCGAGTTCAATTGTGGGAACTGGCGGTTAATAGGTGACATTGTATACTATTATTTAAACTGCTCGCGTTTGAACAAGTACGAGTACTTTACAACCATTTTGGAGATGAATAAAATTGTATTTTCTATCTACTTTTAGCGATAATGGCTTACATATACGAGATATACAAATATACAGATATACATATATATATATATATATATACTAGCTGACCGGGCAAACGTCGTTTTGCCATGTATATCATTTATAATAAAAAAATAGGGGTTGATTGTAGAGGGGTGAAAATTATATGTATTTTTTAATGTTGTATTATAAAAAATATTAAAAATTTATCTAAAAATTTAAAAAAAAATAGGGGTGGACTCTTAACATTTAGGGGGATGAAAAATAGATTTTGTCCGATTCTCAGACATACCCAATATGCACACAAAATTTCGTGAGAATCGGTCAAGCCGTTTCGGAGGAGTTTAACTACAAACACCGCGACACGAGAATTTTATATATTAGATATACATATATATATATATATGCTATCATAGAACTATTTCAGAGCTACATTTCGTCTGTACATTATATTCCAGTAAATTTTACAGTATTTTCAACACACGCCAATAAAGGTCACAAAAACGATTTTTTTCTTCAACTTATGATAAAAATAAAATTGGCCTATTTCGGCAATATTATAAGTTATATGTTTTGTAGTTATCTCGTGAAACAAGTACAAATATCCATCCTGAGTATTGCTTCTAATATTAGAAGAATGTATTCAGTATGGTAAATGAATGAAACGATTTTTTTTTAAATAAATAAGATTAATTAGTTAACTTTGATAACGGAAGGTGTATTTTTATTCCTATATTAAATATATTAAATATATTAAATACTATATAACCTATACTATTAAATATATTAAATACTATATAACCCATACTATTAAATACTATTGTCTTATAGTAGCTTTGAAATGGCGTTTATGAAGTTTCAACACACGAACGATTTCAAGAACATTAGCACCAAATTAATTCCCCACAATTTAAAGTGTTTTTTCCGTCAATACAATTCCTACTACTTAAGTTTGATTATTTTATTTTATAAATAAGTTGTTCTAGATATGACCGTTAAACACCTTAATTTTTTATTACATTTAATAACATAAGAACAGAGTTCTTTCACTTAATAAACTCTAAGTAGTGTTATTGGATACTTTCTTATGTTAAATATCCTCTTAAGTAAATAAGGTAAGTTTTAAATTACTTATGAGTCTTAAGTTAGGTTAGATCGTAATGTTAAATGTCTTTGTGCATAGACAATAAAACAATGTATACTGTGGATTGTGTTAATTGATAAAACTTTAAAAAAAATATTGTCTATGTCAATTCAACAATGTAACCATAAACAGTGTTCATAGAATAAATTACTTTAAATACGAATTCCCCTTTTATCACATTAATGTGATGCGCGTGTCAGTACCATCATTATTAGATGAAGAGTGACAGCATTGATTAATCATTTATAACAAAGTCTAAATTTTCACGTCTTGAGATTGTTATAACTCTGCCATTTTGTTTTAACGTAATTTTATTTACACTTGGTACGATTTTGTTTATATGATGTATAGATACGCAAATACAGACATTTATAATCGTTGTTATAAGACTCTCGTTGTCTATTAAACTACAGATACCTAAAACTTCAAACTGCAATCGTGATCTGTGAATTCTATTTTTAAATTCGGATTGACACGTCGTATTTGTTCACGAAATTAAAACTTTCTTAAAGTTTTGGTAAACGTGGGACGGATACCATATCACGAATGCAACATTTAACAAAAAATATTGCACGGCTTGTTCTATTTTTGAGTGCATTTCGCTATTTTGGCGTTCCCCACAGCCAATATGTCAATGACCCGGTTTCGCGGCATTTGTTCACGTACTTTTGGTGGTTTTTGAACGCTCTATCAGTGACTGGCGTAAACTGCGTTACGTTAGGGTTATTTGAATATGGAATAATTTTAAGTCTGTTGTGAATTTGGTTATTTTAGTGTTATATAGTCCACGTCGCATTCATTTGTTTTTTACGTGTTCTCGTTTTAAAATTCGAATTAAGTTTCACTTTTTTGTAATTATTTTTTAAAGTTCGAATTATAATTTGTTTTTAATTAGACATATCCACGCTTGTTGCTACCTTCTCAAGGGCTATGGGGGTAACGGTATGCTGGAGTTCTGTATATTTATTAAAAATTGTTAAGGCCGAGAGTTTCTATGACAAAAATATTGCTTCGACGGAATCGAACACAGTAAACCACTAAATGCGGTTGCACACTACAATACCTAACTGTGAATTTTATTAATCGTTGTACACATTACAACTAATTTGAGTTTGACAAATTACAAACCAATTTAAAAAGTAAACTTTACGTTATTTGTGTAACTTAATGCAAATCGATTGCACTTGAAAATGTGTATTAACTCTCTAACTTAGAAAGCATATTAATTGGAATTTTATGTAAATAAAATCGATTTAAACTAGAATTTATTTCTAGCGCGGCGCGAAGTTCAGCGTTAGCATACAAAGACAGGGCGAGGCTACAGCTTTTTATGAGCCGAATTCGGTTTTAATCTACGTGCACACAGGCTCAGACGTGAGTGCAGTGACTTACTGAAAATTCAGTAGATCTACTGTTTTCTCTTTGCCGAAAAAAATGCCGAAATATAACCTCCTTGTTTGTTTTATTCAATCTGTTCAAAATAATAAGTTTTAAAAAGGGTTTTATACAAACTATAATGGCCAGAATTTCATCTACATAGTAGTTTTAAATTTGCTTTTACACTTTTCTTAACCTACAAAGTAATAACTAATAATAAATATTATTAAAAAAAAAATTAAAACAAATTTAAAAATTTGGTCGTAAACGTGTATTAACCAATGGCGTGACTATAGTAATATTATGTTATCAATGCGGAATATTTGACTTAGAAAAACATTAACTCGTTTTGGAGACACATGGTTAACTTAAATATATCTACAGAATTTTACTGTACTAGCTGCGGCAGCGTAGCGTTACTTTCGCGAAGCACTATACGTGCGCGGGCGCACTCACGCACACATGGCCCGCTGCCCTCCTCACTGCAATTTGATGGCGCGACCCACACTCTCACGCAATTGCATACTGTGTGCGTAAAAAGCGCACAGAGGCGCGGGGTAAGGCGGGACGATCGTCCGCCTGCAACTAACAGTCACCGCTTGACGCTCGTAAGAGCACACCGCCCCCACAGGGCACAAATAAACGCGTACAACCCCCGTGCGAATAAGTGTTTATACGATCACATGTTGAGTTGGCAGCCCTGAAATCGGATCTTAATTTTTACAGGTAAGTTTCCAAATTTAAAAATTTCGTAGACGTGCTACGGGCTCTACGAGAATATTTTTGTACTAGACTATACTAGACTAGATTTAAAGTTGATTACCTTTACCTGTATAGGTAAAATGTCAATTTAGTAAGGAAGGGCTATGTAAATGGGGTAGGGCGGTGCAGCGGGGCAGTGGACAATAATAATACACGTAGTAGAGTCAGAGCGGACTCGCACTTGGGTCTGTCAGTGCGTGTCGAGCGTTCATAGAAGCAAGTTAGTGAAGTGCGCGCGTTCTGTAAATGTTAAATTTTGCTACTGTGCCATGTATCCTGCGTCTTCTTGTGACGGCATTTTGCCTGGTATGTAGTTGTTTTAGTAATCATAAGTGACTTTAGCAATTTAATAATGTTGGACGAATGTGCAAAATTAATGCAAAAATTATTAATGCGAGTTAATAGTTAATAATTTGTGCTTAAATTATTTACATATAATGAATTATTTTCAGGACTAATTTATAGGAATAAATGCTTTGTGTTATTTATAGAATTTTAATAGGTTTTTTAATTTTTTTTATTTGATTTTTTAAATATAACATAATTAATGTAAACAAATATTTTAGATTAATTAACACTATGTTGTATAATGATGTTTTTACGTACCAAAGTTTACCTCATTCGGGTTTTTTTTGTGTTTTTCTACTCTTTAATTATTGTGCAATAAAAAAAATCTAAAGCGTTTTATATATTTTTTAAAGTAAATTTTGTATAACTCTGAGGGAATTAATAAGTGCTGTTGAGTATTTTTTTCAATTTATTTAGTTAATATAATATATTAAACACTGACAAATATTCTAAAATATTTTTTTTTTATAATTTTTTTTTCGCTTTATACTTTTCGTTGTGTCCCATAGTTATCAATAACAACGAACGTGGCGTACGTTTAGTCATTGTTAATAAAATAAAATCAATTCTAGTTATGTTTATTCTTATTAGATTGTTAAATATAAATATTAATGCCTCCTGTTAACGATAATTTTCTATTGTTCGCAGAAGCACAATTCAGCAAAATGGGAAGTAGCGAGGGCCAACAAACCTTCTGCCTTAAATGGAACCATCACAAGACAAATCTAGTAGAGATTTTAGAAGCCTTAATCAAAGTCGAGACATACGTCGACTGCACCCTGGTTGTAGATGATCAGGTCACCTTCAAAGCTCACAGAGTGGTACTAGCCGCCAATTCGCCTTATTTCCAATCAATATTGGCCGATGTACCCATGGATCATTGCAGCATACTATTCCCAGGCGTCAAAGAGTTCGAGATGCGCGCTCTCCTCGAATATATGTACACAGGAGAAGTAAATGTGACCCAAGCTCATATTCCCCGCATCATGAAGGTCGCCGAACAGCTGGAGGTAAAGGGCCTGTTCGATATGACAGAGTTGAGACGCCGGCCGGGCAGCAGCGAGCGCACACCGGCTGCATCGCCCCCGCGTGTGGTACCAGCCGCGCCATCTAGCGTGTCACCGCCCGTACCTATCAATCGCTGGCCGCCCCCCGCGCCCCTGCTCTCTGCAGCCTACGATTCCGCTGATATGAACCCGTTGAAACGTAAAAAGCTATCTAGCATGTTAGCCACTCGTGACACACCAATACTAAGAAACGTCCTCGCTCAGAATACCTCCGTGGACTCATCACAACCTATCTCTCTAGTATGCCACCCCGTTGTTAAGCAAGAACCTCCGCGCTGGCATTCCAATGGCTCAGCGAATGAATCAGAGCGACCCCCAAGTCCCCAACGTCCCTTCGAACACCGCCCACGAAGATTATCATCGCCCCACTACAACCGCTCATATCATTCTGAAGACGCCCATTCTCCCTACACTGAGCGTTCTTTTGAAGAGGAAAACACTCGCTCATTCCATCCCTCATCTCCACCTACAAGCATGCAACCAGACGTTAGAGCCGGCTTAGCACCGTACGTTCCACCTCAACAAAAACCGGAATGGAAACGATACAAGCAATACACGAGATCGGATATCATGTCCGCGATCGAATGTGTAAGAAATGGTATGAGCGCTCTCCAAGCTTCGCGCAAATACGGCGTACCATCACGCACCCTGTACGACAAAGTGAAAAAACTAGGAATCACTACAAGTCGACCAATGAGTCGAGGTATAAAGAGGGAGTCCAACGGCGCCGCTTTCCCCTACGGCTTGAGCGGAACGGGAGGCAATGATGAGCACACACCCTCTAATCCATTGATTGACCCGTCATTTCTACAACAAGCTTTAGAAGGGGCAACGAGGGACGGGGGCAGGGAGGCCTTACACGCAATGGCGTTGGCCGCAGCCGCCCACGCCGCTTTGACACCTCGCACGCCACCGCGCTCAAGACCACAGTCCCCACGATCCCCGGTTCACGATGATGACCACGTCGAAGATCTTTCGGTAGCACGACGTCGCGACCCCGATCCTCCGTCTGGTGTGATTGTGCCTCCTCGTAACTTCGCCCTCGACTGCAGCAGTGAACGGGATTAATTACACGCAATGTAAATGACTTGACAAGACTGATATAGGCGTACAAAGTTAGATAAGGCCCTTATTAGACTTAACCGACGCGAAGCCACGTAGACCGAGCGCTCCGGCCGGGCGATTGCAATGGGCCCCGTGGCCACATACTTATCTTCTACCTCTTTTCCTTTCTATTTATTTTCCAGCGCCACACTGCCCGATAGCGAAATCAAATTTCCGTTGGATGGCATGGGATGGCGGTGTCTTGTGATTTTATTTTTGTTTTCTTCTTTTTTTTTGTTTTTAACATTTGTCTCTGTTAATAGAATAATCGATAAGTTAGTTATATGTGTAATGTTAAGTGACGTAGAGCGGCAACCGTTAAAGGTAGACTAGGATGCGCCGGCGCCGGTAGGCACCTCTGGAAGGTCCACCTAGACGATTTATTGTGCAATTTGTTGTCCGCGACTGTGATGTTTATAGACTGAAACCGCCATTACCTCACGCTCGCTATAGTTTTGACTCTAGTCTGCACAGCACGTTGCAAATCCCGGTTTAATAAACCATAGATATCAAATATTATCTGATGACACCCATCATCCGATTATCGATGCAACTGTTTAATTACATTTTCAGTTCATAGTTTTAAAATGATTATATTTATTACATATTTCTCTTAGACATAATAGCGAAAATGCTCAATGTAATTTAAATAATGTAATTCGATAAAACATCACTTTTAATTGTCAACTGTCATTCATGATTTATGTTAACTGTCACTATTGTTAAGTTAATTTTTTGAAGACTGATTTGTTACTTTAGTCTAGTTCAAATGCCATAGATACGATATATGTAATGCAAGTTGTTTTAATTATTAAGGGTGAACACGTTTTAGAGTGAGACACAAATATCACTAATGTGCCTTTTTGTTAATTTTTGGACATTCCAAGTAGGTTCACGTTTGCGCTGTTATTAAACACAATTAAGGCACTTTTAGATGTAATTTTAACGGGATAATTAATAGTTTATCTTGTCGAATTCCTAATCAATATATACCTCATAATTTAAGCTTTTATCAGATTTGTGATTGTATAAATTTTGTGCCTATTAATATGTTATAATTTTAGTTAAATCGAGTCTTAAGTAGTTGGTTATGTAAGTTAATTGAAAACAATTATCGTGTGTAGTTTAAAATATTATTGAGTTTATGTCATCTACATACCTTATATTAAATAAGAACTTTATCTATATTTACAAATAATATAATGTTATCAATACAAATTAAACGTTTAAATTGATTCAATTCTTTTCCTTTATCCTTAATAAATTAATGGCCTCTAGAGCGCACTTTTCTTTGTAGGCTCATCTAAGTGATTGAAGGCTAAAGTTAGGGTACTAAAAACCTAAATTATAATAAATAGTACTAACAGTATTCTATTTAAACTACTAAGATAGGTAATGCTTAAATAAAATTTCATTGCAATAAATTGGGCACGCCAAAATAAATACAATATACACTTGGCGTCAAAAAAATTGCACCTTTCCTAAAATTCGTATCAAGCGATTATAACTCCGAAGATCCTTCCTGTACCCTATCATTATTAGTATCATTTGAAAGCTAATGAAATCCTTTACTTGAAAACTGTAGGAAATTGGCCACCACCCCCATAAAAAAAGAAAATTCTGGGAAAATGTGAAACAATGTGTATTCTGATCAAAATTACAAATAAAAGGAATAATACAAAAATTCAAAATAAACAATGACAATCCTTAAAAACTTGTCTTAAAATCTAGTGTTGCCTCCTCTAGCCCTCCGACCAGCTTCCAAGCGGTCAGTCATGGACCTTATGAGCATCACGACGTGTTCCTGGGGAATGGTGTCCCACTCCTCGATGACGGCATCTCGAAGCTCATCGAGAGTGGCAGGAGCTGGATTACGGGCCCGAACTTGCCGTTTCAGCTCGTCCCAGAGGTGCTCGATAGGATTGAGGTCGGAGCTTCTTGCTGGCCAGTCCATAACCTTGATGCCAACTCGACGTAGGTAGTCCTTGACAATCAAGGCTGTGTGGCACCGGGCGTAGTCGTGCATGAACTCGAAGTTGGCGCCGACAAAACCTGCACATGGGACCACATGCTCCTCCAAAATCTCGGTGATATACCGGTGGGCAGTCAGAGACCCCTGGCCGCGACCATCTCCAGCTCTCGAGACGGACACGAGGTCTGTCTTGCCGTCGATAGAAATGCCGCCCTAGAACATGCAGGATCCTCCACCATACCCGACGGTTTCCACGATGCAGGCTGGTGTGAAACGCTCCCCTGGTCGCCTGTAGACTCTCTTACGCATGATGTTGGTATACAGGCACACTCGGGTTTCATCGGAGAACAGGACATTCCTCTACTGGTCGAATGTCCTCGGCACGTGCGTTTCGTAAAATCGCTTCCTTTTCGTCCGGTGGATGCCAGTCAATTGGGGGCCTGTAGCAGCTCTCCGGGGCAGTAAATTCTTCTCTCACATCCTTCTTCTGATAGTGGAGACGCTGTCAGCTGTCCTTCGAGTAGCTCAAAGCCGCTGCTGTAGCTCCATAGCGTTGGAGAAGCGGTTCCGCAAAGACGTCGACACAATGGAGCGATCACCTCTGACGGTAGTGCAGCGACGTCTCCCGGATCCATGTCTCCTGATGTAACCTCCAGTCTCTTGGAACCGTTGGTATACCCGTTGCACTCGAAATCGGCTGATTTTCAGTTGCCGAGCAACTTTAACCTGCCGTAGGCCGATTTGCTGTAGGGCCACCACTTGAGCTGCTTCTTTGCCATGGTATCCATTTTCACTGGGTTTTTTCTTGTCGAAGCTCTTCAGGTGTGACCTCTGTAACGTCTGGATAGCGAATAACCCATAATTGACTTTTACCCCCTCGGTTTATACTCGTCCAGGGTTGTACAATTAGTGAGCCTCCAAACGCGTACATCGCCACTTTTTATTCAAAGTGCTGGCTATTTGTGGTTTTTGATTGTCCGTAAACAAATGATTATTTTTTTGAAAGCTTATTAATTGAGCTTTTAAATGATACTAATAATGATAGGGTACAGGAAGGATCTTAGAAGTTATAATCGCTTGACACGAATTTTAAGAAAGGTGCGATTTTTTTGACGCCGAGTGTAGTACAATACTTTTATTGCAAAGCTTCTAGTGGAGATACTGTACCGTCGCATATTCTTTAATGGGAAACACGATTGGCAGATTTTTTTAGAAGTTAGTTTTAAAGAATTGCAAGTGGATTACGATATGTGGCGCTATCTCTTGTCAAGCTTTCACTTAACGATGGTTTCATCATCCTTGTCATGGTTGTTAATTTTTACAACACGGTGTACTGCTTCGGGTAAACTCCGCTAGATGTCGCTGTTATGAAAAATAGTTAAATTTATAGCAACTGGTTGCGATAAGTTTTAAGTAATTCTCTTATTTAGTAATATTTATACCTATTTTATATAATAAGTAAAAGTATGGAGCATATAGGTTTATAAAAATTGCGCTAAATTTACATGGTAGGAAAACCGAGATGACGCAAAATCGCGCCATTGATTTCCAAGAATCTGATTGGCTCAAATTTCTCATGTCAAAGTTGGTGCAAAATAGTGAGCGGATGTAAATAATTGTAAACACGAAAAAAATATTGTTAATGTGCAATAAGTTTTTCTATTAACTAATAGAAAAATATGGATACAGACGAGCCTTTAATGAATAACGACGTATTCAACGTCAATGACATTGCAGACATCGAAGGTTAGTACATTTATATTCCGTTGCAAATAACTATATTAAAACTCAATGACTAATATTTATAAAAACTAAGGCTAAAAAAATGACCTTTCAATAACTCTGAATATAAATTATTTCAGATTTTCTCAGTGGCTGTGATGGAGATTTTATGGTAAAACTTGAGGAAGAACTTGCTTTAATTGACCGAGACATTCAACTAATCGACGTTGAAACGAAACGAGCTGTTGACAAAACTTCGAAGGTTCCACCGGTTGTGACGAGTGGAGGGAATCCATTAGTATCACAATATTCTCAAAATAGAAATTCAGTCCCGGCTCAGGTTGCAGTACCTAAAAGTAGCCCACTGTTAGGCCAATATGGACGTGAAGAATCATACAATTTGCAGATTAAGAATGAGGGATTTACCGATACATTGCAAAATGTCACACAAACCCCACCTGCTAAGACACCTCAACAGACACCCATTATGGTTCAACAAGTTGTCCAAAGCCCACTGTATGTGAACTTGAGTCATGGAAGCTTACAACAACTTCCAGATGGTCGAGGAATAGTTCAAATTGATGGTGTCCAAAAGGTCAACCAAGTTAAGACTTCAAACAATCAGCCCATTTTACTTCCAAATAACACAAAGGGTGTGACTCCAGTGATTATTAAAAGTGATTCAAGCTTTTCACCAGTTCTTTTGCAGTCAATTAATCCTGAAACTGTTATGTATACCACTGCACCTATTCAAGGTAAGAATTAGCATCTGATATAATATTTAAGTTAATGATGCAATATTTCGTAACACTAATGGTAATGGAGTATTGGTGTTGGAGTGAGCACGAACAACTGAACCGTCTCTAGATAAGCCTATGACGATTTGTTTAAAGGCCCATAACTCTTTGAGACATTTCTAATGCCAGTGCTAGTGTAGTGCTAGCCACTCTAGTCAAAACACATCAAAGTTAAATTAGTGTTTTAATGTACTATTTGTGTTATTTTTAGCATCAAATCCAAGTACAAACACACAAGCGAGCAATGATAATAGGCCAATCCATACAATTTTTGCGAATACTGGACACACACTGTTGACTACAGGCATTGTCTTGGATGATAAATTTACCTTCAGTCCATCAAATGGTCCACCTAAAGTAAAGGAAGTTAAGAGAAGTGCTCATAATGCTATTGAGAGACGATATAGGACAAGTATTAATGATAGAATTATAGAACTAAAAAATATGCTGGTGGGAGAAGATGCTAAAGTGAGTAAACAGAATTATTAAATAAGATAAGTTATAATTAAAATTATTCTTGCAATGACCAATTATTTGACTTTAGTGTACGGTACTTAGTTATGTATTGAGGTGACTTTTTATTGAAACTAGTTCTGTGTTGATCGTTTTTACGCAATTCTGAATGTGCAATAGTTTTGAATCTATGCTATCTTTAATTATATACAAAAAACTAAACGTAAAAAACTAAAGATTGGAAAAAGAATGTTTTAAATTTTGACTAGTAAACACTACTAAACAACTTTTCTTTTGATATATTTTTACATGTTTATTAAATACTAGAAGAATCCACTTGGTTTCACAATATATTATTGATTAAAAGACTCGACTGAGTTTTTTTTCATTTTATTTGAAAAATAATTTGGGACCAGGGGCTCCACTCCTTTGTTACTCCGAGGCTTCCAGACCTCTAAACCGAGCCCTGCTCCCAGTTAACAGTACCTTACTAGGACACATTACTAGACAAAAACTGTTCCAATATACTGATAAGTGTTATTTTACGTTTTCAGTTAAACAAATCAGCAATCCTACGAAAAACCATAGATTACATAAAGTATTTACAAAATCAAAACAGTAGGTTAAAGCAAGAGAATGTGGCTTTAAAATTGGCCTGTCAGAAATCAGGAGTCAAAGAGGTGTTCGAAGGAGCGTATACGCCACCCCACAGCGATGTTTCGTCGCCCTATCATTCATCATCGCCGCATTCGGCTATGGATAGCGATAATCCTTCCTCGCCGGACTTTAGGGTGAGTAATTATTTACAGATCCACAAATTATTCAATGTTCTAAATACATATACATATCAAACTTTTAACTAATAGTTAGTCTATGGAAACAGAACCGTCGTGGACACAAAAGTTATGCATAGGTCGCTCGTTCAAATCCGGCTCGAAGGACCAAAATATACAACAATGCTTATATAGCTAATAATGTAATAATGGGGCGTATTTACGACTATTTAGATAATCGCCACTCGAAAGCTGTGATGTGTGTACAACAATGTTTATATAGTCTATGTTTATAACAATGTTTATAACAATGCTTATATAGCTAATAATGTAATAATATATTATGCCTCCGTATGGCTATATTAGATAATCGCCACTCAAAAGCTGGCCAACATATTATGAAGGTTTTTACACACTTACACTGCAAGTGGGTTGCCGGTATTTAAAGAACTTACGCTCGTATTTTGATAATCTCTTGATGAATGCAGATGGACGAAAAGTACTCCAAAGTGGTGATGGGTATGGGCGACCACTCCCGTCTAGCGTTGTGTGCCTTCATGGTTGGGTTGATAGCGTTCAATCCCTTCAGCGCTTTCTTTGGAAGCTTTATGACGGACACTCGGGCAAACGATTTCAATGCGCATTTGGATCAGCGCAGGATACTATCGGACACGGATAATGGTAAGATTTGGGTGTGGACTAGTTGTACCGTTGCCATGGTTACGATGGTTTTCGCCGATTTTATTTAGATTTATATAGCATTTTTATAATTATGCTGTTTTTCATTAAATTATATTCATTTTCTTATAATATATATATATATAACACTACTAACAAAAGAGATGAAATTTATAAAATAAATACTGTAGAAAACTTGTGGCGCTACAACACTTTTAGCTCTGGGCCTCAGATTTCTGTTTCTGTTTCATGATCATTTGTCAATCTAATAGGCAAGTAGATGATCAGCCTTCCTGTGCCTGACACACAGGGTCTAAGGCAAGTCGGTTTCCTCATAATGTCTGCCTTCACTGTTCGAGCGAATCTTTAAAGCACAAAGTCCATTGGTGCACAGTCGGGGATCGAACCTACGACCTCAGGGATAAGGGCGCACGCTGAAGCCACTAGGCTCACACTGCTCAGTGAGTCTTGGCTAAATTTGACTTTTTTTTCAGATGGTTCCCACGGCTGGGGATATTGGCTATTCAATATGTTTTTGATATATCTCGTGAATTTCGTGATACTCGGCGGATGTTACGTCAAACTGTTGGTGTATGGCGATTCTGTTCCCAAACCGCAGTCGAAAGAAGCGAATCTTTTCTATGAACATAAGACCCAAGCTGATAATTATTTGAAAAAGGTATTGTTAATCTTTTTTGTACTACCCTCATAATTTTTTTTTGAATATTTTTTTTGTTATTTTTTGCAAACGCAAAATTTTTTTTTTTTTTTCTTAAACTTAATAAAACGAAACGAAACGGAAAGAAGCTGTCTCTCTCTCTCTCTCTGTAAAATCGCAAACATTCTGCTTTTTAAAATGTGTTTATTGGTTTTAATCGTTCATTATATTATTTATACGTAATTCTCAGTTAGAGACTGCACGACTACAAAAAAAGCAGTCAAATATTATACGTAATTAATCTAATCTATATGCGCTTACCTACATATAAATTTGTTACTCTTCTAAAAAAATAGATAGCATGAGGGTAGTTTGAAATTTTAGGGCGAACTAGCAAACGCACGTACGGAGTTACACAGGTGTCTGGAGGTGTGTAATAAAAGCGTTCAGTCGTGCGAGCGCGGTCGAGCGAAGTACACGTCACTAGCCGCTGCGGGTTTGCGACAAATGATGCAGGCTCTGCCGTTCGGAGGGTTTTTAGCGAGACGGGCGGGAGATTTGTTCAATGACAGGTATTTAACAACAATTTTCAGTTCTCTGTGTTTTATGTAAATAAAATCAGTGGCGCCAGTTCCTTTTTAGCTCTGGGCCTCAGATTTACTGTATCTGTTTCATAATTTTTTGACAATCTAATAGGCAAGTAGGTGGTAAGCATGTGCCTGTGTGTAATCTTGTGGGTAACTCATAAAAAACCCAAAAACGTCAAAAATCTGAGGCCCAGACCTAAAATTGTTTTAGCGCGACTGGTTTGTTTGTTTTTCGTACAGAAAATATTTGGACAGCTCTTCTCGTTCTGGTTATGGTTATTATTACGATAAGGGAGCGTTCAAATATTACGTCACGCAATTTTTGGAGTTTATTGACCCCCCCCCACATGTAACGCGCCGTAACGTTTTTCTGTACCCAATAATAAAACGTTTCGTGACCACCTAGTGACTCTTTATACCTGAAAATTACCATTATGTGGTGTAAATTATTCAAAAGTCGTTTAACAATATTGCGTAATTCAATTCCCGCCCCGCATCGTAACGTTTTACAAAAGGACCTCCCCCCCAAAATTCGTTACGTAATACTTGAACGCTCCCTAATGGTGGTGTCTACGGGAATTGTTTTAATTCCTTCTTTTATTTCAAGCCCCGCCCGCAAAGCAGCAAAGCACTGGGCTTTCGAAGTCTCCACTGTATCGCATCGATTGGCTCAGTTGGAGCTTTTATCTCCTCACAGTGGTCGTAGCGAGCGCTTATTACTCGCCCTTCAAGCTGTGAATCACGCTGAAGTGTCTGGAAACAAGCATTTATTGGCTGACACATATACAACTGCTGCTTTGGTCTTTAAGGAGTATATGCCGAAGGTCGGGAATCGCCTGTGCGGGTGAGTGTGTATGTAATATTAGATTTGTATGGTCGGGTTTTCCTTCCTGACGCTATAACTCTAGAACGCAGGAACCGATTTCCACGGTTTTGCATTCGTTGGAAAGGTCTCGGGCTCCGTGAGGTTTATAGCAAAGAAAATTCAGGAAAAATTTCAACAGAAAAACGGGATCACCAAACGAAATGTTACATAAAACGAAGCCATCTGGTGGCGAAACGGAGTTCGCCGAGTTTGCTAGTTTGTTATAAAAACTAGGATAAGCACGGCACTGTATACGTACCTGAAAGACCGATAACGCACTTAACTTTACCGCCGGTGAACCTAAAATAAATACCGCACTGTATACGCATCTTATAGGCCGGCAACGCAACTGCAAACCTCCTGATGTCGCAGGTGTTCATGCGGTGCGGCACTTTACCGCCGGTGAACCTAAAATAAATACCGCACTGTATACGTACAAAAAAGGGCCGGCTACGTACTTCCTATCCTCTTGGTGTCGTATGTGTTCATACGGTGCGGCACTTAACTTTACCGCCGGGAAACCTAAAATAAATACCGCACTGTATACGTACCTTAAAGGCCGGCAACGCACTTGCAAACCTCCTGGTGTCGCAGGTATGCATATGTGGCGGCACAGAAACTCACCGCCTGTCTGTTCGTGTGCCTCCTGTGGAAAATAGTAATCATTAAGAAGTGTTTATATAGTTAGGGATTATAAGTAAATATTTAAATATCAATTTTATAAATTTTCAAGGTATTATCTCCGCGCATGTCATCTATGTTGGGACAATGGGACGGACTGGCCGCTACGTGTACGCTGGTCGGCGAGTGCGCGCGGTCAACAGTTCCTGCGCAAGCGCACGTGGACGTACGAATTTGCGCCGCCCGCTGCAGCGCTCTTCTCGCGTATACCTTGCCCACAGGACCCACTTTCATATGCCATGAGGGTATGAAATTATTTTTATAATTGTAATAATTTTTTGATTTAATCCTTAAGATTTTGTAATAGGAGCGAAATATTCTAGAAAACTTAACTTTCTTTGATTGCTGTTCGACAATAAATTTTCCCATAAATAAAGTAAGTTTTCCCATAAATAAAATAAAAAATAGCCTGTATTCCAGTACTGCACAATCATGATTACACTGAGTCTATGTCATTATGTTTAATGAAACGAACTTGTCTCTAACCTTCGCCACCATTTTCCAATATTTCCCCGCTATCCTGTTTCCCAAGTTTTTGATGGGTGTCCTCTCATTTTTTCACTAGAGTAGGAGTAACTTTTTTTTTATAGAACAGGGGGCAAACGGGCAAGAGGCTCACCTGGTGTTAAGTGATACTGCCGCCCATGGACACTCAATGCCAGAAGGCTCGCGAGTGCGTTGCCGGCCTTTTAAGAATTGGTACGCTCTTTTCTTGAAGGACCCTAAGTTGAATTGGTTTTAAAATACTTCAGTGGGCAGCTGGTTCCACATAAAGGTAGTGCGCGGCAAAAACTGCCTTAAAAAACGCTCAGTCGTGGAACGATGGACGTCGAGGTGATACGGATATTTTGTATTCTGCTTCGACGTCCCATGATAATACCAAGTTGCAGGTATTAGTCCGAACACCTCCTCTGAATATTCTCCATGGTAAATGTGGTAGAAGATACAGAGAGACCATGCCAGCCATGTCAGCTCATATCCCCTCAGTGGAGGGTGAAAGCATGTCTCTCTGTTTTTCCTGTTATTTTAATCTCGTGTTTTCATATACTCTACTCTGTTCTAAGCAATGTTATTAATATATGTATATAAAAGAAAGTGTTACATCTTTTATAACTAAACAACAGCTAGACCAATTTTTGGGTTTTTGGTTTTGTCTTCGTCCGGAGTGGGTGGTATTCTAAAATTATTCTAGTCCTTCATTTGTTTTAAATCAAAAACGCAACTGACAGCTCTCGTAATGTTGTCTATGGTATGTTTTGAAATAACCACAGAATCAGGCATAAAGTTAAAAAACCAACGGGTCGTTGAAATTTGCCGGACCATTTATTTCAATTTCGAATCACTTTTTTAATCATAATATTCATAGGCGTAATGAGAGATTCGCTAAGCTAATATCCTATAAATTAGGGATGCATCGATACGCTTTTCTGCCGATACGATACCGATACATTTATAGGAATATCGCCGATACCGATACCGATACTAACGCTTATTGAATTAAAATTAAATTAAGATAAAATATATCAAGTTAAGTTAAAGTTTATCAGTTTTATTAAAAAAATATACAGATATACAAAAATTAGTCACAAACTTTGAATAATTTGAAAGGTTTTGTTACTAAAATTAAGAATTAAGAGTAAAAATTAAATTAACATAAAATAAATAACTGTTACATAATAATTAAAATTAACAATGATAACATTGTTGTAATTCTGTATTTTATTAAATTTGGTATCGAAAAAATACTAATCGCGATAGCAGTTAAAAGCCAAAAGCCAAATGCGCTAAGCGTGAAATTTGAAAAGTATCGGTGAATCGGCAATGAAAATATCGCCGATGCCGATATATCGGCAAACCCAAAGTATCGCCGATATATCGGTATCGGCATCGGTATCGGATGCATCCCTACTATAAATCATATAAACGAAGGTTCAATATTTCAGTCATATCACCTGGAACTTCTGCAAAAGAGTCTTCATATGCTCCTATGCGCAGACGAACGGAGCAACACGAGGGACGTGTTGGAACTAGTTAAACTTATAACTCACGATGTCTCTACGGACGCTCCGAATCATTCAGGTATCAATTATTAATCAAAACCATTGCAAAACGTATCCCACAATCTCGTCTTGAGCGCTGTCAAATATGTCAAACTTTATATAGCAAAAATGGTTTGATAGTTCTTGAAACCAGATACTATTTGACACTAAGAAAGTGTTATTAATCTTAATATATATAAATTACGTTATTTGTCCGCTATGGACTCCTAAACTACTTAACCGATTTCAATCAAATTTGCACACCGTGTGCGGTGTGATCTAACTTAAAAGATAAGATAGCTGACATCTCAATTTATACCTGCAATATTATTTTATTGCAAAATATTTGATTATTATTTGATAGTCACAATTCTAACAGATGGCGCTGTGTTGAAAGTACCAAAGTTTTACATAAGCTACAATTTAATGACATAACCACCAAAAAAGCATGGTGGTCCCCATGACTGTTGTTCTCCTACCGTTTCCCTTGAATAGTTTACTACTATGTAATATAACAAAAACCTTAGCCAAAGCAATGCTTGGCCGGTCTGCTAGTAGTAATATAATAAAAAAAATCGTAATTGAAAATATTGATTGTCATACATCAGTCACGTGAGAGAACCGATATGTATAATGTTTGTAAATAATAAGTCTTCGCTTGTTTAATCATAATACAGTAATAATTCCGTCAAAAACTGAATAGAAATAGATGTTTATGTGCAGTTTACACCTGTTTGTGTGTTTACAAGCATGTTACGTCATAGGATTGGTGAGACGCCATCTTGCCTTTTTTTCACAGCTTGCATTATCGAAGTTTTCATACAGAACCTTAACTTTTTGAAAATATTCTATAGCTATGTTCATCAGGGTTCTAATAGTGAAAGATTTTTCAAATCAGTCCAGTAGTTTTGAAGTCTATTCAATGCAAACAAACAAACGAAATGTTAATTATAATAAATAATTCTATTGTAAATAAATAACGGTGTAACACTTCAGAATAGTTGGGGAATGATTGAGTGGTGACTTCGTCTAATGATAAATCCTGCTAGCTTACAATTGTGGGATTCCTAAAACCCCGCGCATAAAGAAAAGTATTGACATTCAGGTTGTTGGGACCCCGTAATGGAGTGGTGGGCGAACATAGTGGGCGTGGCTGCCACCTGGTTATTGGCGGATAGCAACAGATCTGCTGATATCGGAGACAGATTGAATATCCTGCCGGAGGCATTGGCGAACTGTGAAGATCCTCTACCGGGGTAAGGGTTATAGTTATTTAAAGCTGTACAGTTTTTGTATGTTCGTTTTTTCATTTAATGCGAGCTTGCTAAAGCCATGTAAATCTATAAAATGAGGGTAGGTAATATAATGCATTACCGTCAAAAATTAATCATATTTAAAAATGTAAATATATTTAAACATTGTTTACACATTATTACCGGCGATGAAACCGCGCGGTATTCCTAGTTATAAATACAATTTGGACACGTAATTAATGTATTGTAAAATTAAATTAAAAGTGCAATATTTATAGGCTTACTGAAAGAAAATGAAACTTCTTAAACACTTATATCGTGGGCACAGCTTCCGCGTTTGGTAGATAATATTACACTGTCCGCTGCTCCTTTTGCGACTGGCTGCAGGCACCATCCACCGCTCCTGTGACGTCACTCGTCGTCACACAGTGGTAAAATCACTGACGCGGTGGAAAAGAGTATTATTGTTCGCCACAAGTCTAAGGCTGATTCCTAGCGTTTCCTTCACAGTTCGAGCGAAATGCGCACATAGAAAGAAAATCCCTAACACAACCTTACTGTTGAAAGTCGCACGCAAAACTAGGCCAACACTGCTTTTATTTTAAAAGTCTTTATGCCGTTTAAAGCGGCCATTTTTAAATTAAAATCTTTGTGATGATTAGATTCTAACCGATGTTTATAAACACAGCCATACAGTTAATTGTATTAAATGGTTTATTATCATATTATTGTTTGAATTGTAAACAATAGAGCGCTCCATATGGCGTACAAAAGCCGACGCGGTCTACTCTCCTTAACTCAGTGCAAGGATGGACGGACCATCGAGAAGACCTCACAGACTATACTTAAGGTAATTTATATGTTTGTTTTTTTTTATGGCTCTGGGCACGGTCTGTGCATTAGCCAGCGTCAAGTATATATGTTAACGTAAAATTGTAAATACCGTTAGATTGTAATCTATCTCGCGAGATTATAAACTGTCGAAAGATTGTGAACTCAACGTACCGTTTCACAATTTGATGATTTATATATGATTTATATAAGATTTTTATAATTCGTGCTTGTCTTAGAAATTCGACCGTGTCCTCCATGTACGGTTTAAGCACTCGCCCGGTACCGCACAACCCTCCCAAAGGCCGAGAACAAATTTAAATTAAATTAAAACTTGCCCTCGAACCGGGAATCGAACCTGGTACCCCTCACCTAGCTGCCACTTAATAAGACCACTAGGCTATGAGGCCCTTATATTTCTTTGTTATATCTGTAATTATGTTTTGTGTAATTATAATGTTTGATTATGGCTGGATTTAAAATTAGTGCCAAGTTCATACTTCGACTTTGAATGTTTGAGTTTTGAGTCCAAAAATATATACAGGGTGGCCAAAAAGTCGTGGATCAAACGCAACTAGGGGATGAGGTCATCAGCTGCAAAAAAATATTATTAGAGCCACTCATGGCCATGTGTAATTCCCTTGTAAAAAACTTGTAATACAGGGTTACTTTTCGGTAGAGTATTTTTTCACAGTGGGGATCCGAAGTAACAAAAGTTATGATTTATAAAAAGGACCTAATATATTTCAATCATTCATCTCTGTCCAATTGTGAAAATAGATGCGGTGAAAAGAGCAATTATCAATTAGAGCTATGTTTTTATAGACAAGTTTGACTGTTGACATTGCCAGAATTAATTATAACTAATATTATAGCCGTTTATATGGTTTTCGCATATAGCAGTAACAACTCGAATTCTCTGTCATTCAATAGTCTGGTTATATAGAAATAAAAAGAGTGAAACTGTTCACTTTGCATGGTCACAGAGTTGTCTCTAAGCGTTAATAGAGTAGATCCTGTATCTAATTCACTTTTGACATGACTGAGCATTCTATAACATCAACTTCAATCCAGCTGCAAGAACTGTCAAACTAATTTTTTTATATGAAATTGACATATTTGACAAAATCTCAAATATGTCAAACTTCATATACAGATGGTTTTCTCGAATGTTCCATTAATACCTTTTTATTCCAGGTATGCGATATTGCTGGAGCGCGGTTGGCCGACTCCCTGGCTTATTATTGCTGCAAGAAGCCTACACAACTCATGATGGTGAGCTAATTTGTATTAGATTTTTTTTTAATTATTAATTTACCAAAATACAAGATTATATGAAATTTATTCATGTAGCGCAGATACATTTATTATTTTAAAAACTTTAGAATTTTCACTCATCAAAATACTTTTAAATGAAATTACATTTAACTTTAGACATTTTTGACGCAACCAAAACATGCAGTGTCAACTGTCAGCTGTCAAGTCTCACGCAATTGAGTTGACACGTTGATTCTAGGCTGTGTTAATTATGAAATCAGACTTTCTTAATTAAATTCTTGCCTGTATAGAACACAAGAACAGTGTTCCGTAAGAAGTGTTATTGGACACTTTCTTATGTTAAATATCCTTTTTAGTAAATTAGGCCAGATGAAATTACTAATTTAAAGTTAAATGAAGACAAAAAATATAAAAATAAATTTATATTTGTTGTGTGTGACTATGACAAAATGTATAAATGGTTAGATTGTAAGCTTGACATTGACGTACAGGTGCAGAAGTTTGATTGTCACGGGAGTGCATTGTAGTTGCATTGCACTTGTCATTAATATTGTGCAATATAACTACAGGGCAATTCTCGCGCCGGTCATTTGCGTCGCATGCAAGATAGAAGCTTTTTAGAATTTTTATTTTTATTTAAGTTGCCAACAGCTTTTTAAAGGAATTGTATTTATTAAGTTCATGTATGTATTAGGGAGCGTTCAAGTGTGACGTCACACAATTTTTGGAGATTGTCCCCTCCCTCATGTAACGCGCCGTAACGTTTTTCTGTACTCAATTAAAACGTTTCGTGACCACCCAGTGACTCTTCATACCTAAAAGTTACCATTATGTGGTGTAAAGTACCGGAAAGTCGAAAATAATATTAACAATAACGCGTAATTCAATCCCCGCCCCATATCGTAACGTTTTACAAGAGGAAAATTCGTTACATAATACTGGAACGCTCCCTTAGGTGGGCTGAAAAGTTCGTAGGCTGACACATAGATGGCGCTTTTGCTAAATTAATATGTTTTTTAGTGAACTACCTTCAAGCCACGTGTATAAATTTGACAACTACTAGTTTGTGAGATATAGTATTTTGACTGAAGGACTTTTTGTTTGTTTAAACAATGAATAAAAAGGATTTTGCTTATACCGGCGGAAACATCAAAATAGTCCACGAAATAATTTTGGACCCTAAAGATATCAAAAGAACGTCTTGGACATATCTTGTATTAATATTTGTTTGAACAACAACGATTTGATGATTCTGATCAGTGTTTAAAGCTGTTCGGTCGGAATAAATCCGTATTCTCCAGATTTGGCCCCCAGCGACTTTTCCTGCTCTCTGATCTCATGAATGCTCGCTGATGAAGAGGTAATCGCCGAAACTGAACCCTTTTTTTTATATATAATCGTACTATAATAATAGTCGATCTCGATATGGAATAATCAATTCAAATTCTATTTAAAAAAAATATTTGTTCTATGTTTGCCTACGAACTATTCAGTCCACCTGTTATGTGTTTGTGCGTTTGTGAGATTGTTTACTTAATAAATTATTTAAGACCTAAAAAAATACTGAAATTTGGAAGTCTTGAAAAATTCTTCTAAGAATCAAATTGCCTCATATATACATATATATATATATTAGTAAATATAGCGAGTCCTCTATATTTACTTATCTAGTCTATAGTCTGTGCTTTGCATTCCTCTCGAATGTGAAACAAAGTCGAAACGATTTGACCGTTTTACCAATTATATTCAAACGTAGCGTCTTTTGTTTTACATTCTCCAAGTTTTAAGATTTCTTTTTGCCTGTGAATTTTAATTGAGTTTATTTGAGTACTAGTAGAATTTTGTAGTTGCCAAAGAGATTTAAATTATTTGTGCGTTAGTATTACGAAAATTTGTATGCAAGTGTTTTCCACTCAGAAAAATGTTTTGTTTTTTTATATATATAATAAGGTGCAAACAGGCAGATACCTTGTTATACTATTGATTTAACTTGACTTAAAAGGCCGGCACCGCACTTGCGAGCCTTCTGGCAGTGTGAGTGTCCATGGGCGATGGTATTACTTAACATCAGGTGAGCCTCCTGCCCGTTTCCCTCCTGTAACAACTAACATCCAACTAAACTGGTTTCGCTATATATATAATATTTTGTTTATCTAATATCTCTTTTACTTTTACCTTCGTGTACTAAACACTGAAGAATGAGTTTTATTTAAACTTACTTTATGAAGGACCAATATACGCCTGGATGAATAATGTTTTATATAGCAAGCTATGTACTTTTGTCAGTATTCAAATAAAGGAAGGTCTATTCTATATATATACTACCAGTTCACAAATCAAGGGCGTTGCAACAAGAAAATCTCCGCTACTTTTCTTTATCGCAAATAAACAAGGAAATTGTAAGGAAAACAATAAGTTACTAACGTATTTGTGTTCAGTAGATAATATCTAAACCTATTTGAACAATTAAAAAATATTTTTAAAAACTAAACCAGTTTATTGCAGCGTTTTGTCTTAACCGTGACATTGACAGAGATGAAAGAGTTGTAGAAATATTACAATAACACTGATTTAGTTTTTTGGGTGAGATTCAGAAACGAGACTGTCAAAAATGTATTGGATTTTAACTTTTGGGAGTCTATGGCTCTTGCTAAGTCTAGTTTCTAAATCACATTTTAGTCTGTACCTATTCAATGTAGTCTGTGATTATGTTTGTTTGCTAAATTAATACGAAAATTATAACACTAACGATTTTGCACTTAAAATTACACAGAAACTGAATTTTTTTTAAAATTATTCTTATTATTATTATTTTGTTTTCCAAGCACCTCATATAGAGTATAGACCTTCTCCAACTGGCACTATCTCTCTCTCTCTTTCTTGAGCTTTTTTCTCCACCAACTTCTTTAAGTTTAGGCCACTCTTCTTTTTCACTGGTGGCTCTTTTCCCCTTGTAACTTTCTCATGTTTACATTTCTTGTTTTTGTGACTAAAATCTGTCAAACGAATTATATAACTTTCTAGACTTGACATTATCTGTCAAACCTCATCTGACTTTCCAAATGTAATGTTATGGATTTCACAGTTAATGCAAGTACTTTGCTGTGATTGGATGCTGGAAGTCCGCGCTGGAGTGTGGGAGGCTACTGTGGAAGTAGGCGCGGCGTCGCCTGCGCAGCTTAAGGCTTTTCAGCGGGATTTGCATTCCTTGAGGCGCCTTTCGCAACATTTACCGGTAAAGTTCTGTTTTTTATAGGCTTTTATTTTTACCAGACATTTTTAATAAATTAATTAAATGTTTTGCAAAGAAGCAGTGTTGGCCTAGTTGCTACAGCGTGCGTCTCTCATCCCTGAGATCGTAGGTTCGATCTCCGGCTTTTAACATTCTTAGCAACTTTTAGCATTTAACATTCGCTCGAACGGTGAAGGAAAACATCGTGAAGAAACCGGCTTGCCTTAGATACAAAGTCGACGGCATGCGTCAGGCACAGGAGGCTGATCACCTACTTGCCTATTAGATTAACAAATGATCATGAAACAGATACAGAAATATGTAGTGTGGACTCAGTTTCTACACTTAGACGCCCATTTGAATTGCCGGTATCACATAACAGTTGAGCCGCCTGCCCATTTGCTCCGTTATAAAAAAAAATAACAGGCACAATAGAACAGGTTTACTTGCTAAATAAAAAAATAAACATATTTTTTAGGATTTATTTAATTTAATAATATTTCCAGTGGGTGACATCACGGGTCTTCCTCCACTCGGCCGTGTGTCGCATGATGGCTGGCGCAGCCCCACGACGCACTCAGCAGTTACTGGATGGATCATTACGACCGAGGCTCAATAGGTCCTCTATTATTTGTGGAAAAGGTATACATATATTATTATTAATAGATTGTATTAGTACACAAAAGTCTGCCAATAGGGGAAGGATTTTTGAAGTTATACTTTCTTTAGGCGCGTTATGAAAAATTGATGAGAGTGAAATTTTACGATGCGCGCGCACCGTGACACAAAATTAACAGAATGAAGTTGCCCACGGAAGATGCTACGGCATTGGACATAATCTAAAAACAACATTCGAATAATAATAGAATTTATGTTACACTTAATGTAAGAGAATAATAATATTTATTTATTTTTTTTTTCAAATGTAAACTGAACTTTATTGACTATAATGATTCCTTTTCCAGACTTTGATTATTTAATTGTAATTAATTATTTGCATGTAATCAAATACTATTTTTAATAATGCCTAAGAAGTATAACGTATAACCAACTTGGTAATCCGGTGTGGACTGCTTGTTGATGATAGGGTTTCTAGTATTTCTATGTGCGCTTAAAACATTCGCTAGAACGGTGAAGAAAAACATCGTGAGGAAACCAATTTGACTCAAAAAGTCGAACGCGGTGTGCCAGGCACTGGAGGCTGATCACCAACTTGCCTATTATGTTGACTAATGGTCGTGAAACAGATACAGAAACGTGAGGCCCAGACCTAAAAAGGTTGTAGCGCAAATGATTTTTTTAAAGTTACCATACAGCGAGAAAATACTCGACAATTATAATTAAGTATTGAGAATTACAAATTTAATCTTATATATAAAATTCTCGTGTCACAATGTTAGCTCCTCCAAAACGGCTTGACCGATTTTTATCAAATTTTATATGCATATTCAGTTAGTCTGAGAATCGGCTACTATCTATCTTTCAACCCCCTAAGTGATAAGGGGTGTCCACCCCAAAAATTTTTTTTTTATTTATTAAATATATTTATTAAATTTTTATTTTTTTCTTATGATACAGTATAAAAAATATATATAACCCCTAATTTTCACCCCTCTACGATCAACCCCAATTATGTTTATTGTAGATAGCTATTTTAATTGAACTAAGAAAATTTGTCCTTGAAATAATATACATGGCAAAACAACGTTTGCCGAGTCAGCTAGTTATTATTATAATATTAAAATTTCTAGAACGGGCCCTGGCAAGTGGAGGCGGTGAGGGCGAACGCGCTGTAGCCTTATACATGGCGTGCAAACACCTGCCCAGCGCAGTTCTAGCTGCCCCGGGCGAAAGGGCCGGAATGCTGCAACGAGCTGCTGCCACTTTACAGCGCATCGGACATCGCAGCCGCCTGCCGCATTGCTATCGGCTTATGAAGTCCTTTGGGACTTTGCCTGTTGCACCATAGATCACAAAATCTAGCTTTCTAAATATGTTTTATTTATTCCATTGTTTCGTTTCAAATCGTATATATTTAGATAGATCACAAATTTCTAGCTTTCAAATATTTTTTATTTTTGTCTGTATAGCCTGTTATAAAATGCAATTTTTCTATAATTAATGAGTAAGTTATAAAAATGAAACTCACTGAAAAGTAACTTATCCGCCTTGTAAAACGTGGATAAAATTTGTCTGTTACCATGGTAACGATGTTATTTCCAAATAAATGATAAACATAGTAAGAAATAATAGTTTTATAATAAGACCGAAGAGGTTTTGTATAAAAACTATTTATAAACTGAAATTTGATATTTTTTACAAATTTAATGTCTATTATTAATTCATAGTGCCCACCCATAAAATGTTTGATAAACTAAGAATCTATTTAGAAATAAACATTCATAAAAATTGCGTGAATCGCTGAGTAAATTATTAAAAAAACTACAAAAGAACTATTTGAATCTAGAGATTACTTAGTTACAAATGAAGTTTGTTGACAATTGACAGATGACATATGTCACTACTATCCATTTATTATTAATTATTTAAGAGTTTTCACTTTAAAAGTATAGTAAATTAATAATATGATTCTATTTTAAGAATCTTTCATAGAATTATTATTTTACCTACGTCACGTAATAGGCTATTTGACTGTATGACAAATAAAAGGTTACTGAGAATACGAGTGCTGAGTACCTGTATAAAACGTGGCTTTAAAAACAATAATTAATTTACCAAGAAATCATAATCATATTGGATTTTTTTACGTCAGTCCAGGTCATAACTGTCACAGAATATTCGAATCGACGATGGCGTGCTTCTAAATATGTTTTCGCCTTATCCTAATACTCACTTTGAATTTCGACGGGGAGTGTTTTTGATCGAAATATATCTATTTTTATTAATTAATGATTAGTTTTCACAACTTATCGTTTGTTTACGTGTTTACAGACTTGGTATGTCATAGGAACCATGCGACGCCATCTTGTCTAGAGAAGCGTTTTGGCGGGGTTTTTGAAACTATGAATGTTTAATTTGAATTTATTAAGATAATACTTAACAGAATTAAAAATAATACATATACTTTTTAATAATCTGTTTTTTTTTTACAATCTTGTCAAATAGCGTGTTACCACTACGAATAAAAAAACCCACTGAAATCTTCTAAGACAAACTGTTTTGTTAGTTTAGTTTTCAGAATGACCGATATTTAATATTTTGTATGTTAAGAATGTAAATTTTGAAATAGATTATGTATACTTTTATTTAATAATAAGTCGACCGTTATATGTTGTTTAGAATATGTTTCAGCTTTAAATGTAGTTTGTACTACTTTTTACTTGTGTAATGATAAAGTTTTTACAAAAAAAAATGCATTTTGTCATTATCCAATAATTATTAGTGTGAAATTAAACATCGGATCTCAACTTGGCCAGATGGGATGTCATACAAGCACATCTTCCCTTAATACTTTAATCGAAACTCTCCTCGGAAAAGCAACTACTAGTACCGGTAATTGAATATTATATAAACATCAAACGTTTCATTAAATAAAAAAATATTAAGAATAAAAATTATCATGACATTTACCTACCTGTAAAATGTACCGTAACGTTTTAAAAGGTATTTTCTCTGATACTGGAGGCGTTTACTTTTTTTTTAAATATAGAACCCATCTGTGGTTTATCATAAACGCCAGAAAATGTATTTTTACTTATCTGTGCACTCTTCATAATTAGTAATCTGTGGGCAAATTTCAGTACGATTTTTAAAATCAATTAAAACTTGGTGATAATAATTTCGATAAACTTATATCTGAAAATTATATTTTTAGGATTTACGTGTAATTGATAATTAGTTAACAACCCTGAGAAGAATATTGGTTAGGGTTTAACATGGTGCGTATTCCTAGTATACTTTTCCTGGTCAAATTATTGATTATCTTAAGTTAGGTATTCCAATATATTTTATCAATTCTAATCGAATAATATACAAAATAACTGCGTCTAAATATTGCAGTCAGTCGAGTTGTCTTGTGTATTATTTATATAGTTTTATTTTAAGGCAACTGTGGTAGCTAATCCACCGAAAAAGACTAGAAATTCTAACAACCAAGCACCAACTGGCGTTCGTAAAAAGTCTGGACCAAAATTTGAACTTTCTGAAGAACAGAAGAGGGATATTAAAGAAGCTTTTGATTTATTTGATACAGAAAATACTGGTAAAATAGACACTAAAGAATTAAAAGTAGCTATACGCGCTCTAGGATTTGAGCCAAAGAAAGAGGAAATAAAAAAAATGATTGCAGAAATAGATAAAGGTGATGGGAAAGTCTCGTTTGATGATTTTTTAGATTTAATGACAGTTAAAATGGCTGAAAAAGATACAAAGGAGGAAATAATGAAGGCTTTCAAACTTTTTGATGACGATGAAACAGGTAATTTTCTAAATTTTATAATTGTTCTGTACAGTTTCTATGTATCAATAAATGCCATCTTAGTTTGAAATCCACTTGGTTTATTTTATGACTACATGGTGATTTTTTTTTTAAGAAATATAGTCGTCATTAAGATCATTGCTAACAAGAAAATAGTTCCTTAATACTTACTACCTTTTTCTTATAATGGGGCAGAAATTTATTAGGGGACTACCCTTTTATCTGTTCAATGTCTTTACTCATATATCTTATTTTTCATGTTTACAGGAAAAATATCTTTTAAAAACCTAAAAAGAGTTGCAAAAGAATTAGGTGAAAATTTAACTGATGAAGAACTTCACGAAATGATAGATGAGGCAGATCGGGATGGCGATGGTGAAATAAATCAAGAAGAGTTTTTACGCATTATGAAGAAAACTAGTCTATATTAGGTTTAGTATTTTCATGAGAGCACAAAAGCTTTTAGTTTTTATGTGGCTGGCACTATGTATACTGTAAATATGGCTTACCAACAATTTGTTTAGTTAAAATGTACATTTTTTCTTTTTATGATTGTTTCAAAGAAGTATTAAGAGCTATAAATTGAAAAAATACAAAGTCAATATTCAGAGCATTCAAGCTAGCACTAAAAATATAAAGTTAAGTAATTAACTAAATATTTTCTTCATTATATTTCTCTAAATGAGTATATTACGTCTCAATCAATGTTGTCAACCTCAATTTAAGACTGCTGTTAATTCTGTTGTACAATTCATATTTTAAAGACAGTATATGTGGATACTTCTAATCATTTGTTATTCTGTTATTACTAATAGAAAACTTACTTATTTAAAAAGAATCTTTAAACATTTGTTTACAAACAATAATGTGCTTTGAGTTCTTGAAAATTATGTTATAAAATAGCCTTCATATCCATTAAACAACTTTGACTAGAAGCAGACTTTTTACACTACTTTTTAGTGTAATCAGACTCCCAAAAACAGTCATGGTCTGATTGATAAACCTATCTTGTACTTAAATATATAAGTGATTTATCATTTCCAAAAACATTGAAAATTTGATTCAATATCATTGTTATAAACATTAAGAGTTACGTCACATGTATCTATTATTCAGTATTATTTGCACAACAACTATTATTTAAGGTTAGTTAAGACTTTACCTAATAAAAAATTATATTCTATAAAATCTGTTTATGTACAAAAACTAAGGTCACAGAGTTATCTTTGCAATGATAGCAGCAAAGAAACAATGGTTCTATAATTTTTATATATTTAGATCTGAAAATATTTTGTATGTTTCTACTGAATTTAATTTTGTATTCTGTGTAACACATTGGATATATTAAATGTTTATAAAATTATCAGTTGTTTAGGTGTGTAACTAATTGATTTACTTCAACAGCCACAATATGTATTTTAAATCAAGGTTTTTATTGATTACTAAGTCAATTTCCATGTTCATGTATTGCAGATTAAAATATTTTTTATTTAGACACAAATTTATTAAATGTTAATAAAAATACATTAAATACTTCTTTAAAGTTAACATATAGACAATTTATAAAAAGGTAGAAAACATTGGGATAACATATTTATCTATCTACACAGATCTTTCTATAACAGTGCCTTCTGCTTGGCCAAAATATGCCTTTTCACACATCTTAACAAATAAACCAATTTCAACAACACCAGGCATCAACTTTATGATATTGCTTGTTTTTTCCCAATCTAAATCTTGATTTGTAAACATCCAATCTAAGATGAAATTGCCATTGTCCGTAACAACAGGCCCTGCTTTAGCTATTGCACTGCGTAGCTTTATCTCACCACCAAACATACCCACAACCTTATTTTTAATAGGAACATAAGCCATAGGAATAACTTCAATAGGAATTCCTTTTTTATATCTATCACCAAGTTTTTTAGAATCTTTGGTGTAGTCTGCAATTACTATCATTTTCTTTGAACAGGATGCAACAATTTTTTCTTGTAGTAAGCATCCTCCTCCACCTTTTATCAATGTCATATTGGAATCTACTTCATCGGCCCCATCTATTGTTACATCTATGTTTGGGTGAGTTTCCAACTCTCCAAGAGTTAAATTATATTTTATAATCAATTGTTTTGCTTGGAAAGAGGTTGGTATACAGATTACCTTCAAATTTTCTGTTTCCACTCTCTCAGCTAGTCGTTGTACTGCGTATACAACAGTTGAACCGCTTCCAACTCCAAAAACACAGTGACCTTTTACAAATTCATCAACTGCCCGGTATGCAGCCACTTGCTTGGCTTTTTCTAAAGACATTTTAGGCGGTTCCCGTGAATTTAGAAATCTTTTATTTATACCGTTAATGCAAGGATGCCGAAATTTGAAGAAAATATTCTTAAACATGCGAACATCTATTCATAAAGTTAGTGTTTGAATTTTGGGTTGAGTTAGCTGAAAAAGTAGAGTTCAAATTTAAATCGAGTTGAATATCGAATACAACCACAGGCTCAACTTTGAACTAGTGCATGTGCATAGTGATTAGTGAAGAGTTGACAGTTAACAGTATCAAGTAGATTTGATTGATTGACTTATTCATTATTGTATTCTGTGAGTGTTAAGTCAAATTGAAAACAACTGTGACATTTTATAAAAGCGGTCATTTCAAATGCATATTTAAATCCACGCCTTCAACTGTTCGTCCCTGCAAATTGTTGAAGACTTGGAAGTTAAGATTAGAATTATTACATACTTACAAATAGATTATTATACATTTTCTTTAGACAAGCTCTCTAATTCTTTTAGAATGTTCGTTTGTTCATTAACTAATGTTTGCATGTTTGATAAATATAATTTTATATTATGTTGTCCATTAAAAATAACTGAATTTAATTTGGGGCTAGGGTATAATTCTGAGTCTTTTTGACAATTAAGCAGTTTGACTAATTTAAGGTTTTCTTTTTTAAATTGCTCGTTTTGGTTTACTAAATTTTTTAGATGATTTTCAGTCAGCATTAATTTCGTTGCAAGAAATCTTTTTTTTCTCTCCAGATTTTCAGATTGTGCTTTTTCTTGGGTTAACATGGTAGCTGTGGTATTTAAAAGACAAATGATTTCTTTTAATTTATCAATCTCTGATACACAACGTTCGTCTTTATTGGAACAATGTTGGTTATATGCCATATTAATAAGTTTTGAAAATGTTACATTATGATTTATTTTATGCGAGTTAAATTCTGGATTCGTGGAATGTTTAACGGTAGTAATTTGATGTAATTCATAGGTATTTGTTCCTTTCTTTCCATGGATTGCCAGGAGAATCTTTGCGAATACTAGGAAAGATAAAAACAATTTATAAATGAGTAATGTATCTTATGATTGGTACTTGTAATTAAGTATTAATTAGGTACCTTCTTGAAGGGCTAACAGCAAAATTAAAAAGAAATACGTAACGTTAGAGATTTCAGTTAGCGGGTTCACAGTAATAATTAACCATTTTTATATTTTGACTTGAGGGTTTTGCACAGCGTTGTAAAGCTAAGATACTTACCACAGGCAATATGCAGCTTCTTTTTGAGAGTGGCTAACAGTTTTGTCTTTGCTTTAACACTCGTCTTGTACAATCGAAATTCATCAAATATAGGATTTAAATGTTTCTTATCATTTTTATTCTTGTTTCGTTCCAAATGAAACCTACGAAAATATTTGTATGAAATTAAAGTCCTGTATTATCACGGTCATTGTTTTATTTTATGTCGAACGAGTCTACGGGACGCCTAAAGAGGACAATTATCGCAGCCCAACGACACCCATTTTTAGTCTTTTAAATCTACTTAAAATTCCTCGGTGTTTTAAATTATTGAAACTCTAAAGCACGTAAAATCTCGGGTTACATAATTATAATTTCAAAATAATCGTATTTATCCGGTTAACGTTTTTTGTAGTAATTTTTCTTAAAGGCTCACTGATACATACTTTCGGTGTCTGCTTTTGCGTATCTACCTAGGATCATATATAGGTATATGTGATATATTTTTCAAAATAAACAAACTATAATTTAATAAGTTTATTTCGATGAAAATACTCACTTTTTAATTTCATTAGCAATCGAAAATAAGGCATTTCGATTTTTAACATCTTGCTTATCCATATTTTTATTGCCTTTAAATTGTTTAAAAAACGTAATCATGTAAACTAATAAAACATCAATAATGATTACATCTGTCATTTCCTATTAACATATTATTGTCTCTGGGCGTCAAAAATTCATAAAAAATAGAGCACGATTTCCCGCCAATATTTATACGTACTTTTAATTATCTTCTGTTTCAATTACTTTTTAAGATTTTCACTTCGAAGTTCGACAAGTGACATTGCAGGAATGATTACTTGAATATAAGGATCCATTTTCTACCAAGCCAAATTTAGTGAGAGTTAAAATTAAGATGAGATTACAATATTAATATGTTGAATGAAACTTGTTTGGTTTTATGCTTTGATTATTTATGTCAGGGTTGTCCGAAAGAAACTGCTTTAACTATGAGCGCCCATTTACATAGTTTAATTTTTTTTCCTGTTTTGTAATATGTAAATAAATTGTTATTTATCCAAACAGAAGTGAAAACTACACCCTAGGGGCTTCATAAGATTTTATTCATAATAGACGCCGTGCTGTGTAATTAACAGTATTAAATATACTAAAAAAAGTTCTCGTAATACTAATGACTATGTATTATTCGATCAGTAGTTTCGTATGTGGTGTATAACTTTATACGTATTTACGTATATTTATATTTTATATTACATATTGACTGTAAAATAATGTAAATTAAAACCGCAAACATGACAAGTCTGTTCTAAGGGAAAAGTTTTCCTTCCTTTTAATCATCGACATGTGTTAATACGTTAATACGTGTAAATTCGAAGTAGAGGCAAGAACAAACGATATGCAAAAGTTTTTTTCATTTTTTAGGCTAAAATACTACAAAGATTGCACAGAACATTGTGTTGTTTTTTTAATCTATGGTGCCCAAAGACAAGAGAAATTTTTTACAATACAAAATTAGTCCTTTAATTTAATTTAGTCTACAAATATTCCTGAATACATTCAAATAAGGTTTTTGCACATTGTTTCAGCAATTTCACAGGCGCTAATTAAAGATTTAAGTTGGCGCCTGGTAGCTAGTACTGGTGACCCCATAGCTGCTGCTTTCCTCCCTCAACGAATAAGTATCGCAATACATCGATTGCTGCCAGCATTAAATATACACTGCCACTGCCAGAAGGCTCGCAAGTGCGTTGCCGGCCTTTTAAGAATTGGTACGCTCTTTTCTTGAAGCTAATACTAATACTTATAATAGGAATACTTTGTTATTTCAGTAAACAATCATATTTATAATGTACCATGAATATTTTAACCGAGTTTCATGCCCTAACCATATTCCCACTGAATCAACAAAGAGCCAATATATTTCTGTGAAAAATATAATATCCAATCGCCAACCGAAGATACCCATTTAGTTCTAGTTAGGTGTAGTTCAATTGTGCCAGCCAATTTTCCGCCAAACGCCGTTTCGATCCTATTTCGTTTGTTCGCGAGACAGCCGCTTCGTGTGGTAACTATTTCACGGTCGATTTCACCAGCACCACAGGGATACAGACTGTGCATTATGCAATCTTTCGTTCAATTTATAACGTACTAGACATATTCTTTCAACTACGGCTGGAAAGAAAAACTTACAAAATCATTTTCAATATTCACGACTTCGTTTCTATTTTCATATTGTTACTATCAATAGTTTTATTTTTATTTTTATTATGGCTCTGGCACGATTTGTGCATTTGCCAAGTCAAGTATAGGATTTTTATAATTCGTTGTTTCTGCCTTAGAAATTCGACCGTGTCCTCCATGTACGGTTTAGGCACTCGCCCGGTACCGCACAACCCTCCCAAAGGCCGAGAACAAATTTAAATTAAATTAAAGCTTGCCCTCGAACCGGGAATCGAACCCTGTACCCCTCACCTAGCTGCCACTTAATAAGACCGCTAGGCTATGAGGCCCCCACTATCAATAGTTAGACACTCATGCAATCACGGAATTTACTATGTAGTAGTTATGGGATTTTTTAGTTATTCTTATACGTTACTAGCGGACCCGGCGAACTTCGTTCCGCCTAACAGGCTAATAATATCGTGATTATTTGGGATTTCATGAAGGTAATGACATTAATACAACTTTTTTTGCAAATACAGAAATGTTTTATTGCTTGCCATTGCGAAAAAGGAATGGCGGTTTTACACATTAGGCCTCTTCTCTCTAAAGCCAATATTGCGCAAAAGCACTTCCTGAAATACAACATTTTTTGATGAGAACACACGTCTTCGATCAAGATCAAAGCCTGGGTTTCCATCTCCTCATTCAGCTCAAGATTGGAATTTCTTGAACTGACACGAATTCGATGTAAAATGATACGTAGTTTTGTCAACAGATGGCACCACATGCTGTTTACGTTCGTAAAATTAATTAATAAATTTATTTTTATTCGATAACTTATCCGATATTTTATTACTTATTCTGCTAATCGGATCGGAGAAGAATCCACCAAAAAATAGATAACTACTCGTAACATCGGTCCAGCCGATCTTGAGTTATAAGGGGTGTAACTAACACGACTTTGTTTTATATATTACTAGCTGACCCGGCGAACTTCTTACCGCCTAACAGTCAATGAATGTCGTGTTACTTTTTAACTGAACTAATTAAGGCTTTGATGAACGTAAAACAATGATACAAAATAATATATTTTTATAGATAGAAACAAAAAAGTATTTTATTATGATGAATGATGATGAAAACATACATATAGAATGAGAGTAAAAAAATAAAAAAAAAAAATCATAGACAATCATAGAATAATCATAGTCCCAGCAACCAGGCCATAAGCTACAAACAAAAAAATAGTTGTTAGATACACTATTTGACAGGATTGGACAACAAATGTTTGACATGTAATAAACAAATCAGCATTTATTGAAATGATTAAGTATTCATTACACATATGGAGTTTTCATTGTTTTAAAGATGGATTCTGCTATTCTGGACGGAAACAAATCCAACAAATCAAAGACCATGGAAATCGGTCCAGCCGTTCTCGAGTTATAAGTGTTGTAACAAACACGACTTTCTTTTATATATATAGATTTAGATGAATTGTGTATTTTTTAGTGTTTGGATGAATACGCTAATAAGGAATTTCTGGGTCAAATTGAAATAGCATTTTGTTTAATAGGTGGACCGTTTCATACCATGTAAAATATCTTTTTATATGTTTGTTTTTCGTTACTGATGAAGGGAACTATGCAATTACAAAACATTCTACAATTAGTATTGTTAGTTTAAATCTCATTAAATTTATCAAAAGTGTTAAGTATTAAACCCTAAACCTGCAATTCCTTGGGACGTCAAAAGCCGGCGGTGACCCATTGATTTTTCCCTAAACCTGGCTCCAAGTGTCAGGTAAAACGCTTACGTATAAAACAAGGATCACCTGTTTATAAAAAAACATCCAATGGATGGATACATCCAACATGGATATTAATTTAAAGTTTGTACAACTGTACTGTGACCATAAATGTCCGTGGAACGCCATCCTTCCAAGTTATAAAGACAAATATAAACGTGATTCAGCACTACAAAAATTGTGCGAATTGGCACAGATTTGAAGTAACTCATTCAGTCGAATAGTGTTTTTTTTCGCATGCTCATTTTGAACGTGTGGTCACCTCAGTCACTGCAATTGTACTACCTTAAAATAATCCTAGCCTCATGTAAACCGAACTAGCATGTTCCAAGCCAGGACAGTACTAGTTTGCTATCCTAGCTTGAAAAACTAGCCTCGTGTAACCCGGGCATTACTACATATTCATTGAAAACATTTTAAAAACATTTAATTAGTCCGATGAATGGGAGTGATCCGCCAATTTATTCCAAAAAGGATCTTAGCCGTTATCCATACGGTCGGTTTATTTCAATTTCGTTCATAAAAGACGCTATTCTCGGATTTGAAGTAGATTTATCATGCTCGGATAAAGCGAACTTTTTGTGCTTTTCTTGTGCCTGGATCTGACCCGGGATCTGTCCACTTAATGTGAATAATGGTGTGCGATGGAAAACGAATGCGGACCCGAACAAAAGACAACAATACGAAGTGATTTCAAGATTTGATACAATTTTTTGGTTTTGGGGAAGATTTATCTGTATTGTTCTGACGACAAACAACACGACGTACGTATTTGCTTCAGATAGATCTTGTTTGGTTGTCAGTCTTTAGTAGGACGTCAGCTTATGCTTTACATGTGTAAGAAATAATATGCTCTAGGAATGGATATAATTATTTATTTAAATTTAGATTACGTCAAAAGTGCAAGAAATAAAAATAAATACATTTATATTAATTATAATTGGATTTTTATTAGATGTTGGTAGATAGTAATATTATTTATTTTACGCACCAGAACGGCCAATGACCAATTTCAGCCGCCGGCCAAGAAAAGTATGTGGCGTTGTATGCTACGAGCACGAAACAAAGCTACGAAAGTGGATATGAAAGCGGCGGTCTACTTTATTTTATGTCCATAATAGGAGGCAAACGGGCAGGAGGCTCACCTGATGTTAAGTGATACCGCCGCCTATGGACACAGACACAGTGCGTTGCCGGCTTTTACAGAATTGGTACGCTCTTTGCTTGAAGGACCATAAGTCGAATTGGAACTTGCTTGGTCTGATCTTTCTCCACCTTTTCAAATTTAAATATAGAACATGTTTTAAATTCAATGTCGAATCTAAAACAATTTGTAGTAAACCTTTTCGATTTCCACATAAAAACTCTACATAACTAAAACGCATCTAATACACACGTGATAAAGTTGAAATTTGTATCACACAGATGTGTGCATTACAATGTCGGTATAGTAAAACCTTTTTGTTCGATCTTTTGTTAAGAGAATCTGTGATGCCCAAGGGAATGTAGGCGCGCTTTTCATTACACGAAAGAGTTAGACCCTTAGCAATTTTCAGACTGAAAATAAACTCTTTTTATCAGTTTATTCAGGCCAAAGAACTAAACCCCACATACAGTGTTAGGGCCGATTTACATTATCTTAGTGTTTAGGAGAGTGATTTAGTACAACTTGAAAGGCAAGTTCTTTAGTGCTTTAGTGCGTTGCGAGTGAACGTTTACATTTCTTCCAGTAGAGTATCATTACAGCGCCACAATGAACGCGCAACGACGTCGGCAAATACGCTCTATTCTACGCAAAATACTAACTGTAGTTATGGAACAAATAGAAGACGAGATTTTATTCGAAATCAAAAAACACACACGCGTTTCACGGCACTCCTAAAGATTTGACTAAATTACGTGTTAACACACAACGAGGGAAGATCTCGGGGGGTGCGCGGGCGCGGGAGGGGTATCACTTGAAACAAAAATAAAAAGCGATTCTTTTTTGATTCAACTTGAAAGTCAAGTAGAACCGTACTAAAGCAAGTAGCGTTTACATGTTTCAACTAAAGTACTATCCTAAAGCACTCTGCTAAACACTAAGATAATGTAAATCGGCCTTAAGGTTATTTTGAGAAGTAGTATCTAAGTAACCTCCTTTTTAATATACCAGTCCAATTTTAACTGTCTCTTTTCATCTCAGCATAAACAATATGAAAGAAAGAGTACTAGTTGACAGCGTGCAATTGGAGTATTCAGAGGAGTTGTTCGGATCTGCAGCTAAGTTTCATTATCGCACGTTAAGGCAGAATGTAAAATACCTTACATTCGTAAGGTATTTTACATTCTGCCTCGTTCCGTATCACCTCGACGTCCGTCATTCAACAACTGAGTGTTTCTTTAGGCAGTTTTTCTAGTCCTTCAATTTGAGTGTCCATGGACAGTAAAGTAGTTAAATCAGAGAGTTAATTGAATCTCTAGACAGTTAATTAAAGATCGATATTCAATCAACTAGCTAAAGTTGACTGAAACAAGTGACTGAACAACTGATGAGTGAGCGAATTTTGATGTTCGTATAAATATTGGAACAATAGCAATAACGAAACAAAAAACAAACTTAAATCCCGTATATTTAATTGTTCGTAACAGTGCTCGGCAAATGGGCTCATTAGTTGAAAATATTTTCGCCATGTTAATGTCTGGTGATTCCGTAGACGACCAATACAATCAAAACATTTAAAGTAATTATCATCATCCCTAGGCATTTTATTAACATTGATCGGAGTTGCCGTTTATTCAATTAAAACCAATAGCTTTGCATTCAACTTTGTTGAACGGGTTTTTGGTATTGTAAAAACTTTAGGGAAAATGCTAAAGCAGGTTTTGCAATTCTAACGTGATTTTGAATTTGGAATGTCATATCGCGAGGTCAATGTTTATTAAAACTATACAATATTAAATTCAAAATGCGTTATAACATAGGTTTATTATATCTATATATATATTGTTTTGATCCATTAATGCTTTCAGAAATGTTCTATAAAATATACACAAATTGCTAGAGTCTGGAGAAATCACGGTAAATAACGATTTGAGCACAATGTTATTAGTACCTTGCAAAACAAAGAAGAATTCCTAATCATTCCAGATATTTGACAAATTAAGTTTATTTTTTCTGTTGTCTCAAAACAATTTGATTTTATTTATTAAACTGTTAAAAAAATGGATATGTCACACTATTCCAAGGGATTAGAATTTGACATAGTATCTAATACAAACCATAAACTTTTGTTTACTTTGAAAAACGACAGTTATATATTTTAATTCTATAAATTTTAATTAGGTTAAGGGCCTGTTTCACAATGTATGGATAAAGAACCAAACAGCTATGCAACACATAAATTATTTGGAAGATAAATTGTGCTATTTGACATTCATAGGACTCATAACTTATGATGGACTTTATGTTACGAATAGCTCTATCTGACAGTCGTGAAACGCAACAATTGTGTTTATCCTACCAATAAGTAATAAATAGTTAATTTGGAACTTATGTAGAACTTATCCGTACATTGTGAAACAGACCCTAAGAGTATTGTAATTTTTTTTGTTATAAAAGAAATTACGCTGTCATTTGAGAAACACAAATCAAAATATTATTTCATTTTGCATATTATGATCACTAAGATTCGCTCGGAAACTTATATAATTAAGATTTAACTATTGTTGTAATTCTATGTCTTTTTTGCTTTTTATTATTTATTTAAACGTTCATGTATAAATAAATAAAAACTTGTTACTACGTGTAATACACATAACTACGTGTAATACGCCTAAAAAAAATCTTGAAAATATGACATCACAAATTAAACACACTAAGGGCCTGTTTCACAATGTATGGATAAAGAACCAAACAGCAATGCAACACATAAATTATTTGGAAGATAAATTGTGCTATTTGACATTCATAGGACTCATAACTTATGATGGACTTTATGTTACGAATAGCTCTATCTGACAGTCGTGAAACGCAACAATTGTGTTTATCCTACCAATAAGTAATAAATAGTTAATTTGGAACTTATGTAGAACTTATCCGTACATTGTGAAACAGACCCTTACACATCAATTATATTAGAACATAAGTAATCTATCACAGGAAAAATTAAAACAAACAATCACAAAATTAATAATAATTAAAACTGAAAAGGTAAAAAACTAAATAACAATAACAAAAAAACTAAATAAAAACTTAAACCTCATTACGAGCATGATAAACAAAGTTACGGTAAGTTATAAGGTTGTTGTAAAATATATCAATATTTTCATCAATGTTAGTAATTAAGTTGTAAGAGCCAGATAGTCTATTCACTGGACAATTCAAATTGGCAGATAAGCGATCCGTAGGTACGTATAGAAGACTCTTAGTTCGAGTAACTCTTTAATTTAATTAAAACGTTAAACGTAGAAATGGCTGGACAGATTTTAATGAAATTTTTTGTGTGTTCAAGTGGAATCGAGGATTTACATTATTAGATATCTTTTTTGTATGTAAGACGTACAGGTTTCTGTCGGATCCGCTAGTATATTAATAATAAGGGATAATAAAAAAAACGGTTTGGTATATTTTTTAATCTTACGTATTATAAACTTTAAACTATATTAAAAAAATACATTTATTTATCTTTTATATAAACTGTGTTTGTGTTTCCTTCGCCATTTCCGATGTTAGTAATTTTACAGCCATCGCATTTTCCGAAAAACCAGCCCTTCGGGAAGCCATTTTCATCCAGCTGTAACTAAAAATAATCGTTATGAGACGGTCAGATTAGCAAGGACTTAATTTAATATATATAAATTACGTGTCACGTTGTTTGTCCGCTATGGACTCCTAAACTACCGAACCGATATCAATCAAATTTGCACACCGTATGTAGTTTGATCCAACTTAAAAGATAGGATAGCTTACATCTCAATTTATACCCGCAATATTATTTTATTGCAAAATATTTGTTTATTATTTGATAGTCACAATTCTAACAGATGGCGCCGTGTTGAAAGTACCAACGTTTCACATAAGCTAAAATTTAATGGCATAACCACCAAAAAAGCATGGTTGTCACCATGACTGGTGTTTCCCTTGAATAGTTTACTACTATGTAATATATCGAAAACCTTAAGCACAGCAACGCTTGGCCGGTCTGCTAGTTTAATATAAACAATCATGGAATAAAATATTTGTAAAGCATTTCTTCAACAGCCACAAGATTATTGAGAACAATTGTGTGAGAGGGCAGCACTAGTTCTAAAATAATAAATGTATGATTTCTAACAAAAAATGCATTTCTTAGTGCATATTACCGTTATTTCGGAGCTATCACGCCTATTATTAAAAGAACAATTTAATATGGAGTTTTGGTAAGTTTGCTAAACTATTTAGATCCGCGCCAGCCCTGCGATTCTGTAACTCACTTTTCAAGCATCAAGCAATCATAAACTACAAGCTCCCACCTTTTCAGAATGCCAAATCATAAAATGACTGCTTCACGACTGATTTGAGAGCGACCGCCGATGCGAAAATCGCTGTGTGAGTTCGAAAAGTGAGTTACAGAATCGCGAGGCAGAAAAGCAAATAAAGATTGTTGTATATCATCAAGTATTAGTAAAAACTTTGTTTCGGAAATAATTTGATTAGTTATTTATATCAATTCGAAATCAATATTAATAGTTAAGACAGGACAATGTCTGTCGGGGCCGCTAGTATTTCTATAATTAGGAGTGTTATTATCCTACGTATACATGTGTTTACGGTGTATATTCGCCGATGCTTGTCGGCTTCTTCAATACAAAGAGTCCCCTCGTGAGTTGTGTGTATTGCTACTCGATTGTGAGGAAGTTGCATGGATCTGGTTAGCGCTGATTAAGTTCTCATGTCATTTTCACGCATATATAGGATATACAATAACATATTTTCATTAGATTGGCGGTCTTTCCTCCAACTTCGATTTTGTTTCCTATGGAAAAAAAAAATAAAAAAATCCCAATTTGAATTTGGAACTATCTTCTTTAAAATTTAAACCTTTAATGATACGAAGACCAGCAAGTTTCATACATACTATAATGCGAAAAGACTATTTCCCCAACCTTGTATATAAATCTACTGTTCATATTGTGTTCGTAATTAAACTCCTAAACGGCTGGACAGATTTTGATGAAATTTTTTGTGTGGTCAAGTGGATTGATGATTAATATTATAAGATTTTTTTTTGTATGTAAGACGTGTGTTCTTATATTAAGGGATAATAAAAAAAAGTTTTAATATATCTTTTTAATCTTACGTATACAACTTTGCACTATATTAAATAAAATACATTTATTTATCTTTTATATAAACTGTATTTGTGTTTTTTTCGCCGTTTCCGATGTTAGTAATTTTACAGCCATCGCATTTTCCGAGAAACCAGCCCTTCTGGAAGCTATTTTCATCGAGCTCAAACTAAAAATAAACGTTATGAGACGGTCAGATTTGCAAGAACATATTTAATACACACAATCTTGGAATAAAATATTTGGAAAGCATTTCATTACTCAAGTAAGTTAATGAGGTCAAATGTGTCAAACCGGAGTATCAAGATCAGGCAATGCAGTGCAGAGAAGCAGCACTGACAGCGTTTTAAATTGGCAAGAGTGTACGACAATTTATTTGACAATCTAATATGAGTATATAAAATTCTCGTGTCGCGGTGTTTGTGGTAAAACTCCTCTGAAACGGCTTGACCAATTCTCATTAAATTTTGTGTGCATATTGGGTATAACTGAGAATGGGACAACATCTATTTTTCATCCCCCTAAATGTTGAGGGTAGTCCACCACTAATTTTAATTTTTAGATAAATTTTTTATTTTTATTTTTTTATGATACAACATTAAAAAATACATACAACCCCTAATTTTCACCCCTCTACGATCAACCCCTATTTTTTATTATAAATGATAAACATGGCAAAACGACGTTTGCCGGATCAGCTAGTACTTCTATAATAATGAAGTTTTATGGTAATAAAGGGTTTTTCAACAAGAACTTTGTTTTCTAAAACAAAATAAAACAAAGAATTTAGAGGAAAATGAATAAAATTTTTATTGTATTACAAAGAGAAAAGTTTGGCAATTATGAATGAAAAATGATATCTGGCAAATGTCCACCACGACCACGCTGACAGATGTTGATTCTTTCATCAAAATTTTTAATCACTTTTTGGCAAAATGGAGGGTCTATTTCGTTAATGACATCACGGATTTTGAGTTTTAAGGCTGCAATCGATTCGATTGGCTCCGTATAGACTCTGTCTTTAACATAGCCCCACAAAAAATAATCCAGTGGTGTTAAATCACACGATCTGGCTGGCCACTTAACAGCTGAATTTCGCGAAATTATGCGCTCGGGAAATTTGGTTTGCAATAAATTGATCGTTTCATTGGCTGTGTGACATGTGGCACCGTCCTGTTGAAACCACATTTCAGTGATATCCATGTCATCAATAATAGGCCAAAATTTAGTGGTTAACATCTCGCGATACCGTGATCCATTGACTGTTACCGCATTTCCAGCCTCTTCTTCGAAAAAAAACGGCCCAATCACGCCTCCAGACCACATAGTGCACCACACAGTAACACGTTGAGTATGCAAAGCCTTCTCAATAATTGCTTTAGGATTTTCAGAAGCCCAAATGCGACAATTTTGCTTGTTGACGTACCCTGACAAATGAAAATGGGCTTCGTCTGAAAAAATGATTTTTTCAGAAAAACCAGCAGGTTGTTCCTGAATGAACTGAGCGAATCTGCGGCGATTTGAATGGTCGATCAGCTTTAATTCCTGCACCAGTTGAATCTTGTAAGGCTTCAAAGCCAAATCCTTTCGCAAAATTCGCCATGTTGTGCTTTTGGATAACCCCAATTGTTGAGAACGTCGTGAAATTGACAAATTTTGATCTTCTTCAACACTGTGGCTCACGGCGGCGATGTTTTCTGTTGAACGACCCGGTCGAACACGTGTTGGTGTTGGCACATTTTGTACCGAGCCTGTCGACTCAAATTTCGCGACCAAATTCTTAACAGCGGTCTCAGAAGGACGATTATGCTGGCCGAAAATATCACGAATTTTACGAAATGTAACTTTAACAGAACCACCATTTTTATAGTGGATTTGAATTATTTTAATGCGATTTTCGAGCGAAATTGAATTCATTGTAATAATTGCCAAAGCACCTGCTACGAATACCGCCAAAAACTAAATGTCAAAACTATCACGTTCTCGGTGTTGCCACAATTGAAAAACAAACTTCTTGTTGAAATACCCTTTAGAACAGTTAGTTATGTTCAACATTTCTGCATATATTTACAGTATATATTTGCGGATGATGTGCGGAATCATGCGACTTCTTCAATACTAAGAATCCCCTCGTGAGTTGTGTGCTGTGATATTGCTACTCGATTGTGAGGAAGTTGCATGGATCTGGTTAGGGCCGCTTAAGTTCTCATGTCATTTTTACGCATGTGTAGGATATACATTAACATATTTTCATTAGATTTCCTCAATTTAACTTTTGTAAACAACTCAAATATAAGAGTCTTTCCTCCAACTTCGATTTTGATCCCTATGGAAAAAAAAATAAAAAAAATCCTAATTTGAATTTGGAATTATCTTCTTTAAAATTTAAACCTTTATATAGTGCACGTTTGTGAGCAAAAATAAAATAAATTCAATTTGAAGCAAATAAGTCTTTAATAGACGGTTAATAATAGTTATTTAATATAGATTTTTATAGTTTTATGTTAATATTATTGATTAATTTGCATATGAATCAAAACAAAAGCGTCATTGATAAAGAATATGGAATCTAATTAAAATAGAGGTTTTATTAAACGTATATTTAATGTTGATTATAGTAATTCCCATTCAAGATTTGCACAACAGTGTTGTTCGTTAATTGTATTAAAAAAAATAGGGTCTATAATGATAAATTAGTGGCGCTACAATCTTCTTCTACAAAATCTTGGGTTCAGATTTCTGTATCCGTTTCGTTCATTTGTTTTGACGTGACGTCTAATAAATCGATGAAGACTGGCTGCACGCACGAAAAAGCATAACTCATTGTCCCGTTACGCTCATTGTACGCTTGCGCAGCATCTATCTCTTTTCCACTCGAAGACTTAAGTATCCAATTATCTATGTTTTGTTAAGATGTTGTCACGTTAAACTATCGTCCATAAACTAACTTTACAGATAGCCATTTTTTCGTAACAGTATGTGATTAGCCTCCTGACACACGCTGTCGAGTTTTCGGGTCTAAGGTATGCCGGTTTCCTTATGTTGATTTCCTTTACTGTGTGTTATATGCGAGTCTACGACAACGGTTAGTCGTGAAGCCGCTGCATGATCAACAATGCTCCTTGCTACAATGATATTATAGATACCCCAGGCATCCTCTCCATCATTCCATTTCTTCCTTCCTTTCAAAGAACGTCCTCTTTTTCCAACGTTTATTGATAATACAAATATGCTGGTTTATAAGAAAACTTACAGAGCCAATTTAATAGATCACATTTGACAACCCATCTATCGAATTTGTACCGGCTAGCATTCATTTTTTCGAAGTTAGCACTGATTTTATTATTAGATCATATAGGTAACGCAATGTACACTTATGAACGTCATAACTCAGAAATATATATTAAATGCTTCTAATTTTACATTACATTCTCTGGAAGAACTGGCAATGAACTCTCCGCCACTCTTTTTAATCGCCAAGTTTTTTGTTTTACTCAATGTTTGTAAGAAGCTGCACCATATTCCACTTGACTGACATCTTAAGTAATAAATAATAATAAAATAATTTAAAAACAAAGAGAGGCATGTTGAAATAGGAGCACGCGCTTACATTCTCGTGGGAACAACACGCAAATACATAGTAGAATTAACTAACATCACCGCATACACGAATCCAATTCCGACCAGTCGCCACAAGTAGCACCCTTCAAATGCGATGTATTAAATTTGCGCTACTTTAGATAGTCTGTCGATGTATTTGGGAATAAACTAAAACAGCAAGCAATGTATATACTACCAATTCTTTTCGACGCAAAGAAACTCATTTCGACTAAAGTCAATTTTCAAAAGTCTTGGTAGTTTTAATATCAACAAATAACTTATTGAAAACTGTTATTTGATTAGATAGTATTATATTCCAGTAGCTAAATATACAAAATGTAGTAACAGGATGAATTAGGGGGTACCTTTTAAAGGGTAGATGGAGGTGATGTTAGTTCAAGTTGCTTCTAGGGTAAAAGGTTATATTTGACAGCTTGCATCGATTAATTACCGATCGGTATGTAAATTGTCCGTTTCCGGCTGTCATACTGTAAGCATCGTAATTGTGTAGCTCCGTAATATTGAGTGCTAAAAAATAATTTCGTACACTGTTCTTGAGACTGCGACGTCACAAAACACAAATCGAAGTGTCGTCCGTGTAGTGGAACTACCGATTTAACACAATATCACGTAAGTTCTTGAATTTCAACAAAAGTATCTCCAAAAAGTGATAATTAGAGGTTAGAAATTCACCAATCATATTGAGCATACAAAAGATCAATGGCATTGACACTTGTCACAGTAACAGCTAACTAGTGTTGCCAGAGCAAGTAAATAAAAACTACCACTAATTACGTTCCATAACACGCAGATTTAGTTTACAAGAATGGAGGACCAGTTTCAACTATTGTTTGATAAAATGAAGAATGAAATCTTGAACCAAACAATAGAATTGAAAGATTCGATAACAAATAATATAATGGAGAGATTAGACGAAAAACTTCAACCTATTATAACAGAAAATAGAAACTTAAAAATAAAAGTAGAAAATCTCGAAAAGGAAGTAGAAAGTTTAAAAAGAGGAAAGAAGCAAAACAATTTGATAATGTTTGGAGTAAATGAAGGCGAAAGGTCTACACAAGAATTAATACAAAATACAATACATATTTTCAAAACTGACCTTGACATACAATTACAAGAACATGAGATAAACAAAATATATCGTCTAGGAAAGGGAAAGTCTTCTGGAAAACCAAGACCAATTCTGATTTCCTTTACGAGCGAATGGAAGAAGAATGAAGTTATGGGAAAGAAGAAAAACTTCAAAAATGTATATGTTACAGAAGACTACACAAAGGAAGTAATAGAGAAAAGGAAAACGTTGCAGGCGCAGCTAAAAGAGGAGAGAGAAAAGGGAAATATCGCGTACCTGAAATTTGACAAACTAGTAGTAAAAGAAAAAAAAAATACTAACATAAATAAGGATAAGCGCAAAAGAGAAACATCATCATCCCCACAAAACAATGCTCAACCAAGGAAACAACAAACTCTAATGCCGCCGATTAACAATAGACCAAATGCTTTCGACGTAATGAGGATTAGAGCTAATTCTCTTTCGTCTTTTCCCGCTAAGACAACAACTAACAAAGAATAACAATTAACTGTCGGTAAACGGAAAAATAAACAGCTCAACATGAACCAACATAAAATAACAAAACAAAATACTTCCCCAAGCCGACTGGTCATCGTGGGGAAAAATGACCACGACCCTCTAAAGGAAAAAAATAACACTAACATGAAAAATAACACTAACATGAAAAACAAAGTAAATGACATCCACATAGCAACTATTAACTGTCGATCTCTTAGAACACCTGAAAAACTCCAAGAACTAGAGCTGGCAATAGAAGAGTTAAAGTGGGATATTATAGGTATTAGCGAAATGCGCAGATTTGGAGAAGGTATAGAAAACCATGGTAAATACGTACTACATTATAAAGGGGAGACGCCCGGGCTGTATGGAGTTGGATTCATGGTGAAAGCAAATCTAGTCAACAACATAGAAGAACTTAGTGGATTCTCGGAACGTATTGCAATCCTTAATATAAAACTGCCCGTGAACGGAGATAAAGAAGAGAGATGGTCTATTATACAGGCATATTCACCAACTGAATCTGATAAAAAAGAGGACGTAAAAACAATTGAGGAATTCTATGAAAATCTCCAAAACGCTATTGATAACGCACACAAAAACGTCATCGTGATGGGAGACTTTAATGGACAAATTGGGATTCAAAATAGTGGGGAAGAAAATACCATAGGAAACTATGGGTATGGAAATAGAAGCAAAAACGGAACAAGACTAGTAAACTTTGCACTGGAAAACAGATTAAGTATTCTAAACAGTTTTTATAAAAGGAAACCATCAAAAAAATGGACATGGATCTCACCCAATGGACAATATAGGAATGAAATCGATTTTATTATGTCTAATAATAGAAAAGCCTTCAAGAACATTTCGATCATAAACAATTTAAACTTCCACACAGACCATAGGATGGTTCGAGTTGCGATGTCAGGAATGTTCAAGAAAACAAGACGATTTCAAAATAAACAATTAGCGGTACAATACTCAGGTGACCCTAAACTATTACTTAATAATCTTCAAACATCTCTAGATGCCGCGGAATTAGAGGAGAAAGAATATCCATCGATACAAGAAAAATACAACCTATTACTAAATCAACTAAAAACAGTAACCAGAAAAACAAACAAAAGTATCAAGAAAGAAGTCTCACTTACAATCAAACAATTATTACAAGAACGAAAAGAACTTTTACGACAAAAGGAAATTAAAGGAAACCGCCAAAGAGTAACAGAAGTAAGCAAAAAGATCAGTGAACAACTTAGGAAAGAAAGAAAAACTAAAAGATCTAATACAATGAAAAGTTACATAGAAAAGACAGGAGGAATAAAAAAGGCATTGAAGGAGTTAAACTACAAAAAGGACTGGATACCAAGTATGAGAAAGGAAGATGGCAATAATACAGGTAAAAGACTCGAAATATTAAAAATCGCTACAGAATTCTACCGAAACTTATACCGAAGTCAAAAAGAGAAAGACACTATAAAAGAAAACGACGAAATAACTAATGAAGAATATATACCGGAAATAATGAAGGAAGAAACCATAAAAGCAATAAATACACAAAAACTCGATAAAGCCCCTGGATCTGATCTTGTTACAAACGAACTTCTAAAAGCAACGTTACCAGTAATCGCTCCAAGACTTACAGATATATTTAATGAAATTATCAAAACGGAAAACATTCCAGAGGATTGGACAAAATCTACAATTATACTACTACATAAAAAAGGTGACAAAGGAGATATAGCAAATTACAGACCAATCAGTTTAATGTCCAATATTTACAAAGTGTTTTCAAAAATAATATTATCTAGAATCACAAACACACTTGAAGAAAATCAACCCAAAGAACAAGCTGGATTCCGTAGACATTTTTCAACAATAGACCACATACACGCCCTTAGACAAATACTCCAGAAATTTAAAGAATATAACAAAATTTACTACATAGGGTTCGTGGATTTCAACAAAGCATTCGACACACTTGAACATAGATTTATCTGGGACGCACTAAAAGATCAAGGCGTACATGCAAAATACATACGGATACTGAAAAACGTATACACAAAAAGCACCGCACAAGTAAAACTAGAATCTATAGGCGAAGAATTTCCGGTTGAGAGAGGTGTACGCCAGGGAGACCCAATTTCACCAAAAATATTTGCAGCAGTTCTGGAAATGATATTCAGAAATCTGGATTGGACGAATAAAGGACTAAATATAAATGGCGAAAATCTGAGTCACCTACGCTTTGCAGACGACCTAATCTTATTTTCGGAAAACCCGAAAACCCTAAAGGAAATGTTGCAACAGTTAGCGGAAGAAAGTAAGAAGGCAGGCCTGTCAATGAACTTAACGAAAACAAAAGTAATGTCTAACTCCTCACAAACAGAGTCCATAACAGTAAATGATGAAGAAATAGAGTATGTAAAGGAGTATGTGTATTTGGGACAGTTAATATCTACTGAGGAATGTATGCAAAAAGAAATAGAAAGAAGAATAACTAATACTTGGAAGAGATATTGGTCACTCAGTGAAGTCATGAAGAACCAGGATATGTCTATGAGGAACAAGAGGAGAATATACAATATGTGTATCTTACCATGCTTACTATATGGGTGCCAAACATGGGCATTGACAGAAGAACAAGCAAGGAAAATAAAAGTTTGTCAGAATGGAATGGAGAGAAGCACAATAGGAATTAAAAGAAAAGACCGAGTTAAACTAAAATGTATCAAAAACAAAACAAAATTTAAGAATGCATACACAACATACAGGTGCTTAAAGTGGAGGTGGGCTGGACATATGATAAGAGAGAAGAAGGAGAAATGGACGAGAATAATAACAGAATGGCAACCACGAGATAGTAAAAGAAACAGAGGCAGACAGACTAGAAGATGGGAGGACGACATCAAAAAAGTGGCGGGCCCAATATGGACGCGCATAGCGAAAAATAGAACAGAGTGGAAATCTTTAGAGGAGGCCTATGTCGAAAGACAAGCTGAAATGTAGAAACGACCGTTTACCGATACCGGATTTATGAAAAGAAAAGAAACTGTTAAAAGTTATAAACGTATTTGTAAGAAAAATTACTGTAAAAATAAGTTCAGCAATAAAGGCTATTTTATTTTTATTTATTTTTATTTATTTTATGTAAATTGTCAGTCACTGACATTGTCACTTTGGCGTAATTTGTATGGTGCGCGTTTATAACGTCAATCAAACATAAATTATATAGATATGATATATAACCGCTGTGTGAGTTCGAAAAGTGAGTTATTGAATCGCAAGGCAGAATGGAAACCCGTTTATATTTCTGTCGAACTGAAATTAGAGCAAACTAAAATTCACAACTAAATGTAGTAGTTATCTACAGAATTTACGTTGTTGGAGGTAATTTTTTGATAAGACATTTTTACATTTAAAAGCAATTTAATTAATGTAATTATTTATTAAGTTTTAGTAGCGATGAGTAACTATAGATTTTATTTTAAAAGTTGGTAAATAATAATCAAGTTCATATTTATCGTTTTGCCTTTTTAGTGCTGAATTGTTTGGGCCAGAAAAAACATATAACTGAAATGTATTATTTATATATTTGTTTAATTGCAAAATGTATTTTAACAGGATATAACCAATTTAAGTGTAATCAAGTTTATTTATGGTATTAGCGCAACGTGCGGTATTTACGACGCAGTATAAGAATTGCATTGTGTATCTTGTTGACAAAGTTACATCCAACAATTCGAAATTCAAATTAGATCTTACTTATGTTTAGGAGGTTATACTTATGGAAGCTTAGGTATTATCTAATTTGAAAGTGGTCGCTGTGGACCACAAAAAACAAAACAGCCATTGCTGAATTACCATGCTAGGTCTCGGACAGACCTTTGACCTACCCGTGAAATTGTACCTCCTCACAATCTACCATAGGTAAATTTTGTTTGGGCAATTATGTTTTTCAATTTTCAATCATTCATACTCACAAGTAGGTAAGATAAAAATGTCTTAGGATATGTTTCAGTTTTTTTTTCGGGCAATGCCTGATGTTAAGTGATACCGCTGCTCATGGACACTCAATGTCAGAGAGCACGTGTGCGTTGCCGGCCTTTAATGAATAAAAAAGAGTCGAGTTAAATAACACAAAAATATTTAATTTATCGTACTAAGTTTAGAGTGATATTCAGAAACGTCACGGTACTAAGTGAATCTCCGTAGAGATCCTTAGGCCCATAAATTTATAAATTTATAGTGTGTCAGGCACAAAAAACTGATTAACTATAATATATTACTTGTATATATAGAGTAACAGAAATCTATCATAGATTCAATATAGATTCTCTTCTTAAGCCAACATTTCATATTCCTACGTAGCCTAGGTTCGTTTTTAATTTTATCGTTTTTTGTATCTAGTACAAATAAAATTTTCAAGATTGGAATACTTACATCGAAGTTTGGATTGTCGTTTCTGAAAAAAAAATATAAACATAACACAAGCGAAATTAACTTAATCTAATTATAACCAAGGCATTTTAAATTTTTATTTTGAATGAAAACGCAGTTACAAACAACTGCGTTTTCTTTCATTTAACAACGTATGTAATACATAGTGGTACAATAACATTGTATGAAAGGCACTTTTATCGACTTCAATAATTATAATATTATAATTAATAATAATTATGTTGAACGGACAAAGAAATGTCTTCAAATTCTCGAATGTTACATTTTTGTAACAAAGAAACTGAAACACTATTGTACCGTTTTCAGAAATTCTAGAGTTATTGAAAAATAAATTATATATTATACCTAAGTAGGCTATTTTTTGTCTAAAATATTTAAAGATCTATCCAGCCGTGGCTGTCATTCGCACGTTTGAAGGATACATAATATGGTAATAAAAATTAGGCAAAAAAATTTAAGATTTAGACACATATTATTTAAGCTTGCAAGTGATATATCTTGAGCGATACAACACAATTACTATTAGAACCCTTTTGGTGCTTTATAAGAGTTTTAAATCGAATAAGTATTTTTATTCTTGAATAGTTATTACCCATAGTCATCTCTTTTCATAACAGCGAACACATAATTTGATAGAAAGACACAAAATAATAATCAAAAGAGTGCTAACAATTTTTGTTAAAGGATTATATAAGTGAAAATAGCTGATTCCCTTTATAGTTAAAGATTCGTTTTAGTTATTAGTTCTAAAGTCATGTAACTTTGTTTTCGTTAAGATTAGTTAAATGCAATAACAGGAAAATAATATCAGTTATTAAGTATAACGTGACTTTTTGTTTAATAATAACAAGTCATTAACTTTGAAAATGTATCTAATTTCCGTATTTAAAAATTGGCATCTTACCGTGGCATTGGAATAGCATTAACTGTATTTAATACAAATAATAATGATAAAATAATTATTAATAGTTTCTTAAACATTTTAACACGACTTTTGTGGCACTTATTAAAGATAATATATTAATAACTTTATCCTTGTGCGAATGGACAACCCGAGAACACAAATGCGGTGGAAACTGGTTATATTGTGTTGCCATTACACGTGTTTGAGCTTAATTATATGGCAATTTTCTTGTTTATTAACTTAAAAGTTTGGATTGCGTTCTTAATAGTTGTCGGTAGGTGGCGCTGAAGTATAAAATATTTAGTTCTGAGTTGTAACACTAGGGGCGCTTTTAGATTTATCAGTCACAATCATTGTGTTTAAAATAAAGCTTAAAATTACATTGGCTATGGGCTGGTCACATTTCTAGAAGAATCCTCAGTGGCCGCAATAGCGAATCTAAGATTGCGACAGCGCATTATATATTTATTGAAATGGCATAAAAATAGTACTGGCGCAGTTTGAGTAGGGCGAGTTCCCCGACTTAATGCACGGACATAATGTTTCTTGTTGCATTTTAAATTGGTTAAAATTATACACAAACCATCCAGTTTGCAGCCTCCAACCAGTAGTAGGACTGACATGTATAAGTTGATAGGGGGAAGAGGGTATAGGGAAAGGCATTTTCAGCAATTTCAGCAATCAGCTGTTTTCACGTAAACAAAGTGTGAGCTCAGGGCGCGGAGGATTACTGGTTGGGGGCGGCGAACTAGCTGTTTTACAGTGAGTTTGCTACACCAAATGTACAAAAACAAGTGAGAGGGGAAAGTCATTGGCAAAATTTGTTTCTATCTATAAAACATCAGAGTACGTCAATTTTTAAGCTATTGCATAGATTTTATCGCGGGATTTGAGCGCGGCGACCGAATCAAGAAATTCCGTAACGAAATAAACCTAACACATAATGACGTAATATAGGTGCGACCAATACGCGTTAGAGCGGGACAGAACGCATACTGCGTTTCACATTGGTTTAGCGTGATCGGATAGGGGTGTTAGTCTGAGTCTGCTAGAGTGGTAGATTGAATTAATTTATCAAAGAAAAAAAAACTGCATAAATAAATAATTATAATTGCATAAGTTGAAAAAAAACCCAATAGCTTTACCGCGGCAATCCCCAAGTGCCACACGTTTTTTTATTTCTATTACTTTCGGACTCCAAATTTTCCGTCCCAAAAATCTGCGCCCTAGGCCTACTCAGCCTGCTGGTACCGCCACTGCCTCGGAGCATCCGTCAGCAAAAATCCTATTTTGTCACTGTTCTACATATACTTGATACTAACAGGAAAATGACTGGATATTATTATCTTATACACACACATTTATGATATATTTAGTTTAAATGAAAATATCTCCTCGGTAACTAACTAATTCTTGTCTGTCTCTGTCTAACCTCTATGGAACTCTTTTAGTTATCTTTGTCTTTATTAAAGAGAGCTAAAGAAGGGAATGGATAGGCAAGGAAGTCTCTCGTGGACACGTTTTAGGTCACAGGGAGCGTTCAAGTATTACGTAACGAATTTGGGGGGGGGGGGGTCCTTTTGTAAAACGTTACGATGCGGGGCGGGGATTGACTTATGTGTTATTGTTAATATTATTTTCGACTTTCCAGTAATTTACACCACACAATGGTAGCTTTCCGGTATAAAAAGTCACTGGGTGGTCACGAAACGTTTTTTTTCTATTGGGTACAGAAAAACGTTATGGCGCGTTACATGGGGGGGAGGTCAATATTCTCCAAAGAAGTACTAATCTTGCGCAAGTGAAGTCGCGGAATGTAGTGTTTAAAGTTATTGATTGAGATAATAACATATTATTATTAAAAAAAATTGACACAGTGCCTACATTACCATAACATATATGTATATGTCAACTAAGCCAGATATAGGTTAATGTTGATTAAAATATAAATAAAAGATTAAATACAAGTTTATTTTATAATAATACTATTTAAATGATTGAAAACAAATTTTGACGTCTTAAAAATAATGTCTCTTCGTAGTCGTTTCCTGACTCAGACGTGAATGTGATTTTCGTTGTTTTTGCCAAATCCAACGAAGACAAAGGTATTTGGTACAGAACCGGAACTGCTAAACTTCCGGTAGTGGCTAGAAGAGGATGACTGAAAAACAGGAAATTATATTAATAACATTACACTTGATATAAGAAAAAAAGTCAACAGTCAAAAATCATTCATTCATATAGGTAACGCAATATACACTATGAACGTCAAAAAAGGAATATACATTAAATGCTTCTAATTTTACATTTACTGCCAGTTCTCAAATCAAGGGCGGAGAACGGAAGAGAAGAACTGGCAATAAACTCTTCGCCACTCTTTTTAATCGCCAAGTTTTTTGTTTTACACAACGTTTGTTGAGCCAATACACCATGTTCCACATGACATCTTAAGTAATTAATAATAATAAAATAAGTCAAAAACAAAGATTTGTCCTCTATCAGCAGAAGGCATGGTGAAATTAATGTAATGTTTGTATAGCTAAGTAGACATAGAGATAACATTTATTACTAACAAAACACATATATCAACAATAATTAAAAAAATATACAGGGTGGCCAAAAAGTCGTGGATCAAACGCAAATAGGGGATAGATGAGGTCATCAGCGGCAAAAAATTGTTCTACGGTAGGTCTCTAAGGTCAACCCCTGCAAAGTTATGATTTATTTTGCGTTTTATAAGAAAATTGACTTTTTTTACTAATTCTCATTAAAATTCGATAAAATCTACATCCTGTATCTTTTTCATAATATCCACTAGATTGGTACTGATGAGTTCTTGCTTACCACATACTATTTATAGTTGTTTATTGAGTGTGTTGAAGATAATATTAAGTTATACGATATAATTTTTTTTCAAATCAAAACTTTTTGTTTACTTCGGACCCCACTGTGAAAAAAAATTACTCTACGGAAAAGTGTCCCTGTACTACAAGTTTTGGCGCATTTAATAGGGATTCTGAAAAGGTATTACAAATTGCCATGAGTTGCTCTAATATCTTTCTAGGAAGAATTACAAACAACTGAAAGGATGACTGAAAAACAGGAAATTATATTAATAACATTACACTTAATATAAGAAAAAAAGTCAACAGTCAAAAATCATTCATTCATATAGGTAACGCAATATACACTATGAACGTCAAAAAAGAAATATACATTAAATGCTTCTAATTTTACATTTACTGCCAGTTGTTTTTTTTATTTTATTGTAAAATATTTTGTTACCTACAAACAACCATTGAGAAATAATTGTTTTAATACAATTATTTTTTCACAATCGTTGTTTGTAATTCTTCCTAGAAAGATATTAGAGCAACTCATGGCCATGTGTAATACCTTTTCAGAATCCATATTAAATGCGCCAAAACTTGTAATACAGGGTCACTTTTCGGTAGAGTAATTTTTTTTCACAGTGGGGTCCGAAGTAAACAAAAAGTTTTGATTTGTGAAACAATTATATCGTATAACTTAATATTATCTTCAACACACTCAATAAACAACTATAAATAGTATGTGGTAAGCAAGAACTCATCAGTACCAATCTAGTGGATATTATGAAAAAGATACAGGATGTAGATTTTATCGAATTTTAATAAGAATTAGTAAAAAAAAGTCAATTTTCTTATAAAACGCAAAATAAATCATAACTCTGCAGGGGTTGACCTTAGAGACCTACCGTAGAACAATTTTTTGCCGCTGAAGACCTCATCTATCCGCTATTTGCGTTTGATCCACGACTTTTTGGCCACCCTGTATATAATGAGAGATATAAAAAAAAATACATATAATTAACTCTTACCGATTGACTACTATGAGCTTCTTCAAATGTAAATGAATCCCTTTTCGATCGTAGTGCCTGGAAAATAATTAAAACATTTAATCAAACATAATTAGTATAATTCTCCTGTATAGAGGAATAACTTAAAGCACCATGATTAGAGGAACAGAAAAGTAGAAAAACTGGTGCCTAATAACAAACGCAAAGAGAAGACAAAGAGAGAGACCAGATTAGGAGATAGAGAAGGCAGAGAGTGGTACAGTGTAGACAGAAATGACGGAATTTTGCCCAAAAAGAGCACACAGATCTAGTAATGAATGAGATGATAAAAATTTATCTAATATAGAAAGTTCTCGTGTCACAATGTTTGTTCTCATACTCCTTCAAAACGGGTCGACCGATTTTTAAGAAATTTTTATGCATATTCAGTAAGTCTAAGAATTGGCTACTATCTATCTTTCAAACACAATCCCTCACATCCCTGAGGACGTAGGTTCGATCGGTGTGTGTTATAAGAGGCTTATTATCTACGTGCGTATAAGATTGACAAATAATCATGAAACAGATTCGAATATCTGAGGCAAAGACCTAAAAAGATTGTAGCGCCACTGATTTATTTCAAGATTTCTCATATTTCAAAATTCGCAATAAGTCGCTCGTTTGTATACCGAGATGAGGAAAAATCTCAGAAAATTACATTTATCAAGTTTGTTGACCTGTTTTAAACCAGTTAATATCAATTAAACGAGTTTACGCACAAGAACGCATATGCAGGATATGTGTGCATATATTGTAATGTTTTGTTTATGATAATACACCTTTACTTAAGATCATACCTCCTTATTTAAAGTTTATTGTTTTTGTAGAAATTTCCGCAAAGACTTATTTAGCAAAATGATTATTCAATGAACAAGCTTTTATTTATTTTTTTCATAAAACGCTTGCCATCGCTCGAAAACACAAAATACAATTTTTAATGTAACAAGCACTTAAAGGCACACATGACATACTCGTACATGTAGATATCATACAAATATCAATCAAAACAATTATTAAACAAAACAAACATTACAAAAAAAAAACAAATACTAATAAACAAAAATCCATTTCTTTTTGTAATTTTACTGTAAAATATACCTTATTCATAAAAAAATAATCATCACTGCACCGTTTTAACCAAAGTACTCACCTTTTAGAGGGAGTACCTTAGTTTAACGAATAAGACAGATCCAGTTTTTATATTATACCTTTTAATTTGAAAGTATGAAACATATTACTCAAGATTAAAAAAAAAAATCATTGGTGCCATACTGTAGTTATGAATATTGAAGTAGAAGATTCTGTATAATTAAAAGTGAAAGTCATAATTTATATTAATAATAATAATGGCCAAAACTTAATTATGATATATTAGAAGTTTCAGTGATTTTAAGTTGAAAAGATTAACATTACATTACCTACACTTTAATATTTAGGAATAAATATAATGAAACATTTACTCATTTTCTTAGACGAAACTGTGATGAAAATAGAGACGAGTACTTCATTTAAAACTGTACGATTTTAATAAGTTGAAGTTATACTTCTTAAGGCGCGTTATGAAAAATTGATGAGAGTGAAATTTTGCGATGCGCGCGCACCTGTGACACAAAATTGGGAGTGTGATTATAGCGTGCGCAATCTACAAGTAAAAAGAAATAGAATATGCGTGAAGCTAACTTCACGCATATTCTATTTCTTAGCTTAGCAGCTTAACAAGAATTTTGAATGACCATGACAATTGCCATCTGACAATAACATTAACCTTTTAAACAAATATAGGAGTTTGAATTATTGTTTAAAATAAAAGATTATGTAACTAGTTATTTTTACAGATTATAGATGAGATATAGATTTATAATCAGAAGTGATTTAAATTGAATATCTAAATCAATACTAATTAATATGATAAAATATTTGTGAAAAAACTGTGCCAACCTTCCTGAGTGCTTCAATACAATTGAGGTTAACTATCCGTATGTATTATCGAGTATTATTGTTGATTAAAACTGAAACATGAACCATTATTCATTGCTTTTGTTTATTGCGTTTGTTACAGCAACTTTTTAGAAATATTCTACGACCCTATATATCAATAATTGAGAACAAAGATTTAAGCACGAATACTAATAAGGAGAAAATGAAGGCTTGGAGCGATATTACAGAGAAGTAAACATTTTAATAAGTACCTGCATCTCAAAAAAATGATTACATTATTTAATCAAAACATGTAATTTTTCAGATTTAATCTAGCAAATATAAGGACAAGAGACAAAAAACAATTTCAGTGGAAGTGCACTAAATTGAATAAAAAAAAAGAGTTGTCATCTTATCGCCGTGAAACATCAAAAACTGGAGGTGGAACAAAGCCACCATCACCATCTCCAGACACAATGCATATGGCAGAGATGATACCGCAATGGTTTGAAGTAGATTTCAATGAATTTGATTGTGATGGTGTCGAGGTAGGAATGTTAATTATAAATATGATGTATGGTGATGTTCAAGGTTCAACCTTTCAAGCATAGGCATATGCTCACAACAGTACTTTATTCCCCTACAGGGTAGTTAGAGATATTGTAATACCTCAAAACATCCATGTTGCATTTGTAGTACCGAAACTCTGTCCAGCCCGAAGTGAGCCCATTCCCACTTATAATGGACAGTGGGTATAATACACCTTAATACCTGAGTGCGAACCACTCACCATGATACTTAAATTAATAGATGTTATTTATATATTTCAGGATATTACAAATAAAATCATTTTGGAAACAATTGATATCCCAAAAGCAAATAAAGCCAACAATGACAAGGTAATAAATCAGTTTTGACATAACTTGAATACTAAAAAAGCCAAACAAAGGTGTGCACAACAGTGACAACATAACTTAACAATTTCATTATTTTGTAGGATTAAAGAAAGGTTAAAGAAAATCATGTCGAACTGAACAACAAGAATCCCCAAACAACTCCAAAGAAACATACAAGGAAGACACCGCTATTATATTTAAATTATCTCTATCTCTAAATAGAATAAAAGAAAGTTGCTATCCAGGTCTGTAGCATGTGCTACAAATTATATTATTAACACATTTATATAATTATATTAATATAAATGTGTTAAAAATTTTATAATATGAATTATAACATTTTTTAAGTTTTGCATGGACAGAGCTTAAATTAATATTCTCTTATTTGTTGCAGAAAGCAAGTAGTAGTTTTAGTTTTGTAGAAGCCTCGTAGATGCACAACCAAGTAATGATTAATTTAAAATTACAAACCGAAATTCTGATGAAGACATTAGAGTCACATAAAAATAAATAGTATAATGAAATAAAAATGTTTTAAAGATAAATAGTGTTTTATTTGTTTAATGTAAGAATAGTAATAAATATTTATTTATTTAATTTTTCAAATGTAAACTGAACTTTATTGACTTTAATGACTCCTTTTCCAGTCTTTGATTATTTAATTGTAATTAATTATTTGCATGCAATCAAAAACTATTTTTAATATTGCCAAAGAAGTATAACTTCTGACGCGCGTACATAAGTACACGCACCCTTTTTTTTTTTTATTAATAAGGGGGAGAGTAGGTACTTTAATAATAAATGGTAGAATAAAAGATGTCCTTGGTTTACGCGATCTCTCTCATTACGTACAGCTGCGTAAGCGCCAAAAAAGTGACTTAATCAAGTTCTATAAAACTATTTTACATATTTCATATTTTTCGTGCTTACTTATACGTTTTTATTATCCTCTGTTACGTTATTATTATTATTTATTGCTTATTTATACAATAAAATAACAAATACAAATAGTAATTTTATAACGGTCCTCTCTCAGATTTAAAAAAAATCCGTTATGGTAGAAAGCTCATCACCCGATAAACAAAAAAAAATAATTTACGCGTTTCTCTTTGGCACATAGTTTAATCAGTTAATACGTAATATAGACTAGCCGTTTCGCGCCCGCTTTGCTGGGCGAATTAAAATAAATTTTATGTTTCATTATTTTATTTTTTTTCATATTTTTATTATTCTTCTTTTTAACTTCCCGCTAAGAAAATTGAAATATTTCGAAAATCGAGTTTTTAACAGATGTTGACGTTTAGAGGTTCTAGGAAGCCTCCCCGAATGTTTCCGCGGTGAAGTCCGTATGGATAAATTTTCATAAAAGTAAAACAGCAATAAAAAAATGAAGGAACGTTGGAATTTATAAATAAATAGCCATAAACCATCTAGGAAAAATTTCGCATCGAATGGTGGTAGTTTCATGTCGATACGATCAGTGGTTTAGGCGTGAAGGAGTCTCAAACGAAGACCATTTTTCTTTTATTTTATACTTTTATTTTATATATAGATTATTATAAAATCCTGTGTCATTGTGATTTATACGCTAATTAGGTCGACGGAAAGGTTACAGGAAAATGGCGTAGAATCTTTAAGGAAGTCGCAGACGTTTATGTCAACTTTGCAATAATTTACTTAGTGTAAACATATTAAAGTTCAAATTTGCTATTGGACTTGTGATGATTAATATAAAATTATCGCTTTGGAATGTGTTATTCATAATACTGAATGTTTTGACTCTAAAGGAATATTCATAGTTGATAAACAAGACGAAATGTTATTTCCTTCTCTTCTATTCTTTATGTAACAGGGCAAACGGGCAGGAGGCTTACCTGATGTTAAGTGATACCGACGCCAAAACATTGCCAGAGGGCTCGCAAGTGTGTTGCCAGCCTTTTAAGAATTGGTGCTCTCTTATGTTCAAGGACTTGTAATACTTCAGTGGGTAGCTGGTTCCATATACAGCGCGCAAAAACCGCCTTAAGAAACGCTCAGTTGTGGAATGATGGACGTCGTGGTGATGCGGATGGTACTTTGTATTCTGCTTTGCCATCTGATGATGAAACTCAGCCCTATTCCCTTCCTTTCCTTCTTATCCCTAGTACCTATAGTTAACCGCCTTATAAAAATTAAATTAGTCTATTTGCATCATATTTAAAGTACCGTTTGTCCATATTATTGGCTGCATAAACACAAATTTTCAGAGAAGTACTTTTGTTAAAAGGGTGCAAATTAAACTGATTTAATTTATATGAATAAGAGAGTAAAAGTTGTTAAACTGCGCACGAGTATCTATCGATCAAAGTTCGTGCTAGCGGATGTGTGAATTGTTTTTTCTATCTGCGCAATTTATACACGCTTAAGGAAAATATCGTAAATAAACCGCTGTCTGAGACCCAAATCTATGCGAGGCCTATATGGATAGATAAAATATAAAATTTGCGGGTCAAAGGCTTAAGGGTCAATGTATGATTAAGAACCTTTAAATAAATTTAGTCTTGCTATATTTTTATAATAGTATTCATTTGTTGTTTTCCGTCTAATTATAGTTATGACACGAATGAGGTGATTTAAATTCAAACGCGAGTTGCCTTTATATAATGATAGGATTTTGACCATAAGTTTTGACAACCATCAGTAAAAAGAAAGAGAAGCCCTCTTGCTGACGAGCTTAAGGAAGAAGGAGAAGATTGGGAAAAAATGCCCAAAAGAGAGAGATGGCGCAAATTAGAGGAGGCCTATACTCTATAAGAGATCCTTAATATATAATTTATATATTTTTAGAGTGTGTATATTTTGGAGGAGGAGTTCAGTTCAGTTTTCAGTGGAGGAACAATGTTGGCTTCAGCATGCGACTCTCATATCAATTATTATTAATTATTAAGTTTAGATAAAACTTATAAATAACTTAGCTGTTAATAATGTTGATAATTAATATGATGTTGCATTTATATTTTTATATGGCCGATTAAGCGATTTTTGTATTTTTTTTTGTACTTCATTGCAAATAAACGATTTTTTTTTATTTTGAAGATGTATTTTCATATTTAGGACCAGGATTTAATTCCGAGTATAACAATATATGTTAGATTAAAAATGGTTTATTAATAAAGAATGTAGTTGTATGTTAGGTATATATACTGCAAAGAAAATATAGATCAAAGAAGTCCCTGTATATGTTAAAACTCACCTGAGATTCTAATCCATTATTTAATTCGTCTCTGCTTCTGAAAAACCAAATAATACAACATTAATATTGTCATATTTATGTCAATAAATGATTGCGTATACGCATAAAATATTTTTAATCCCACATAAAAAACCCAGTTTATTTTCGATCTTTTAACTAATTATAAAGTCTCTTGTTTCGTAGACCAAATTTGGCTTTGAGTCGTTTCGTCCGAGTAGTAAATGATTGAAGTTTGTTATACTTCTAGTTATCTCGTCATTTGATGATGGAACAATAGCTTTTCGCTCTTCAAGAGACAGTTATATATGATCATACCTATAATGTGTTGTTGACTAGTTGTATGATTTAAAATTTAAAATAATAAAATTAATATTAAATAATAAATATAATAAAGCTAATATTGAAATTGAATTTTTAAAGTATGACATATGGAGTTTCAACCATATGTGTCTGTTTCTTAAAATCATAAAAAATGTGACTGAGATGTCCCGCTGTTTTTCTCGTCTTCGCTCTTGAGTACCAGTCACTCCTCACTCCGATGGTTCAGCGACGCAAAACGTGTCTTGCTCTCCAAAACGAGAAACTTCTTCCGATCCAGTCCCGCCATTTACTGGCTTTCACCAGCAGGACTTCCTTCACTCTGACCAGAGGTATCTAGACCTAGGTCTCTATGCCGGCCGGCTATTGAACATCCTTTACGATCCGGTTAGCCCATGCGTTCAGAAATACTATCTAATAAGTGTGAGTTATTGACATTTTGGTTATAAGTACACAAAAGTTATCTACACGAATACACTTCCCCTATAACGCGTTTAAGTAAAACGTCACTACCCCGCTATAACGCGGACATATCAAACGATTTGTCAAGTACATAATAAGTTTTGCGCACTTTCAATTGTGTTATAAAATAAATAACTTTATTAAATTCATGTTCATAGTTTTTGAATTGTTCAATTGGTTTTACGAGAATACTCCAACGCGATTTCCTATAACGCGGTCCGCGTTAAAGGGGTGTCTATTACAGTATAGTTAAAAAACTTACTCAGACGGTCGTGATTGCACAAGGGAAGCGATTAATAACACGGCAAATGTAATAACCACTGCGGAATTCATTATTTTATATTTTTTTATTATTTATAAAAATATAATACTATATCTTGACCACTCCGTAACGCAGATAAACTTTGACTGACGTTATTCAACGATAAACCAGTTGCTTCGTTGTTAAGTTTTTTTCTTGTTTATAATTTTTAGGCGATATCAGTTCAAAATACCGACTTAAAAAGCGGAGGTTATCGTTTGTTTGGAAATTGGTAAGTTCCTAAGTGTTAGTCTTTGTTCACAAATTTAAATTGGGGTTTTAAGCTTTGATTTCAATTAGTACATACAAATTAGGGAACAGTCCAAGATTCTTCAAAATCGGTTCTGTAGTCATTGAGATATGGGTTCCTACACATTAATGAAAGAATACTTTTCTGTAAATATTTCATAATTTAATTAATGAAACAAATATAAGTATTCTTAAGGAAAATAAGCTATTTATGCCAAAAACGGAATACACACATATTGTGTAAAAAAGGCGATAATTAAAAAGATATTTGACAAAATACAGATTTATTTCATAAGCTGTTTAAAGACCTTGTTATTCCTTGGTTATAATTATTTTCTTATATTATTCTACGGTTCACCCGCCGTCATTATGGACACAATTTGATTCATAGTTTTAACCCCTTATTCATAAATATAAATCAGTTTAAGCACCGTTTAAGCTAAAGTACTAACCTGTCTCTTTTTATTATAGTTAACATAGAAAGAGACAGTATTATATAATAAGTGTAATTAGATTAATACATTTTAAGGCGTTTTATTTACGTACACCACTTGAATGTGTCGTGGTTCGAATGAAAATAATCCAAATTAAATTTATTATAAACGTTTTTTATACAAAAAAACACACTTTTATATTAAATATATAGGATTTTTCATGAAAATAATAACAAGAATGTACCCTTCTACTACTACTTCCAAAACGAATAAAGCTAAATATGTTCATGTGTTCCAATCACATAACCTGGAAGAGATCGCTCGAAAGCGATAAGGCCAGTTGCCCCCCTATTCATTTAATAATGTCAACTGTATTAAATTTCTGTATGCAACGAAGTATTAATAAATAAATAAAATTCAGAGTTGAATCTATGCAAAGTCTAATACGTTTTTCAGATTCGGTGATACTTAGCGCTGTCTCATATCCAAATCATCCGGCTAGTGCTTAGAAATATTGCCAATTCTCACTGCGAAGTATATGATTATGGACGAGGAAAATATAAATCCATGTAAACTAAAGTCTTTTCAAAGGAAGAGACTCTTGGACCGTGGGGTTCAAATGCACAGGCGCTTATTAAAGATTTAAGTTGGCGCCTGGTAGATAGTGCCGGTGACCCCAGAGCTGGTGCTTTCCTGGCTCAACGAATAAGTATCGCAATACAGCGAGGAATTGCTGCGTTAAGGTACACTGCCAAAGGGACCAAACTTTTTAGATTTGTTTTAATTTTCTTTTTAATAATTTTTATTACTTTATAGCATAAGAATTTTGTAAATACAAATTGTATAATTTATAATATGTAGCACGATTAAATGATTCTTTAATTAGGTAAGATATTCCTTTACTAGAATTCGTAAATGATATTTATTTCATTCTGAAATCTCCATATAATTGGTGTCATTTTAAAGTTATTATAAAGTGTTTCCACATAAGTTACTTGAGACGCGCAACATTATCATTCTTGCGTAAATCGCTGGGGTTCTCCCGCCTGACATTTCGCATACGCAAGGTTTATTCGAGGTTTTCCCATTGAGTAAATTGAATAATGAATATTTAACACTTTCTTGATTCAATTTTCAAAGCCTTTATTTCTTATTTTAGTTCTTTAAGAAGCTTTTGTTGCACAGCTGTCCTCTTGTACAGCTTGCCTTTGTGGCACAAAGGCCTCCTCTAGCTGTTTCCAGTGCTTCCTATCCCTGGCAAGTCTTTGCCACAAAGGACCAGTGGCTTTTTTAAAGTCATCAGCCCACCGCGCACATGGTCTTCCTCTCTTTCGCTTGGTGTTGTAGCGAGGTGTCCATTGAGTTACTTTTTTCGACCATTTTGCTCTCTGGCCTCTGAGCAGGTGTCCTGTCCATCTCCATTTAAGCCTTTTGGCTCTGGTCATTGGATCTTCCCAGTTGGTGATCCTTCGGAGATCTACAGCTCTTTTCCTATCATTCCGTGTGTAACCTAGTATGCTCCTTTTCATACTTTTCTGGCAAGTCACACGCTTTTGACTTTCTAGATTAGCTAGTATTAAACTTGGTATTGACATTGCCCAGTGTTGGCCTGTAAATGAGCAGTTTTAAGTTCGATCCCCGGTGCACCAATTGATTTTATATGAGCGCATTTAATAATTTACTTCGAATGGCGAAGGAAAACATAGTGAGGTAACCGGCCTGCTTTAGTCAAAGGCTAATCAGCCAATCATGAGAAATTTCAATCTAATATGCAAGTAGGTAATATCATGATAACTTTTACTCCTCTTAAGCGACTCTTATGATGACACACAGAGTTGCTCATTAAGGAGGTCTCAGAATAAGGATGTTTTGGAACTCCTGAAGGGACTTTGAAATTTTCGATTAGGATAATATTTACTCCTTCCTAAGGGACTCTTATGATGGCGCTCAGAGTCGCTCATTAAGAGCTGAATAAGGATTTACTAGTGAGAGAAACTTGGCGATTAAAAAGAGTGTGGGAGTGTTAATTGCCAGTTCTTCTCGGCAACGCCCTTGATTTAAGAACTTGCAAAAGTAAATTTAAAATTTGTATTTAAATAAATTATATTTTGAAATATCAGTCAAGTCCCGCAACGCAGTTCTTCTACCGTAAAAAGTTAGAAGATTCATGTAATACCAAGTCGGTTAATTTATTAAATTCCTAACTAAATGACCTTCTGACTTAAGTTATTACGTAATTAGCTAACCTAACATCTTATAGTGACCACATCAATATTACAAATCTTTTTATGTTTTAATAAATACACACACAGAAAAGTTCCTTTTACAGTCTTTAAGGATTTTAAGGTCTCTAAGGTTACGTGAGTAAAAATTCATAAAATAAATATATTTATTTAATACTGTTTCAATTTATTTCGTATCAGCCAGTGTGTATATAGTTTTTATTTCCATTCCCATTGCCAACGATGATAACTTTGACAGGCCCGGAACCACTGTAACTGTATTTATAACTGGATGATGAGGACTGAAACAATTGAAAGAAAACAAATGAAAAATAATGAAAAAATCCTCAGGCTTTGGCAACTTCCAATACCGACTTCAGCTGAGTTTTTCCCAACTGCATATGCGCTACAGTAAGAGAACTACAGACCCACTTATCTGTGAACTGAGTGGTAGCGCCACCGTCGGTTTAGTGTTGCAAATTAATAAAAGTTACCCATGATTGGGTATGTCAGATAAGAAACTAGGTAAACATATAAACATATTATTATTTTAAACAATACCTAACATTGTTTTATAATAATAAAATGGTAATATAAGTACTAAATAGTTTTCAAAAATAAGAAAATTAATGTAGGTAGATACATACATTAGCTTTTTCTCTGGCATTCAATTGATGTAATGTACGTACCCCACTTACAAACTAAATGTTTAGCAAAGTAGGCAAATGAAATTTAATAACTTGCAAATAAACTTCTTCTTGCCCTTTTCCCACTCTAGGACGTTGTATTAAAAAAAAAGTAATTCTTGATTTTGTATATGTACACACAGAACACCCGAATGTAGTAGACACTGACAATCGAATGACATTTCAACATGGCGGCCGTAGTTCCCATTTTCTCCATTTCACAAATAAGTTGGTGGAGCTATAGTCTGATATCGCATACAAAAACGCCGGTATCGCTTGAAAGTTACAGCCCATGCTTCAGAATCAATAAACAATGATACTTGCTACTCTTAGATACTACGGACTCTTAGACATAATAAATTTTACTATATACAATGGCTAACATACATGACTATAGCTGCTGCTGTGCGATTCTTGATATGAATAAGAATATGACTGCGGATTACGTTTTTCTCTGTGCCCCTGAAACAAGATACATATACGTAAATTAGGTAAACCGATATATTTTTTATACCCAGCTCATAGCAATTGCAACAAGACGTAGAAAAGTAATTTTTACACGCTTAATATTAGCTTCATCTGTATGTATGTGACAGATTTAATTCAAACTTTATACACTTATAAAGAATCTGCGATAATATAATAATTTCATAGGTTTAATTTAATACATTTTAAGTCCACAAAGCAATACGATTAAATTGAGACAACACGTATTGCTGCTAGGACTTAAAAGTGGAAAATGAATATACTTAAAAAAAAACTAAAAAACACGCTTTTAAAGCACATCAAACTAAACAGTGAAAAATAATTCCTAATTTAGGCTGAAAATGGTAATGAACAAAAATTACTGGTATTATTGAGTAAAAGCGTGGGGCGCTCTGTGCCATATTATTCGTTTATCGAGCAACCCACGGAATTTAGGAATTATTTTTCACTTTTTAGTTTGATGTGCTTTAAAAGCGTGTTTTTTAGTTTTTTTTTAACTGTATTTATTTATTCTTTGAAGTAGCCATAGAAACTAGATTTGGTAAAAGATTCAATGATATGAGTTTTTTTGAAAAAAAATCGTTATATATTGTTAATCTGTTACACCAATGTTATAAGGTTATTACAGCTTGCGTTTGTTATCTGTGGCCCATTATGACATTTGATTCAGACTTCAATAAAAAAACAGCAGTATTCGCGGGTTTTTTGAACATTAACTGTTATTTAATGTCGTTGTTAAAATCATATTAGTTGAGAGATAATTTAAACTTGATTTTTTTTTTACCTTTGTGTAAAAAGTTATAATAACAAATATTTTATGTAACATAAGTACTCACCTGAGTAACAGTCTCTATTTGGTTTTCTTCTAGCGATTTCCTGGAAAACAACAATATTGTGTGTACTCAAACAATATATACACAAACCAACAACAATTTATCATGCATAAATAAATCTACATGTGTTGGCTGAAAGGCTTCAGCGTGAGACTCTCATTGCTGAGGTCGTAGGTTCGATCCCCGGCTGTGCACCAATGGACTTTCCATGTGCTTATTAAACATTCGCTTGAACGGGAGGAAAACATAGTGAGGAAATCGGCTTGCCTAAGACTCAAATTGTCGACGACATGCGTCAGGCATAGGAGGCTGATCACCTGCTTGTTTATTAGATTAACAAATGACCATGAAACAGATACAGAAATTGGAGGTCCATATCTAAAAAGGTTGAAGCGCCACTGATTTTTAATAAAATAAATCTCCAGTAAAACAACTCTCATCGAGAAATTCTATATAAATGAAAACTGTTTTAAAATTGGAATGTTTTTATTAAAGAATAGATATTTTCAGTGTAGATATAAATAAAAAAATTAAATTTACAATTCTATTTATAAATTTATAAACATACTTACTCAGCGGGCCTTGTATCAGCTAAAGAAACGATAACTAAAACTGAGATTGTTATCATTAATAAAGTCTGCATTTTTAACTACAGCCTTCGCGGAATGAGCGTCGATCTTTGACTGGTTTGTGATCGTGTGAGACCCGTATTCTTGTTCGTATTATTTTTATTTACATATTACGGAAAACACAGACATGACGTGAACGTTAGGGAACCACTGTTTATATTACTGACTTGTGCTTTATTGAATCGGAAAATACTATTCAAGGGTTCAAACATTTGAACGTTGTATCTCGTAGTTTAATATTGTGATTAAACAATATTTATTTATTTTTGAAGTTATACTTCTTTAGGCGCGTTATATAATTGATGAGAGTGAAATTTTACGATGCGCGCGCACTGTGATACAAAATTAACAGAATGAAGTTGCCCACGGAAGATGCTACGGCATTGGACATAATTTAAAAACAACATTCGAATAATAATAGAATTTATGTTACACTTAATGTAAGAGAATAATAATAAATGTTTATTTATTTAATTTTTCAAACGTAAACTGAACTTCATTGACTGTAATGACTCGTTTTCCAGTCTTTGATTATTTAATTGTAATTAATTATTTGCATGCAATCAAAAACTATTTTTAATAATGCCAAAGAAGTATAACTTCTTACACGCGTACATAAGTACTTTTTTTTAATTGCATTCAACAAGTTTCAATAAATGTGTGTAACATGAGGAAACTTGTTCTTTTTCACTTTTTCAGTTCTGTATCAGCCTTGACTTGTGTAAGCTATCGCAGTATGTTTAAAAGGAGTATTAAGATATATACCGCAAAATCACCTGCATCATGAGCACGCACCATCACACAGCAAAGCCGAATTAGGTATTACGTATTTGATAATTGTTTTCTTTCATAAATATTTGAATCTTTCAACATAATATCTAAGTTTCTAATAATACATAACTTCAATCCCGTAAAAAAGTGTTTTCTTTAAATGTGTAAAAGTTATGTTAATAAAAGACAACGCTACATAATATCTAATATTTAAAATTATAGTATCACAATGTTCGTTCCTATACTCCTCCAAAACGGTCCGACCGATTCTTATGAATTTTTTATGGATATTCAGTAAGTCTGAGAATCGGACAAGATCTATTTTCATCCCTCTAAATGTTAAGGGTGGTCCCACCCCAAGATTTTTATTTTTTTATGATACAGCATACAAAAATACATAAGTACAACCACTAATTTTCACTGCTCTACGATCAACCCCTATAGTAGTAGATGGTTATTTCTATTGAACTAAAAAAAAAATTCTAGAAATAATATAACTAGAAAGAGAATAAAAACTAGAATTTATTAATGGTATGGTATGCTACCCGTGTGGACACCTCACCTCCCTCGGACAAGGAAATAGCTGCAGCAAGCAGGCGGAAAATCAAAAACGGCTCAAATTTAAGTCTTTCCACCAACTTCGATTTTGTTCCCTTTGTGGGGTTCAAGTGCACACGCGCTTATTAAAGATTTAAGTTGGGCCCTGGTTGATAGTACCGGCGACTTCAGAGCTGGTGCTTTCCTCGCTCAATGAATAATAATTGCAATACAGCGAGGAAATGCTGCGGTGAAGGTACCCTGACACAGGGACCAAAAATTTTAAATTTGTTTCTATATTCTTTTTAAATTATTTTTATTATTACTAAGCAGGTTAAGAAAATTGTAAATACTATATGTTTTATTGTCATGTTAAGGTTTTATTTAAATAAATATTATATTTAATCATTCAAAAGTATATATTATTGTTATTATGTTCGCCTATACCGACAATAATTAAATTATTCGCCAAAGGCCCGGTTCCCATGATTTTTCGGACGTAAGAAACTGCGGTCGCTTGCTGAAAAAAAAGAATAATTTTAAAGCCATCGAAACGTATTCTTAAAACGACTCAACAGATATTTATGATAGAAAAACACTTTTTCAACGGATTTATAGTTATGTTTTATTATAGACGTTTCGCGTGATGACAAAAAGTATCACAGCTGTAGAAAAGTATCTGCGTTATCTGTATTTATTTCCTCGGAGTTGGTATAGACTAAAAGATGGAGGGTTTTGGCAAAAGTGGCCGTCTACTCTATTGAAATTGGGGTGTTTTTTGATTTCAGTGGCCTCGCATACCAATCTTGGGGTTTTTTTTTTCTTTCGCAAGTAGGTACCTACTTTCGGTTGGTCAAAGCGTATGTAGTGATTGAGCCTATCTAGTGTATGTTCACAGACTGCTGATTTTGTGTGTCGTCTGTCTTATGTCCGCAATGTGTTCTTTGAGTCTGCTGGACATATTGCGTTTAGTTTGCCCTATGTAAGACAGGACACAGACGCAATCCAGTTTGTATATACCTGCATCTTGCAATGGGCTGTTACTTTTGATTGGTCTTAGGAATTTCTGAATCTTGTGCGGCTTGAATAATATATAATAAAACATAACAAATCCGTTAAAAAAGTGTTTTTCTATGTCTAAAAGTTATGTCAGTAAAAGAAAATACTAGCTAGATATTTATGATTTTATTTGTGAATATTTGGTAGGTAAAAAAGTACATTTCGCATTGACATTAACAACGGTAAATCCGCGGGGTTTCTTTATTATAATGAGATTAAAATGAATGAGGAATATATAACCGTCCACGTCGCAGACATTGATTACGAATACATATTTTAATTAAATCCTTAATATAACAAGAAAAACGACTTACCTGAGTTTGGAGTTTGTTGAAATATTCTTCAAATGAAAAATCTCGTTTGTGTCGACGAGACTAAAACAAGTTAAAAGTATATTTATTATTTTAATACAACTTAAAACTATTAAATTTTTCCTCCAACTATAGTTTAGTGTTGGCCTAGTGGCTTCAGCGTCCCACTCTCATAGCTGAGGTCGTAGGTTCGATTTAAAAGTGATCATGAAACAGATTCAGAAATCTGAGGCCCAGACCTAAAGAGCTGATTTATTTATTTACAGGGGTCGCAGTCTGTTTAAAAATAATAATACAAACTACATAATATAGTTCGTTAAAAATATTATACTAGCTGACCGGGCAAACGTCGTTTTGCCATGTACGTATATCATTTATAATTAAAAAAATAGGGGTTGATCGTAGAGGGGTGAAAATTAGGGGTTGTATGTATTTTTTAATGTTGTATCATAAAAAAATAAAAACAAAAAATTTTATCTAAAAATAAAAAAAAAGTTTAGGGATGTACTTAACATTTAGGGGGATGAAAAATAGATGCTGTCCGATTCTCAGACATACCCAATATGCACACAAAATTTCAAGAGAAGCGGTCAAGCCGTTTCGGAGGAGTTTAACTACAAGTACCGCGACACGAGAATTTTATATATATTAGATAACAGTGACGGGGTCGCAAGACTGCTTATTTAACTTTTTGGATTTTTCGTGGGTCGCGATAAATATGGATAAGAAACGATGGATTGGAGTGTACTCCTCACTCAAAGGCCGCCAACGCAACCACTAAAAATGCGAATGTGGTGACTGCTCTTTTTGGGCGTCCCGTATTATATAAAAAAAGGAGAACAATTAGTCTAGTGATTATTATATAGTTGAGTGTTATCACGTTTAATCATTGTCTCCCAACCCTTATCAAGACGCGGAAAAGTATTGAGACATTTTTCTTGCCTTCTTATTGGATACTAGTTGATACGGGCACATTTCGTTGGGCTATTTGTGATTTAAAAGTAAGTTGTGCTGTCGTCGACTTTTTATAGAAATTATTAAGATCTACAACTTTTCTTTATAATTCATGTATCTCTCAATGTTAAAACAGCATCCCAAAGATACGGTTTCCTTCTATCGTTTTTTCCCTAGTCTACGAAAACGTATTTGACTTTTTTCGCATTAATACATAAGTATGACTCACAATTAAAAAATCTTCCTATTAGTACTTAATTTTCAAAATCGGATCACTCGTAACTTATCAAACTTTAGCATGTAAGTATTTATTTGTAATGATTTATAATTCATAGCATAAATTAATATTTACGCGTGTCTTGCGCACCCTAAATGTTATTGCTTGTGAGACGGATATATTTAGTTGCACACTGGCTGAATTCACAAGAATTTCATTATTTATAATTAATTATAAAAAGCTTAGGTTTTAAGTTTTTACTTGTTTTGTTTATACATATTTGTAAAAATAGGAAATAAATAAAACTTTGTACTAAGTTCACAGGCTAATATTGATTTGTTTTACACAAACAATGACACATTAGGTGTAACACTTAATGCATTGTTAGTTTCAATTGAATGTATGACGAACTTAATTATACTAAACTAACCAATAATATCTCTAGTAATTATCTACTATATAAAAATAAGTCGGGTTTTCCTTCCTGACGCTATAACTCCAGAACGCACGAACCGATTTCCACGGTTTTGCATTCGTTGGAAAGGTCTCGGGATCCGTGAGGTTTATAGCAAAGAAAATTCAGAAAAAATTTCAACAGAAAAGCGGGATCACCAAACGAAATGTTACATAAAACGAAGCCATCTGGTGGCGAAACGGAGTTCGCCGAGTTTGCTAGTTGATTATGTTTTTATAGAACAAGGGCGCCCGCAGAAGCACCAGCTGATGTTAAGTGATACCGCCGCCAATGCCAGAGGGCTCGGGTTGCCGTGGTATTGGTACACTCTTTTGAATGTCCCTAAGTCGAGTAGAGGACTCTAGTCAAATATTAAAGTGTTATACATACCTCTTCAATCTTTGTTATTGGATGCATTTTTCTTCTTCTGAAATAAACAGATTAAGGTTAAACAATTTCTTAGACAAGAACGGTTGGCATCTTGGGAGCTGTTTTATGAGGAATCAGGTTCGATTCTCGGTCAGCGCAAAAGAATATAAATTAGATTCCAGAAGTAAGATTCATAGTCGAGGCGTGCTTAATAACTTCTCCCATCATTATGTCATTCATAAGGAAGAACATATTCTTGCATTGGCTTACACATGGAGTGTCAATGCTCGCAATATAATAATTATATTTTTATGTTATATATAATATATCGTTAGTATATAAGTTTTAAATCTGTTCGACGTCTTGGCCGACAGAAAACCTGTATTCAGTTTGTTTTCACTTCACTATTGTAAACCTTTTTTTTTATGACTATGTATACAATAAATAAATACGTAAAAATCCGTTTTTGATTTTCAGTTTATATCTTTAGATTTTTAGATTTTATAGAATACACAAACAGCAAAATGAATATGAAAGAATATTTTTAAAATCCTCAAATTAAAGTTCGATTATATATTAAACAATATACTTACACAAATGATTTTGATTCAACTAATATAAAAAGCGCGAAAATTGCAATAATTACTAAACGCATATTGAATTTAAATTAACACGTCCAACTGTAGCCTCTTAGGAGTTTAGCAACACAATAATACAGTTATTAGACTACGTTTTCTTATCGCATCCGTTTCCTGTTCTTCTTCCTCGTTCTTCTCCAATATGACGTATGTGGTTGGAGAAGGAAAACGTCAAGGAAAACCAAATGTCCTCAACTATCCTGCATATAGCTACAGGAGAAGATAGCTAGACTTTCTTCTGGCATACTAATATTTTAAACTTCTTCACATATTTAATTTAATTAATTTATAATTAATAATTTAACTAATGTAAACAAAATATTGTAAACCTATTTTAAAAGAGTAAGTGTGGAGTTTCTTGCCCATTCATTTCCACACTAAACTACCTTTTGGAAGGGGGAACTAGAATCTTTTTTATATTTTATTTGACGTTCAAAGGTGCCATTTTAGGTGGTCTAATTGAAATAAATTATTTGACTTGACTTGACTTAGTCCTAAGTATGTTTTATGTATTTTCACACCACCACGCGCACCACCACTATGTGGAAGCTGACCCTTCAATTATTTCCAAACCAATGCCATTTATGGTACTTCAAGATAAAGGTATACCAATTCTTACAAGGTCGACAACGCACTTGCCAGCCTTGTGGCAAAGTGAGTCTATAGTCTGTGGCTACTTAACATCCGGTGAGCCTACTGCCCGTATGCCCTTTATAAAAAAACACAAGACGAAAACATAAAGACTTTTTTCAGATTTCAGATCTTACAAGTTAACAAACTGTCTTTTTCCAGACGTTCCGACAGTTCTTGTCCCAGAAGCCCTCTGTCAAATGGTGTGTAAATATAACTAAAAAAAAATATATGTAGGAAATTAATTCTAATATTAAAAATCCAGTGGTGTGTACAACAATTTTGTTTACTTATTTATTAATTTCTTTATACTAACTGACAAAAAGGTGTATAATCTTTCTATAAAGTTGAAACCACGTAACTCGTCCTTTCTTGGCTTCAAGGTTCTGCAGAGTCTATGGAATTCAGTTCCTCTACCTATCCGCTTAGCTCCTTCTCTCTTTCTTTAAATCTTTACTGTATAAGTATTACCTGTCTACATCGTACCCTAATAATACCAAAGAGAAATTATTGTGATTCATTCCTTTTCCTCTTTTCATAGCATCTCTATCTTCTATCAAAACATTATGACAGGTAACAAAATACCTGTCATAATGTTTTGATTGCTTTTTGCCTCATTCTTTATGTCTAAGTAATTGTATATCATGTGTAGTTTTGTACTTCTTGCGCTCACCTTTTTTAATTTTTTTTCTTCACAGTCTTCACCTGGAAGAGATCGCGCAAAAGCGAAATTTAATGTATTTCTTTCAACTAAGTGAATTAAATAGATAAATCATTTATTTTCAAAGCAAGTGGTACATTCAGACTGTTTAATTATAAAACCGCTCAGCCATTTAAGAATGCAAATGTCATATTAATTATCATAACCATAGATAGGCCCCGACACCAAAAACTGTGGCATTGTTTTTGAATGTGTGCGTTAACAAAATGCCGACAACACCTGTGCAATCTATACACAACAAGTGTACTGAGAAAATAGTGTCATCTCTTTTTCTCGTACATTAGTTGCAAACACTACTTTCTCTTTCGACAACATCTGTGCAATCTATACACAACAAGTGTACTGAGAAAATAGTGTCATCTCTTTTTCTCCTACATTAGTTGCAAACACTACTTTCTCTTTCGTGCACTCACCATTTAAATTTGTTATTTTAGACAGTGCGGAAGGAAAAATAAAAGTTTTTAAATCAAATCGCAATACTTACGAGTGAAATGTTATACCTCTGGCTTTATTTGTGTTTCTAGAATTGTTGTTGCACTTTAGAAAGGCACACGATGGCATTTTGTGACACTAAACTGCTCGCAAACGTCCTGCTCGCAAACAACACGTCCGGCTAACACTGTGTTTAGGGGTGCACTGATCCCAGGTTAGTGAGCTCACTCACTTCGACTGTGCGACAACACGGCGCGGTCTCACTGCGGTAAGGGCCTATCTAACGATATAAATCTATGTTCATAACATCATAATAATGTTAAGTTATTTATAATTTTTGTCAAAACATATGGTCTATATATAATAAGCCAACACTATACAGGTACCTTGCCTTTAGAGAAATAAATATAAATATTCATTTCTGACACATATGTTACAGGATGACAGGATTTGAACCCATGACTTCAGGGTTGAGAGACTTTTCCTAATATAAAGCAACGTCATCATCACGTCTACAGCAAATTGGCCTTTGTGGTATTGAGGCCGATAATGGGATAGGTTGTAAAGTTGCTTGTGAAATTAGATTTTGTCGTTTTATGAGATTGGCGACAGTTAATATAATCGCTATTTCATTGCCGCTATTTATTTAGGGGTCGCTATAAATGGGGATGACGAGAAATAGGAATTACTTGTGGATTTACAGATCTGGTGTTTTTTATTTATTTTTAACACGCGCATTATTTAAAGGTTTGGATATGAAATAGTAAATTTTATATGTGTAACTACTATGTAATGGACCGATAATCTAAATACGTTGTCAGTGCACACAAACAAAGCTTTTTATAAATTTGAGGACTACTTAAATGATCCTAATCCTTGGGATTGAATTGCTCCAGTTCAACAATTTGTATGACAATACTTGGCGATTAAAAAGAGTGGCGGAAAGTTTCTTGCCAGTTCTTCTTACCCGCTCTACGCCCTTGACTTGCGAACTGGTAGTAAATGTAAATTTACGATTTATTTAACTTGACGATTCAAAAGTGTACTTGGTTACCCACTTGAATAAAGATATTTTGAGTTTGAGTTTGAGTGGAGGATTTACCAGCAGCCTGAGCCTGGAGCCTAGGGCGGCAAAATTGGAAACCGATTTTTATGCTACCTCATATAAATCAAAAAGATTTCTGCATGACGTTTTTCTGATGTTTTACAGATAGAAGTCTGCAACAAGTTTCTTCTGGTGGGAGTCCTCTCTTTCTTCTTCCCACGGGCCATTACAAGTAAGGGTCTTCTTGACCCATTTGCCATCACAGATGGGGGCCTGGTCCATTTCCACTTTAATATGTGCGGCGTCGTATCTGTTTTTAACTTTGTCTTTAAGTTTCGATTCAGGAATCGAACGCTCCATAACCCTTTGGCATACTCCAATCTTCTTTATTGTCTTCTTTAAAATACACGTTTGGCATCCATATGACGGACATGGAAGTTTTTTGAAGTGAAACTTCTTTATCGGGGTTGGAAAAAAATTTAGTGTAACATTTTTTCGTTACGCGTCACGTTTTTCGGTTACGCACCTTGTTGCTTTTTAAAGTCAAACTTCTTTATCGGCGTTGGAATGAAACTTCTTTATCGACGTATGGGAGAAATTTTGTAGCAAATCGTCACGTTTTTCAATGATAGTAATAATTCTATTACAATTAATGAAATTCTATAATAATCTTCGTAGTAATAAGGTAAAATGAAATATTTGTATTCATGTCTATGATAATAAAAGCCTTTTGTTAAACTTTATCTAATTTAACGAATTTCTGTAAAGTTGCATATAGTAGATCATTTTTCGAAAAATAAGGTCATAAAGAAGTTTCACTTCTTACGTTTGTACACCTAGTACACGCACACATTTTTTTTTTAATCACATAGGTAGCATAATGTACACTTATGACTTGACAGTAAAGAAATACATTTTAATGCTTCTAATTTTACATTAACTGCCAGTTCTCAAATCAAGGGCGTAGAACGTGAGAGAAGAACTGGCAATAAACTCTCCGCCACTCTTTTTAATCGGCATTTTTTTGTTTTACAAAATGTTTGTAAGGAGTTGCAACCATTACACCATGTCCCATGTGACATTTTTAGTAATTAATAATAAAAACAAAGCTTTGTCCTCTATCAGCAGGAGGCATGGTGAAATAGGAGCACGCACTTACATTCTCAAAGTAAGTATCCATGTTCTTTTCATACTTAAGTAAGACTGATAATATAGTATATTTGCCTTAAAATAGTCCAAAACATGCACAAATATTCACTAAGGAATTATAAAATTGAGGGCGTAACAAATAAATCAATTTGGCTAAAATATACTCAATCATGTTGTAATATTTCAATTTCGCGCCTTTTGCTTCATTGACTTGAGTTGTCTTTTATGTCAAGCCTGATTTTCGTTTGTCTTTGCCCTACTCTCTACTCTGTGAACGTTACTAGCCGATGTATTATTTTTCAAACTAAATAAAGTCTAAGTTTTTCCCAACCTTTTACTTGAAACTGGCATAAAGTTGAAGCTGTTGCCATAATATTTAAAATAAAAAAAGTGTGCGTGTACTAGGTGTACACACTACACACGTAAGAAGTGAAACTTATATAAAACCTTTGTTGTACGCAGAGCCATAATTGGTTTGTTTTAAGTTTAGAGGTCCGAAACTATTTCTTTAAACACAGTAAATTTTGATACACTGCCTAGCATACAATTTACAAATTAATTGCTGCAAATTGCGATTAGCAAATTTCAAGTCGAAAATGTAATCCGTTGTCAAACTTCAAAGTCAAAAACATACTATATGTCATATTTTAAGGCCGATAAAGAAGTTTGACTTCAAAAAGCAACATGGCGCGTAACGGAAAAATGTGACGCGTAACGCTAAAATGTTACACTAAATTTTTTTCCAACCCCGATAAAGAAGTTTCACTTCAAAAAAAAAAAGTCTTAGTTATTTTCCATATATAAAATGACTCTTTTCCTTTAAATATTAACAAATCTGAAAATGCGTCTAGCACCCAAGCGAAACCAAAAAAGCATGTGAATTCGCTATGAGATTGGCCGAGTTTAAATATTATAGATCACAAAATAAAATAAATAATATGTATTTCAAACAGAAGTAAAAAATATACATAGAATGTATCGTATAACCGATAAGTATTTCCGAACCAATTCGACTCAGGGTCCTTCCAGAAAAGAGCGTTCCAATTCTTGAAAGGCCGGCAACGCACTTGCGAGCCTTCTGGCAATGTGAGTGTCAATGGGCGGCGGTGGTAACATCAGATGAGCCTCCTGCCCGTTTGCCTCCTATTACATAAAAAATCAGTTTCACTGAAAAATAATAAACAAATGAAGACGACAAAATACTAATAAATATATGAAGAGGTTTTAAGGTTTTACATATAAATAAGAATACAAATAAGTTATATAAAACCTTCCTTGAACATATTTTATTTAGAAAAACGAAGGCATTGTGTTAACGATCCCCAAGGAAGATACAAATACTGTAAGAAATATTTATGGAGGTTTTTGGAATAGAATCCCTGAAGGTGGAGCGCGACGCCTGTAACGGGAAAAAACACAAATCCCTCGGCACGCATAATTCTTAATACTGAGATTACCCGACGTCTTACAAAAAATATAACAACCAATTAGGATTTCATTTATTGCCAATAATTTTTAAATTCTCCTTTTCGTCGGTACATTTTGTTTAGCACTGTCACGTATATAGAAAAATAATTGTCCATGGGATTTTGTATCGAAAAATTTTTGAAAGCAATTTTACATCGGTTTTTTATATTTGTGTTTGTACCAATTTTAAAAGGCCGGCAACGCACCCACGAGCCCTCTGGCATAGAGTGTCCATGGGCGGCGGTATCACTTAACATTAGGTGAGCTTCCTGTTCTAAAAAAAAATGTTATCTTGGTTTGTGTACGCTTCAAAAACTCAAAAAGTTTTTTTTGTTTTTTTTTTCATTTTGTTTTCCACAAGTAGTAGTCTTTGTTTTGTTTCTCATTTCTCAACCATTCAATCACAATGTGCCATTGCGAAGCTTGGCAGGGTACAGTTAGTACATACATATATTATATAATGGTATAATAAAACTATTTATAACTTTTTGTATGCGGCCTCACAATCCAATATAGGTATCGCTTTCAGACAATTCTTTGTTCATTTATAAGTAATAGATCAGCCGGTCTCTATGTTGTATAGGAAACAAAATCCATTGTAACCCAGCCGTGATTCGAACACAGGAATGTTTAAGATTCGTATTCTTAGCTAACACTGCTGTCTTTTAATGTTATTTAAATGTTTATTGGTGTCGCAGTATTACGCCGATTTTTTTTATTATATGAATATTTTTTATTCTCTTCACCAAAGCTTTAGTTTCAATAAAGTATATTTCAGTTACAAATTTCTCTACGATTCGTATTCGTTTACAATCTTTCAAATGTAACTATAAAATGTAATGTTTTTGAGTCAAAGTAATTTTATTTTTTTTATAATAATTCTTTTTTAATAAATGATGTAGCGGGCTAGGATTAGTTTACCACAAGACGGACAATGTTGAGTAATTTTCCTTAAAAGATCGCATTGCCTCAGCTTTCGTGTTTGTCAAGTTTCATTTACAACACTTGTATATTTTTCAAGGTTTTACCGCCTCTGAGGCTTAGTGGTTGATAATAACTTATCAACTAAGCCTAAACGAATGATTTATGTTTTATTTTTGCTTGCGTTTGCAATTCACAAGGGTGTGCCCGGATCTTTACGAGGCTAACGTGGGTTGCCAACACGAATATAAGTCGATTTTTTAATAATATTTGAGGAATTTGATTTAAAACGAAACTATGTTTTAAATTATTAATGAAACAGAACTCGTGACATCTTAAATATCTTTATCGTTAAGATATTCGTTCATGTACCGGATAAGAGCGATAAAGGCATACTTATTTATTTATAAGTAATCTTACAGCTACACGTAATTTATATACACATATATAAAATTCTCGTGCCACAGTTTTCGTTGCCATACTCCTCCGAAACGGCTTGACCGATTTTGATGAAATTTTTTGTGCTTATCCGGTATCTATGAGCATCGGCCAACATCTATTTTTCATCCCCCTAAATGGTAGGGGTAGTCCACCCCTAAATTTTTATTTTTATTTTTTAGACCAAATTTTTAATTTCTATTTTTTTATGATACAGCATTAAAAATACATACAACCCCTAACTTTCACCCCTTTACGATCAACGCCTATTTTTTTATTATAAATGATATACATGGCAAAACGACGTTTGCCCGGTCAGCTAGTACACATATAAAATTCTTGTGTCACAATGTTCGTTCCCATACTCTCCCGAAACGGCTCGACCGATTCTTATGAAATTTTTAATGCATATTTAGTAAGTCTGAGAATCGGCTACTATCTATCTTTCAAACCCCTAAGTGATAAGGGGTGTCCACCACAAAATTTTATTTTTTAGTCAATTTTTTCATGATACATCATACAAAAATACATACAACCCCTAATTTTCACCCCTTTACGATCAATTTTTAATTATAGTAGATAGTTATTTTTATTGAACTAAAAAAATGTTTTCTAGAAATAATATACATGGCAAAACAACGTTTGCCGGGTCAGCTAGTCATATTATAAAAGAAAACACTTAAACAATATACACTGAGTTTCATTATCGCACGTCGAGGCAGAATACGAAATTCCATCCGTATCACCTCAACGTCCGCCGTTCCACAACTGAGCGTTTTTCAAGGCAGTTTTTGCCGCACACCACCACTTTGTGGAACCGGCTGCCCACTGAAGTATTTCCGAACCAATTCGACTTAGGGTCCTTCAAGAAAAGATACGTACGTACCGATTCTTAAAAGGCCGGCAACGCACTCGCGAATCCTCTGGCAGTGAGCCTCCTGCCCGTTTGTCCCCAGTTCTATAAAAAAAAAATACAAAGCCCAAAACAGATTACATCGATAAAAAATATACGAAACAGAAATACAAGTCAATTAAGTACATTATTAGATAAAAAAGAAAACTGATATTAAAAACTTAACAAACGATAATTAGTTTGTTTTAATTTTACAGAATTATCTAGTTTTCAAATACCTGGTTAAAAACTAATTCCAAATCAACACAAATCTAATGTTGATTAAGTAATGGATCCTTGGGGTGTAATGAAGGGCCGAGCTTAATTAATTAATGGGCATCCATCTCCGGTAACTTCCATACATGATGAGTTTTAAAGCTCCGAGTGCTAAGTGGTTTGATATGCGAAAATTTCATCGAAGTTCGTATTAGGATTACGCTTTAAATTACGGTTATTTTGATTCAGTGGCAACGATATGGTTTAAATTATACACTATTTTTTTATTAGCTTTTATTTACAAGTTTCTTGCACAGTTTCGCCATCTAGATATGCAATAGAATTGCAATATTTCATCTTTTAGTCGATACCAACTCCGGGGAAATAAATACAGATAATGCAACTTTCTCTACAGCTGTCATACTTTTTGTCATCCAATAACTTTTGTCTTAGAAAAAAAAAAACTTTTGTCTTCAGTCACCGTGACCACGCACGCTGTAAAGCACGCGAAACGTCGGATAAATTTAAAATTGTGTTAAATAATTGTAAATTTATAATAATAGGTACATAACTTTAATCCGGTTAAAAAGTTTTTTCTTTAAATGTGTAAAGGTTATGTCAATAAAAGACAATACTATATTTACTATTATTATTATGTTAAAGAAATAGGGTGGAAAAAGCCGGAGCAGGCCTTCCCGGATAGAAAAGCAGAAACTTTTTTTTTTAAATATATGTTTATAAGATGTAGACAAATAAAGGTTTATTATTATAATGTAATCATAAACAATTTTTACTGTAACCATATAGTGTATCATACAGGCGTCTACATTTTATAATATGGAAGCATACATTGCACATACATAGAGCCAATTAAAAAAAATTAGGCTCTATCTATGAAAAGGTTAAATAATTAGCTAGATTACCATATATAGCTTTGTCTATCTCCTGAGAGATATCCAATCCAAGTTTATTTATAAGGAGATTATAAATCAGTTATTATCAATATATACAGTTCGTAGATCTTTAGCGAGTTTAAATTGCAGCTCGCTAGTTAACATAGTTTATATTTTCTTAATCTATAGTAATAATAAAAATAATAAAAAATTAATAAAAAGAAAATTAAAACAAATTTTGGTTTTGTACCTGTGGCAGTGTACCTTTAAAGCTGGCAGCATTTCCTCGCTGTATTGCGATACTTATTAGCTGATCGCTCTGCACCAGCTCTGGGGTCACCAGTACTATGTACAAGGTGTCAACTTAAATCCTTAATTAGTACTTGAACCCCACGGCCCAATATGTAATCTCTTTTTTATTACCGTCTATGTATAAGTAAGAATGAAATGTAATGTTTGTCATAATAAAATATGAAAAAATTTGCGCCGGTAGTTATGGCGATATTTAAGATACTAATCATAATTTCAAATAGTTATCTATCTGAGGAATTGATGAAGTTCCTAATCCGTTTGACTTATAGTCCTTCAACAAAAGAGTTTACCAATCCATAAAGATCGGTAGCGAGCAGTGTGAGTGTGTGTCCATGGGCACAAAACATCAAGTGAGCCTCCTGCTGCTAGGCTGAAGGATGTTGTATTAAAAAAATATGGCTCGAAAGCGAGGTTTATTCAAAAAATAATTACTTATACACGACAAATACCCTTTCAAAAACTCTTTAAAACATCTGAAATGCTTTTGTAATATAGTATTGTTTCAGGTTGGTTCCGACGTAAAATTAGACAATAAAGAAATTGGGGTCTCAGTAACATTTATCCGGATTTTAAGAGGACGGAAGCGAAAATTTCAGCTTTTTAATGCGGCAATTTTTTGTCGTACTTACTTAAAACAAAGCGTAATGACCCGCACGGCACGCATTTGTTCGCGAACAATTCGAATAGGCAATTTTTCATGTAGAACAATTGGGGGCGGCTCAACACAATCGCTGGAGTGTTTTACGATTGGAGTCCTAGTTCATGGGGTAAAAATTAAACTCGTGGCTAAAGGATGTTGCATGGTTGTTGCTCAAACGTTACGATAGTGCTGTCATCTATACGTCACTACGACAATGTCAGTTTTTGACAGCTGACATTCACAGGTATTCCATTTGAAAGTCAAGTTCTCCAACTCTCTAAAAAAATGGCGATTAAAAAGAGTGGCGGAGTCTATTGCCAGTTCTTCTCTTTCGTTCTACGCCCTTGATTTGAGAACTGGCAGTAAATATAAAATTAGAAGCATTAATATGTATTTCTTTATCGACGAGTCATATGTGTACATTGTGTTACCTTACTTTTTTACTTTCAATTAAAATACTCTTAGGTCTACTTTTTGTCTATGGTGCTTAAACTCTGATAAAAGGAGAAAAGAGGCTTTTAAAAGGTTCAATATTTATAAATAGGAGTTATTGTTCAATATTATGTATTTTGATGCTAAGTTGTGTTTGAATGGAGATTAGATTCAAAAACGGACTGATCTGCCATTAGGTGGAGGGGTCAGTGGAGGTCACACCATCAAAGACAGTAGAACTGAAACCTATTAATTAATTAATTAAATATAATATGAAACTCTTCCTAGACACCCTTACTCCGTTAAGTGTCAAATGGTTCTTAATATTTTAGATGTGAGTAATATGAAACAATTTTTTACATAGTATACGAACTGAAAGTAAAATTAGAGTTTGATAATTCTTCATTTCGTAAAAGCGTTCAAACAAATTATGGTACGTAATAATATTAATAATGCAACGTTATATCTAATAACATTTATTGTGTTTAGTATTGTCCACGACGATAATAAAATCTCTTATGATTTTCATGGCTTCGGCTGAAAGCACGGAATTTTTCGTTTTATTTTATGGCAGCGCGTACTGTCGTGGAGAAATATTGGCTCGACGGAATGGCTCGTAAAGAAAACGATTCGGTTACGCACCGTAGCTCTTAGTTTCCTCTTGAATATATCTAGCCCTTAAATACTTTAAATTTTAATTTTATGGTTTAGCTCTCACACAGATACCAACTTTTTCTAGAAATAAATGTTCTACAATGTCTATGGTTTGTGGTTTGCGGCGTTTAGGTCAGAGATAACTATTGTACGACAAAAAAAATTTTGAAATGAAACTGCTTTAGGCACATTAGGGTAAGTTTCTACGGAAACGTCACGAAGATGTGCAGCGTTTTTGTCGAAGAAAAGGGAGAGAGCGATTGAGAGAGAGTAAGAAGGGCGGCGGATTACCTTATAGAAATTCGATTTTTAAAATTAAAATTTCGTAAAGAGAATTTATGAAATATTAGTATTTTAAATTTTATGCAAAATAATTTATTGAAATCTCAAATGACGAATTGTAAATTCACGTGTACGTGTTTTTATTATCGCGAAAATTAGGTTTCCAAAGAAGTTTCACTTCTGACATTTGTACTTTGTAGTTTTTTCAACTTTTTATATATTTTGAATTTGGAACACGTATATAAAAACTTCTTTCGATTTGGCGTCACTTTACATATTTTTTGGATTTACTCTATAACGTGAACATTCAAAGTGACCTTTGGGCTTTAATAATTAAAAAAAAAATCAGTAACCTGTATAGGTCTGGGCCTCAGATATCTATATCTGTTTCATGATCATTTGTCAATCTAAAAGGTAAGTAGGTGATCCTATGCCTGACATACGTCATCAACTTGTTGGATCTAAGGCAAGCCAGGAACAGGCACAGCCGGGTTGGAACCTACGAATGTTAGGGATGAGAGCCGCACGCTGAAGCCACTGAACAACTACTCTTTAATTATTTTAAATAGCATAAAAGCCAAACACATTGAACCAATCTGTTCTAGTTTTAACATTTGAAATTGAACTTCTGTGTGCCGAGACAATTTCGGTTTTGCGATATAATACGACTCCTCAATTGATACCAATAAATTCAGTTTCACGGCAAAGCTTTATTCGTTTACGTAAACTTTGAGATTGACTCTAACAAGGCTTGGAGGCGAAGCGCTCTGGTGATTTCTACTCTTAAAATCCAATTTAAATGCATTCCTCTGTACCACAAGAGACCCGATACGCTTCGGGGACCAATTAACTTCTTCATCCTTAACATTTCATTGCTCGAATTTTGTACAAATTTTCCAATGCGATGGATGTAAATAAGTAATAATATATACGATGTTTTAATAAAACTACTTTTTTGAATCGAGTTTATACACATGTATAACATAATGTAATTATTCTGTGGCATGGTAAGATGCGCAGGGTTTTTATCGAAGAAAAGGGCGAGAGAGAGTGAGAATGGCAAATTACCTTAGTAATGTTAGTATATTATTCAAAATAATTGATTGAAATCTCATATTATCGTAAATTGTAAATTAAATGCCACATGTTTTTTATTATCGAAGAAATAAATTTAAAACAATAAATGTAGAATTTGTATAAAATTTTGACACTTTTAATATTTTAATGACAATTAAATTCATTAAATTCCTAACATATCTTTCTATTTTCCTCCCTAACTAAGTATCAGAAATCTAAAGTTTTAGATTTGTATGAATATGAACAAGACTTAAAAATTAGCTTGCCAAAGAAGTTTCAATTCTGACATAATATGTACTTTGTACTCGCTACTGTTTTTTTATTAAGAATAGTAGTAGCGAGTTATTTTCAGTGGCGGTTGTTGTATGGAATACTTTGTTTGAAGCTGGGTAAGAACTGACTTTAATTATTTATATATGAGTTTATAACTAAAATTAAGGGTAGTGGGGTTTGACACACAAACAAGAACTAACTAACGGTTTATAAATCTAAATGACACTTATGTTATTGGACATTATCAGAAACGAGAATTTTAAAATACAATATATGAGTGTGGTAAAAACTAAAGGGCGCATATTGACTTCAAGTTTCACTTCTAATTATTAAAATATTTATATGAAACTTAACTAATGTTAGGTTACAAATAATTATTTTGTTCAAATGCGCAATTCAAACTCAAAGTATAATCGCTAATATCCTGTAAAAGATGGCAGCACAATACTTCTACTTGGCGTCTAGGCGCATCGCGTTTCACATACTTGCAATAGATTCTTAAAGAAAATTGCCAATTTCTTATTTAAGACAGACATTCAAATAATCATTAAACGCAAACTAAATTTAAAAAGTCCTTAAAACTTGGAAAGAAATTTAAAATGCAATTTGAAGAGGGTAATAGAATCGCACTAAGAATTATTGTTGTAATGGGTTCAGGTGAAATTAACGCAGAAAAATAGGAAAAGTTACAACGAGTTTTCCGTTAAGGTTTTCCAGCGCTTTGATTGTGTACTGTTGAATTTATAATGCTATTTTCAAACTTCATTTCATGGAAAAGTTTTGCTAGCAGCTAAATCTATAGGTTGAAATTACTGTTCTTATTTATAAGAAATACAAATAAATTTGTGGCGCTACAATCATTTCAGTTTTCTGTATCTGTTTCACGATAATTTGGCAATCTAATAGGCAAGTATCAGCCTCATGTGCCTGACACACGCCATCGACTTTTTTGGTTCAAGACAAGCCGGTTTCCTGACGTCGTTTTCCTTCAAAGTTCCAGCGAACGCTAAATGCGCACATAGAAAGTGCATTGGTGACAAGCCGGGGTTCGAACCCACGAACTCAAGGATGAGAGTCGCTCGATAAAGCCACTAGGCCAACACTGCTCAACTAATTCATTAAACAACTTTAAAATCGTTAAATTAATTTCATATCATTATGTTCACTTTGTCCTTTATAAGTGAGTCATTTTGATGATAATTAACAAATGGTTGAGGAAAAAACATTATTATTTATACAATATCGTACAATCGTTTTCCTCTTAAACTGAACCCATTTTTATTAAGGTTTTCTAATAAATAAAATATTATTTATCATAAGTGTTATGATAATTTAATAAATTTGGATTTAGCCTGATAATAATGAAGACGTGAGTGGATGAAGGTGATAAGTGCAATTTTTTAGATTTTGAGAAAATTGCAGTTAAAGTTTTTCTACAATTTTCTTTTGTAAGTCGCTTAAATGATTAGTTATGCCGTAAATTTGAATGCAAAGTAGTGTGAATGATCCTAAATATTGAGGATACGTTGATAATAAAACTCTTGCGATATTATTCGATATTATATTTAAAAAAAACTTAACATAACTCCTTCTTCCATGAACTAACTTAAACTATTTGTCCTTACGGCTATATAAAATTAGGTGCTAAGTACGAATATAAATAAACATGTTAAATTTTTTTAATACACAGAACCAGCTTCTGCAAAAACTTAAGCTATTATATTACTATATCACACTTGTGATCATGCTATATATAAAAAGATACTATCCTTGGCTTAAATTGACTCAAAAAAATAGCGATATTCAGGCTTCACGTACTTTAGTTGGTCTCGGAGATTCTGTTTTTTTTCTACTGAAACAGTACCATACTTACCAGTCACACGTGGAATTTCTAAATTCGCGGACACCTTCGATTTCTTTTTTAATATGTCCACCTTTTTAAACGGTGTCATTTCATCGTACGATTCTTTGTATAGATAAGATCCATACTCCTCAACTCGAATCCATTTGATACCATCCCTAAAACTGATTTTTCTATTGCTTACATCTTTTTTCCTATTTATTAAATTGAGATTATCTTGTAGCTCACCAATTTTTCTGAAATGTTCTGTCATATTAATCACTGTATTATTACGAGAAGCTTTGCAAATGATATCACGGTACTGGTCAGGAACGAAAACTGTGTCATGCTTTCTGAGGACTTTTTCTATTCTACCAAAATCACGATCCGAATCTAAATAAGAATGGCCAACTTCAGGAAACTTGTGATCGATTACTTTGAAATATCCTTTAAGGATAAGATATTGATAAAGTGAAATCATGGTGAAATTTTTGTTTTGGCCGGCACATGAATCTGACCAAATTAATAGGTGTTCTTTGTTTTGGCAACTTGGATCTATTTCCACAAATCTTAGAAGTGCGCTCGCAACTTCGGCACTTCCGCGGTCCGCAACATCTTCAGTCCAGGTACAACATACGGCTTTTTCTTTGCTTCCATGACAAACATGAATACCCAGGTTGTAAAACCACAGTTGACGCAAGTAGAATGCTTTTGATGTTGTTAGTTTTGGTAATGGCATGGTTTGATGTAAATCCATCGTAACGTACACAATATCGCCATCTCGGGTTGGTTTGAAAACTAGAAATATGTTCTTTTATACGGTTAACAACGTCATCGTCCATTTTGTGAGGACGATTCTGATGTCTACTTCTCGAATCTGGTTTGGAGCTGCAAGTCCTTCCTGGATTCCTTTAATAATGAGATCAATTTTTTTGCTAACTATCTGATAAATTCTGCACAAACCTAACTTAATATTTTTGTCGTAATTCCATTCTTTATAAGTACTTGTAGGACGCAGATTTATGCTTTCTTACTATTGGTGGTATGGGAATAATAGCTCTTTAAAATAGACTGCCGATCATCAATGGAAAAATTATCTTAAGCCTGCACTTCTCGTGACACAAAATCCCTACGTTAATCTTTTTTTTCGGAATTATCTCTCTTTTGTAAGATACATATTTCTCTTCTTTTGCTCTAGCTATTGCTGCATAGGTTTTCTTCCAAGATTGTTCATTCCTCGGCCGTTTTTTTTATTTATTTTCTTTTGGTGGAAATACTTTGCGTTTTTTTGGCATAATATTTTCTTCCAAATCCTTATTTGCATGCTGTTCACTAGTGGAGAAAATAATGGGGTTTTCCTGCCGATCAGCATATTCATTGTCAGATTCATGCTCATTAACGCCACAAGAGCTAGTGCTATCGGGGCTTTCAGGAATGTAAATGTTGTCACTACCGGAAGAAAAATTTTCATTTCTATTCTGCAATGGAGATACATCCTCCAAGACTGTGTATGACTTTTTGTTACGAAAAGAAAGTCCAAAATAATCTATATCTCCCTTTAGGGAATTCTCTATTACATCTGAAATTTCATCATCTACAGAGACAGGAACTTTCGCAAGGCTGCCAATATAATTTTTGCCTTGACCGCTAGTGGATGGTTCAGCGATTACGTAACTTTTGCATGCATCTGCAAGATCACACGCATGGTCCAGATTATCTACAAAATCAAAGCCATAAGTATAGAAGAAGGCATGCGATCAAAAAAAAATGTTAGTAAACACCGATCAGGTACAAGTCCAAACCGTACCGAGTCCACCCAAAAATTTAAATATTGACATCGGTTTTTCCTCCTGCCATAAAATATTGTTCGTTTATTAACCTTATCCCTAACACATCTTATTTTGACACCTTTACAACTATGAGTACAAAACAAAACATTATTACGAGAATGAACACTAAAAAAAACAAAATATCATAGCGGTCAGCGTAGCCCCATCACCTCTTAGTTATGCCAAAATATTAATGAGTAACAAATGAAGTGTGGCACATTATAACCTTCAGTTGAGCAGAAAAGTTCACAATAGTGTAGATACTGTGATTGAAACAATGCAAGCAAATTAAAAATTAGTAAAGATCTAACCTGCAATATTTTTGAGGTTTTGGCTCTTGCCATATTAATTAAACTTTAGAAATGTTAATTATGTATTTTAAACAATATTTTACACAGTATCCAACAGACACAAATCGACAATAACAGAAAGCACGCGAAACTGCAACGAACGAACGTAATCAACACATTTGAACCTCTTGAGTGAATGAAGGTGTTATGTTAGCGACTTAACACCTTCATTCACGGAGAATAGGGTCGCTTTATTCGAACATAGTAAGCGCAGTGGTTATGTTCGTACATATCACCTTCTTTAACGCACAAAAAGTAATAGTTTTTATTTTGTTGATTTGGGAGAGGGTGATATGTGTACATACCTCTTTCATCGTCTGTAATTTTTAAAATAAACTAAACATAACACCTTTTTCAAAATTTTATTTCCAAAAATAAGCTTTATATCGACGGTTTTAAGGTTTGTAGTAATTCAATTATACAAATCACCTTCATCCACACAAAAAACACCAAAAACCGAAAATACGACATATCACCTTCATCCACTCACGTCTTTAATTATTAAAAGGTCAATGAGATAAAACGTATGCCACGAAACGAAGCGCGTCAAAAAGGCGCCAAAGCACACATTATTAATTAACGATTTTTTTATTTTTTCAAATATATAAGACCTTTTTGGTAATAACTTTTTTATGTCAATAAACAATAGCGTTGTTTTTTAAGTAATTTTTTATAATACGTATTTTTAGTACTATTCACCCTAAAATCCAGTAAGTAATTTGTTAATTTATTATTACGATTGCTAAACAACTCATTGAATATATAAATATAGAATTAATATTGTATATATAGCATAAATTCTAACTAAATCTATAGTACTCGTGATAAACAAAGAAAAGATTATACTTCGTAAATTAAAATATTATGAGCAAAAAGTGGCCCTTGGTCTCCAATTTCTATATTTGTTACGTTTTTTGAAGTGAAACTTCTTTATCGGGGTTGGAAAAAAATTTAGTGTAACATTTTTGCGTTACGCGTCACATTTTTCCGTTACGCGCCATGTTGCTTTTTGAAGTGAACTTCTTTATCGGCGTTAAAATATGACATATAGTATGTTTATGACTTTGAAGTTTGACAACGGATTACATTTTCGAAGTCAAACTTTTTTATCGGCGTTAAAATATGACATGTAGTATGTTTTTGACTTTGAAATTTGACAACGGATTACATTTTCGACATGAAATTTGCTAATCGCAATTTGCAGCAATTGATTTGTAAATTATATGCTAGGCAGTGTATCAAAATTTACTGTGTTTAAAGAAATAGTTTCGGACCTCTAAACTTAAAACAAACCAATTATGGCTCTGCGTACAACAAAGGTTTTATATAAGTTTCACTTCTTACGTGTGAACACCTAGTACACGGACACATTTTTTTTTCTAATAGGCAAGATATTTGACATAAGAAAGTGTCCAATAACACTCCTTACAGTCTCTATTAAACCACTCAGGAAACCCTGTTCTTGTGTTCTATTTCTTCACTTACCAATGTTTAGCACTTAGGGGGCGTCCAGTCTTCTGTATCTTATTCATGCCGTCATATTAAATATTGAAACATCACACCATTACCATAATATATTCCTTTAACACCGTAAACAAGCTTTCTAAATACGAATAAAAGGGATTTTAATATCCTTAAGTAGTGATGATACTGGTTTTCTCCTATAAAAGACTTGCAAAGTAATCCCCAGAATGCGAAGATATCTCGCAAATCTTGACTCAGCATCCTTTACAAATAAATAGGGTCCGAGTCTTAAGAACATTTTTGAATATTATCCTTTGGGAATTATCTTTACAAAAATATGGTAAAATTCTATATTTGAGGAAAGTGGAATAATAAAATTATTTTTCTTATTGGTTAAGTACTTCTTTGATCGCGTTGTGTCGTGGTTTTGGTGTTGCATTTCTTCCCCCTTAGGGTTCAAGGGTGACCCGGAATACAGGATATCTAACATCCCTGTCGCCTCTCCTCACTTCCACTACTCGTGGGTGAGCCCTGAGACAAACAGAGGGTAGATAGGGGGTCTGGGCAGATGGAGTAACTTAGTCCAGATTTCGAACGCTGGCAGCAGGGCGTATCGACTACTTAATGAAACTTAAACTGGCCGACTGACAAGGGGAGACTAATGAAAATTTGTTAAAATTTGAAATTGGTGATGGTGCTGCTGAGGGATCAACCATCGTCCAGTAAACCTAAATGGCTCTTGGCCTTAGATAATAGACTGATTTGTTAGACTGAGGATTATGTTCAAGATAAGAATGCTTGGAAACATGCTGGTCCTGCTCCATAGGGCAATCATAGAGCCTGGACAAAATCAAATTGGTTGCTGATTTTTCGCTTTAACATATTTTGTTATTTTTTTTTAAATTTATAATACTGAAAATGTTATTATTTTATTTTATCTCACACACTGTTTTGTTGTGGTTTTTTATATTATTTTAATTACTATTTAATGTATAATATTCTACGGTTTCCATATTTGTAAATATGTGAGGAACATGACGTATACTAACTTTTTTAGTATAGTAGTTTTATTCTAAGAGTACATTGTCTTCACATATAATTATTTAACTAATGTAAACAAAATATTGTAAACCTATTTTAAAAGAGTAAGTGTGGAGTTTCTTGATCATTCTTCTCCACACAAAACTACCTTTTGGAAGGGGCACCTAGAATCTTCTTTGTATTTTGTTTGACGTTCAAAAGTGCCATTTTAGGTGGTCTAATTGAAATAAATGATTTGACTTGACTTGACATACGTTTCTTCGATCAATTTTATGTATTATTCAATTAATCATCAAATTTTAAGTAGGGGATCTGGTGTCTGACACATTTCACGATTTTTGGGTTTGAGAGTTATCCCCGCGACATTTTCCTTCACGATACGAGCACGAGTTAACAAGCTACCTACAATTTCAGAATTGTTAGTCATGCGAATGCCATCGTTGGTCTTCCGATGGAATATGTAATGCAAATACCCAAAAATAGTCACTTTTTTTTTCTTTTTTTTTATGGCTCTGGCACGGTTTGTGCATTAGCCAGCGTCAAGTATGAGATTTTTATCATTCGTGCTTTTTTGCCTTAGAAATTCGATCATATGCTCAATGTACAGTTTTAGGCACTCGCCCGGTACCGCACAACCCTCCCAAAGGCCGAGAACAAATTTAAATTAAATTAAAACTTGCCCTCGAACCGGGAATCGAACCCGGTACCCCTCACCTAGCTGCCACTTAATAAGACCGCTAGGCTATGAGGCCCCCAAATAAAAAGTCACTTAACACAGGTTTTATTATGCTTAAAAAGAGGCTCTAATTATTCATCATGATATATTTATTTAAAAAAAACAAAAACATTATGTTCCTTTTACATCAGATGCCAGCCTCCACTCTGGAAATACCCAGTGTCGTGGATGATTATAACAAAGGGGGAAACTCCATCGTGCTTCTTGATCAGTCTTGTTTGAAAAGGATGATTGTGTAGTTCGATAGATTCGGTAGATTCTCCGGAGTGAAATCTATAGAAATCTGAAAATAAACTTGACTCCTGGGAAATGTCTAGTCTCATTATAAATATAATGATAATTACTTAAGTGTGTTAATTGCAAGATTTTATCTACGCGACCTCTTGACAACAAACAAATAATTCGTCAGTACATGTTGATTTATCTGGAGAAACATTTGTGTAAAATGAATCGATTTTTGTTAATTTTATTTGGAGTGATCTTTGTTGCTTCTGTAGCTGAGTGTTATAGGTAAGTTATAATGATTAAAAATGATATGAATAATATATCGCGTGTGTACCCACACACAAAGATCATATGTAGAATATATCTAATATATAAAATTCTCGTGTCGCGGTGTTTGTAGTTAAGCTCCTCCGAAACGGGTTGACCGATTCTCATGAAATTTTGTGTGCATATTGAGTATGTCTGAGAATCGGACATCTATTTTTCATCCTCCTAAATTATTTTTTTTAATTTTTAGATAAATTATTTATTTTTTTATGATACAGCATTAAAAAATACATACAACCCCTAATTTTCAGCCCTCTACGATCAACCCCTATTTTTTTATTATAAATGATATACCGTTTGCCGGATCAGCTAGTTTAGATATAAAATTAGAAGCATCAGGCAAGATAAGTCGCAAGACAGGAAAAGGATTGATTCGATGGAGATGTGCTATCAGAGAATGAAGTTTCGCATACCATGGACCGCTGAAAGAACTAAGCAATCAATCTTGGAAATGCAATCATGCAAAAATCAGTGTATTGTTGTTATTAATACATAACTATGTATTATTTGTGCTATATTTTTCAGAAGTCACCACTCCCGACACGACAGTAGTAATGAGGTAAATATACATTTTTGCTAACCGTCAATAGCATGTTCTCACGTACATACATATTCAATACATATAAATGTATTGAATAAATTTTACCTTGTTATATATATTCCATCTTTGGATATATCTTTAGTATAATTGTTTTACGCGTATGTTATATATTATTTATGGTAGCTGTAGGATCACGAAATAATGAAATAAGCTCCAAAACTATTGAACCTTATTTAAAAATGCGCACATAATGGGTTGTACGATGTGTGATTTCTTCGTGGAGTTGCAGATCCGTCCCATAGAATAATGAGCGGCCACATACATATTTGGTGGCGAAACAGGTACAAATTATTTTTATTTATAACACAATCCATACACACTACATATATCATTTTAGGGGATTATTGGGTGATGTGGTTTTAATGAGGAAGTATATATTTTGTTATCTACCTCAGTTATTTTCATGTCAAACATATATCATAATCTAAATTCAATGGAATAACATTAGACTTAAAAAACCAATTAAATTATCATAATAAATGAAATATTTTAGAAAACTCAGACATTTTTCTTAAACTGTTTTTAAATTTAATTTATTTTAATCTATTTACACAATTACATGATTGATCGCCTGCAGAGTTTCTGCATACGTCTTAGGAGTATGACCATGTGTCTTAATTTCGCAGGCAGCTCGGGTCCTTTAACTTCTATTCTCAACTCTTTTCAATCCCCTCTCACTCCACTCACTCTCCACACGATTGGCTACCTCCCTTTTATCTTCTAAAACTCTTCTACATAAACATTTTCTTAACCATATCCTAAGCTCAATCGTGAGTTTTGTAATTCTTGTATTTCTTATTCTTTTGTATTGCATCGTAATTCATGAATGCGTGAGATTAGCTTTTTAGATTTTAGTATATTTTTTTCTATTAATTTAGATCAAGGTTGGTGATTCTAAAATTTTATGTTAATAATATTTCTTTTTTTTTAATTATTTCTTTACTAGGATTGCCTGTTGCATCCCTTATAATTTTTATGTAAGTTATTTGTTTTTCTATAAATGTGAAGAAGTGTAAATAAAAAATAAATTTTCTAGATTAATGAGCGATAAATTAGAATACAAAATTATAATCGTACATAAACTATTATTAAAAAAAACAAACTGAAACTCAAAGTACTATGAGTATTCTATCTAAAATATTGTATTATATTATGAACAAATGCATATAATGTGGTATATTAAGTCGTTCTATATAGATCCAAGGTTTTTAGATAAACAGCTTTATCTAAATAGGTTAAAGTTTAATATGTGATCTAGTTATTTTATTATTGTTTATTAGTTATTGTTATTAACAATGAAATATACAGTATTAACAATTTTCTTCATCTATATAGTTATAATAAAAAAAATTAAAAGAAAATTAAAACAAATTTAAAAAGTTTGGTCTCTGTGGCATCTTTCGCTTTTATTTTGTTAATTACAACTTGTTTGTTAATAAACTTTTTTAATTCTATTTTTATTTGATGACTTGTTTCATATCGTAGTATTGCCAGCGTGAAATATTATTGTAATAAAACAATTGGGGCAGTGTTGGCTTATTGATTTCATGCAACTCATTCCTGAGTTCGTAGGTTCGCTTCCCGGCTGTGCTCCTTACTGTATTTTTGCGCATTTAGCACACGATCGTACGGTGAACGATAACATCATGAGGATACATATTACCTGAAAATCATGTGTCAGGCACAGAACAGAGCGAACAGAGAGAAAAATTAACGTTCACGAAACAGATACAGGAATCATTCAGTGTGTCAGACAGGGATAGGTTATATAATAATTAATGATATTTACCGACGTATCATTTCATTTTTTTGGCTATTTTTTAAAGAATAATATTTATTATAATATATAATAATTACCAATTACCGATAGAATGCGAGTGGGACCCTTGTGACTCCTTTGTTTTCTACTCTAGATGGTCTTGGTGGGTATTGCCCACCCAGTCTCTAAAATAGAAGTTCTGCCCGGTCTGCCCCACATACCTCTGCAACTTTCAGGAGTGCGCAAATTCATTTCCCAAATCCCAAACCTCAGATCTCATAAAAAAGGACTTTTTTATGAGATCTGAGGTTATACATATTTCCAAAAAACTCAAATACGATGATTTATTTCACTCAATAGATTTTTTAAAGATATATTAGCTTATATTTATTTAGATATATATTTTAGTTTATGTTAAGGTTACTTATTTATTTCAATGTATAATGTTTAGATTTTTTTAATTACCATATAGTATGTATATTTGTATATAACTTTGAATATACGTCCAACTTATTAGCTTATATTACATACATTGATTTGGTATACCTAGCCACGTATTGCGTTATCACTAACATGACGCGAAGCTGCGTATGCGCATTACAAATAAAGGTTTTTAAATTTTTAAGATAGTGTCCAACCTTTCATGTGGATTAATATTTTCAGATATTAATTATACGAGGTGGTGCAGTAAAATGTCAAGAGGACGACTCCTCTTCATCGTCATCATCATCATCGTCATCATCATCATCGTCGTCGTCATCATCTGAAGAAGGAAATGATTGTAACAAGGTAATATTATTGGATAAAATATATCTAGTTAAAACGTTAAGCCAGTTGCCCATATTTGTTAATATATATTTCACCGTAAAATTGTAAAGACCGTTAGATTGTAATCTATCTCGAGAGATTGTAAACTGTCGAAAGATTGTGAACCTCAACGAACTGCTTACAATTTAACGTATTATTATTCGGTAGATTGTAATCTATCGAAGTGAAACTTAACTGACTTTTTGGTATTTATTTATCTATTTTTAATTATGTAATTAATTTTTTGATATTGTTTTTCAAAACAAACCTTTTCCTTCGCCATGTAAAATTAAAAGAATATTAAAAAAATAAAATTTAAATCTGTCGACTGTATTGGTGTATGCGCATGATCAGCCAATTAAATGTGTTAATTATTATAACATACTACCATTATTATGCAGATTAAGTAAAATAGGTGTATTAATTATAAAAACATGGTTCTCGAAATATAAAGTTTCAAGTGGGAGTTGGGCAGGCAGTTTCGACATTATTGCTCATTAGAGCCGCAATTCATCCTCGCTTGAAGTAACCCGCTAACGCGAACATTCTCAAAACAAATTGGAGTGTTTCTGAACTTCATAAAAATATCTAGTGGCCCTTCGTTCCAAATCTATATTAAACATAATAAGTCTGTATAAAGTTTCATCGGTACTTTAGTGAACGGATACGGAGGTGACAATGGGCGTCTATTTGTAAATGCTGGCCCGTCTATTTATAATGATATTTTTCTATTTTTTACATAGCTTTTGAAAGGAATACATTTGTGATGGAAACAAATATATTTATTTATTTTTATTTTATTTATTTATTAACACTTCGTTGCATATACATTAATAGTACAATTGACACAATTAAATATGTATAAAAGAGAGCAACTGGCGGCCTTATGGCGGCTTTCGAGCTATCTCTTCCAGGCAACCACTCTTATATTAATATTTCCTTCAGAATTAAAGTTTTATATTATAAAAGATTCTCGAATTTGTATTAATATTTATTACCAACACTAAAATATTCAGTATTTACAACATTCCTCACTTAAATAGTAATAATAACAATAAAAAAAATATAAATTTAGATTTTTCACAAACTGATAAATAGTTTGGTCCCTGAAGCAGTACCTGATGCTGGCATTTCCTCGCTGCATTGCGATCCTTATTCGTTACGAGAGAACAGCACCAGCTCTGGGGTCACCGGTACTATCTACCAGGCACCAACTTAAATCTTTAATTAGCGCCTGTGCACTTGAAACCCACGGCATAGTTTTTGCTCCACAGGGAACAAATTTGGAGGAAAGACGATATTTCGGCCGTTTATTATTTTCCTGTTCTGCGGCCGCTTCAGCCATTGTTCTTGTGGGCTAACGTCTCCACACAAGTAAACAAAACATAGTTTTTCTGTCCTTTCTTTTGTTTCTGTCTGTTTTTGGACGTCAAACAAATTCACAATTTACGACCATATATAAATGTTAAGCTGGACGCATCGCAATGATGATGCAAAAAACCAGTTTTTGAGGACAATTACTATTTAAATATATGGTGTTAAATGTAGTGTTTGTAATATATTTATTTTCATAAATTTTTTTGAGGATGAAATATATTTTAACTCGGCCGAGTTCATCACATTTTGATCCGTTGCTTTTGTTTATTAGTTACGTCCTCAATGAAGTAGTAAGTGTTTTGTGAACTATATTATCAGTGTAACCTCTCAAACTCAAAATAACTTTATTCTTATAGGTAACCAAGTACACTTATCAACATCAACAGGAAAGTTGTTAAATTGATTCTAAATTTACATTGACTACCAGTTCGCAAGTCAAGGACGTTGAGCGGGCAAGAAACTGTGCGACACTTTTTTTATTGCTAAGTTTTGAATCATACAAATTGTTTGTAAGGTAGAGCACTCATAAATATTTGAACAGGAGCAAATCAATCCCAAGGATTAGGATGATTTAAATAATAGTCAACTTTATAAAAATCTTTATTGATTAACTTACGTTTAACGAGAGTTTTAAAATTTATTCAGTGATAATTATCTAATTTCGTTTGGGAGTTTGTTGTAAAAACGAATACAAATTACATATAAGAAGTGGTTTATCTTCTGGAGCCTGGTTGGTCGTACGCTTAGATTTGTTCTGTTTCGAGTATAATACTGGTGAAAGTCAGCATTTGTTTTAAAATCGTTTATATTAGTTTGTACATACAACAAGGCTTCAAGAATATATTGACCACATATCAATCTCTCTCTCTTACGACTTACAATTTTAATATAAAATTGTGTATCAACAGCCACCGAACCGTTCTTTGTGAATGTATAATATTTTTTTAAATAATATAATGACGTATACTGTTTTTGTTGCATGATTCACATAATCTGCGGTTTGCTTATGTACGTAAGTTATTATTTTTCTTCGACTATGACGAACTCGTAGTGGAATTTGTTTTCATGGAATTATTCTTAGAATTTCCTTATATATTGCATTGTATGAATATTGTAATTTACATAATTAAATAGCATCAATTACTTTTTAAAGACGGGCTGTTTATGCGTATTTTTGTCTGTATAAACAAAGAAGGTAAAATAATATCTAAACAGTTATTGTTCCTGGCTTTGAAAATATTTGGTAAGATTATTTACCATTAAAAAATAACATCATTCGTTTTTATCAATTTAATAATACTTTATATATGTTAGTGATAAATATCGCAATTTCTCAAACAATTACGTATTACTTAGTGAGAAATTTCAGAGGTTTGTTATGTACGTTGTATGAAAACTATTTAAAAATAAGCTATATAAAATAAAAATATTATTTGCTAAGAATATGTACAATATTTTATTTACCAAAGTGCGGGCAGCTCGCATCGATGTTACAACACGCATTGTGTGTTAAATGAATAGTAATAATTTCTTAGACCCTCGTTCGCAGATATAAATAAATGGTAGAAGTAATTTTTGAAGTTATACTTCTTTAGGCGCGTTATGAAAAATTGATGAGAGTGAAATTTTACGCGCGCATCGTGACACAAAATTAACAGAATTAAGTTACCCACGGAAGATGCTACCTACGGCTTTGGACATAATTTAAAAACAACATTCGAATAATAATAGAATTATGTTACACTTAATGTAAGAGAATAATAATAAATATTAATTTATTTAATTTTTCAAATGTTAACTGAACTTTATTGACTATAATGACTCCTTTTCCAGTCTTTGATTATTTAATTGTAATTAATTATTTGCCTGCAATCAAAAACTATTTTTAATAATGCCAAAGAAGTATAACTTCTTACGCGCGTACGTATAGTTATAAGTACACGCACCCTTTTTTTTACGTTTTGTAAATACATACTTATGCTATTAAAATATATTCAACTTTTACGATTTTCATAGACATATATATGTGTGGATTTTTTTTAATTTGATACATATAATTATTAATTTCTTTTAAACTGGAAGGCAATTTATTAAATATCTGTGCGCCTTGATACAATATTTCAATATTTTTTTGGTTGGGGTTAATATTGATTCCATGAAATGTTTCGTTAAGAATTTAAGTTTACCTTCTTCAAAAATTAATATATAATTATAAATAATAAAAAAAGATCTATAAACATAGCAATTTTTGAAATAAAACGTTGTTTGATGTTTTAATTATCTCTATTTCAGAATGGAAACTCTAGAAGCTCTTCTTCTTCCTCGTCGTCATCGTCTTCATCTTCCTCTTCATCCTCATCATCTGAAGAAGACACGAGGGAATCGCATCATGATGTATGTGATCTTATATAATCTTCTATTTCATTTATTTCGTTAAAAGAAATTATTTACGCAACTATAGCCGTGCGATTCTGTTAATCCCTGAGTTATTACATTACAAATCAATTTAGAACAGAATCATATAAAAAGGGGGTAGAACTTTTGCATAAGCATCTACCCGTGTTATCTGAAAGCTCGGCCGCAAATATAAATATATACGTTACTCTGTCCTATTAGTCTCTCTATGTTCCCTCTTATCATGCAGTCGCGGGTTCAACTCTCAGGGATTTCAAATTTAAACATTTAGCCTATCGGAGTAAGAATTATCATTTTCATTGCATACAATAATAATTATTAATACGAGTAAACATGCAGTTTTGTTAACTCATTTCAAAGATTTTACAATTGAAATTTATTTTCATGTTTACTTTTTAAACAAAAGGATTACAATATGTCATTAGCAGCTTTGCCTTCAGGCACCACCTGGGTCACTTAACCGAAAGTGAATCTACTGTATACTAGCATTTGCTCGCTACTTTGTTAATACACTGTAATCCAATGTTATAGAAATGTTCTTATTATTTGTGTGTATCATGTCGATTAGGCTATCTTGTATGTTTAAGGAATTATTTAATATTGTGTTCATAATAGTTTTATAATATTGGAAATGGCTTGAAAATAATTGTAAAATTTCATTTCCAGTGCAAGAAGGCCAAGCATTTTAAGTGCAGTGCCTGTTAATTGAGATGTTCCGCTTCGATGATCAACAGCTGATGATAACATAAGGAATAGGAATTTACTAGAAGTCCTCTGACCTCCTATTTAGACCCTAAGCAGCAAGAAGAAGGAAAGACTGTCTATATAATATAATGTATATTAAATAAAATTGTTTCAAACTATCAATTGTATTTGAAAAATTATTAGAGGAAATGTAGGTTAATATCCAATTACTAAGAGAATAAAAGATATATTACAGTTTGTATGTTTTATTATAGTAACATTTTGTACCAACTTTTTACACAGCTTTGTTATAAATCGTAGAATAAAAATAATATTTGTTAGCATAGTCTAGTTTTTCCTTAGTTACAAACACAGTTAACTAAAAAGCGGATAGGAAGGAAAAAGCTGATTTATTATTACTTCAAATGAGATTCCACTTATAGCCTTCTTGATAGAATATTCGCGATCCCAGCCACCAATGTACTTAGTAAAATCCTAGGATTGAAAGAGGACGTTGCACCCGAATCTAGAAAACAAAAATACATTCAATACGGAGGCCACAGAAAACTAAAGAGTGAATTGAAAGCGTCAGAATTACCATGCATTAGGAAGTATTATTTGTATTGTATAGTCCATTTATAGCAGTGTTAACGTGGGGCTCATAGGGGGGCAATTTTATAGTTAAGTTTCGAAAATTTATTAATATTATTAGAAATTTGAATTTAAGTTTTTCATTATATGCTTGATACGTTTCGTTAACTTTTTCCTAGTTATTTCTCCCTTGTTATGTATGTTGAATAATTCTTTGCATAAATCTTTTGGTAAGGTTGGTAAGGGCATGGCACAAAAAAGGTTGAAAAGCACTGATTTATAGTATCGGCTTAAAATAATGAAAACCTCGTTCATGACAATTATTAACACAGTATAAAAAATTAGGCTTTCAATAAATAGGCGACTTATTGCACTGTTTTAACTAAAGTACGTCTATTTCTATCACGGCGAAACATAATTTGACAGAAAGGGACAAACTACTTTAGTTTAAAGTGTGTTAGATTGATTTTGTGAATAAGGGATAGTAGTTAAAGTATAATTAGTAACAAAAATGCTGCGAGAGGAACGTTCAATACATAGTTTTTATAGAATTCCTGTAAACAAGCAAATGTATGAGAAACAAAAGCGTTATTTCTCATACATTTGGTTGTTGTTAGGGTGTTGTCTCGCTGTCCGAAACGTATCAAATGCTGTTTTTGTGTTATGTTTTATTATTGGACTAATGAAATACGTTTTCTTAAATTTAATATTCTTTAAAAATCATGTTGACGTCATTCTAGGTTATTTGAAAAAAATTGACCTTAAGTTACCCCGGAATTAAGACTTGCAGTGGTCTTTGAATAAATGATAATTTACAAAGCAGAGTAATAATTGATGACACATGGAAAGAACCAAAGGAAGCAGGAAAAGAGGGCGCATTAAAATATGTGGATATATGAATAGAAGCGGTAGCAGGAAGCGAATGGAGAAAGAAAGCCATAGACAGGATCAGTTGGAAGGGCCTTTACCCTGAAGGTTGATAGGATGTAGGATACAAAGTGTGTGTGTGTGATGGTGAATGGTGAATGTGGTAAATCACAGAACAGATATTTTTTTTTACTTATGTAACTTTAATGACGTTTTGGTTTATGACATTTTCCTTTGAATAATTGTAATGTAGAGGGAGGGTAAAACTTGCTGAGTTTTGCCCGTTCTTCTCAGAACAAGGCCTCCTGGTAGTTTTGCGAACGGATGGCGTAGTCATGCTCTTTCGCGAATTTTGTAAACGTATTTGACATTCATAAGCATGCCCTAAGACGCATCTAAATTGAATAAACGTAGTTTGATTTTACTTTTTGATAAGAAAAAGAATTATCAGTCGATAGACTATTGTTAATATCGAATATAAGCTGTACATTTTTTTTGTAATGATAAGAAATTAACCGGGTGTTTATTATTTATTAATATATTATTATTTAATGTATATATACATATTTATAAACATTGGTTTGATTGACAGAAAACTGATCTGTCTTACTATTGGTGATTAAAATATAGCGAGTACGAGTATATCGCTATATTCATGGGTTAAGGACCGCCAACCGATTTTCCTGATTCGTAATTAGCTTATTTACAATATTATTTCAACGAAATCTTCTTAGGAATGCCACGTTACCGGTTTTACAGCCTTTGACCTTTAAAGGTCAAAATCTCCATCGTATAAGTATAATAATAATGAAGTGCACTGTAACAGGAGACCAACGGGCTGGAGGCTTATCTGATGTTAAAAGACCTCCTCCCAATGCCAGAAAGCTTGCAAGTGCGTAGCCGGCCTCTTAAGAATTGATGCTCTTTTCTTGAAGTCAAATAAGTCAAATGGGTCGGAAATACTTCAGTGCGCAGCTGGTACCACATAGGGTGGCCTTAAGAAACGTTGAAACTTCTTTACAATGTTTTCTTTACGGGCATTTAATTGCTTAGAAAAAAATTGGTGCTCTGGCAATGTTTTAGAATATATATAGAGTTGCTCAACAGTCTCGTGTAGCTTATGATTTATATGTCGCATTTGGTTTGATTGTGTCAACCCAGTACTGGCATCGCGTTTCCAACAGAAAAAACTGAAGCCAAGCCTACAGAAAGTTATACAGTACCCAGTACAACGGTTGCAAGTAATACAACGAAGGATGATAAAGATGGACGTGAGAACTTTGCGGGTGGTTGTGCAACTGGTTTTAAGAAAACTGTAGACGGTCGATGCAAGCCTACTTTCTAATAGGAAGCGAACTAGCGTATAAGTACGAAGCAAACAAAATGCATGCTATATTATCAACGTTTACATATGTATGATTTAACTATGTATATATTTGGAAAAGTGGAAACTTTTGTAAACGTAATTGTTTTATGTACCACAAATTAAATGTACTAACTATAAAAATTTGTTTTATTCAGTTAAAGATAAAAGGTAGTAGCATTGATATTATTAATTGAACATAATTTGAGAATTAAAATGTATAAAAGATTTTAGTGATTACTCAAATTGTGTGAAATATCAACCCTTACAGACATATAATATATACAGATATAAATATAATAAGGTGAAATCATGATGATAAATATTGATACAGTTAAATGATTGCTAGGTTATTATATTATAGATTGTACAAAATTAATTATAATTATAAAAAAGCTTTTAATCCAAAATTAAGAAATTATTTAAAAGCAAAATCTCATCACAGTCTCCATTTGTTAGATACGTTTTAATAGGGTAAACAATATATTTTTTTAAATATTTACAAGGAGATACACAACTTGGGTGCACATCTATTATAATACCAATTATTTGTATCTCTGTGAATTTAAATAGACTTGGTCTTGTTGGCTATAGATTGATGATGATGATGATTGGTAGGCATTTCTACCTGCCTTACCATAACCTTGTTGATATTTTGGTGTATTGAATTGCTGGTTGTAGGTTTGGTAAGTGGTATCGTAAGCATTACCTGAATATGAATGAGTTTCTTCTTTATAAACTGCTATTGAACTCTGCTCGTTGCTATTGGCATTCCATAAGATGACATCGTCTTGACCATCAGGTCTTTTGTTAGCAATGATTCCGCTTTGACCTTGACCTTTTACGGTGGGGTATCCTTGATCGTATCCAGTATTGGTGTTAACTCCTCCATCAGTGTAACCGACGTAGTAGTCTGTGTCACCAGCTGAGTTTATAGCGACGACGTTGGTACGGCCACGGCCATTGCCAATGGAGACTGATTCGCCAGGCCTGACTTGACCAGATATGAAACCGGGGTTCCTGTTTTGCTGAAAAAATAAATAATCGTTAATAATGTTTAAAGAACTTTATTTCTCATTACAAAAATTATTTTTTATTTACATGAGAAATTTAATATTAAGTATATGCGAACGAGATACACGTCGCCATCAGCTAGCCCAATTTTAGTCTTATGGGCCCATTCTGATGTGTGTCTTTAATGCCCTTTTGAACTGATCAATCACGCTAACGAACCTTAGACGACAACCGATTAAACAATTGCACACCCTCATACCTAATAGATCTCTTTAAATAATTTGTGCGCGGCTTTGGCAAGATAAGCAAACTCGCGCGACGAGTATTGCGTGTAGTGGTGTATTTGATTTTATTAAATGATAAGTTACTATGTAGAGAGTTATTTAATTTTTTTTTTATATATATAAATTTATTTAATAAGGATACAGGTGCTATAAACATATAGTTGTTTAATCGTCATAATTTTAGTTTCTTGGTAGATTTTATTAGTAGGTGTTAAAAAATTGTATCTGAATAGTGGTTTATTAATTTATTTTGTAGTGTTTGTATTGTAGAAATTTTGTTTTTGCATGCTGTACCCCATATTTCAATTAGGTATATGAAATGTGGTTTGACTAAACAATTATAGATCAAATGACGTACAGATTGCGGAATGCATTTAGATATTGACCAAAATCTGCCTATAAGTGATTTTAGTTTGGTAATTATGTGTGATATATGAAAGATCCATTTTAAATTTGTATCCATTCTAAGACCCAGATATTTCTCCCATTTTTTGTTATTGATTTCAACGTCTTGAACTTTAAGCGGTTGAAAGATAGGAATGAGTTTATTTGTTGCCTTGAATATTACATAAGATGTTTTTTAAAATTTTAATTGTTAGAAGATTTTGTTGAAACCAAGAAGATAGAACATTTAGGTCTGATTGAGCTTGAGCAACCATAGTCTGGATATTTGAACCAAAGTAAAATAAGCAGGTGTCCGAGTTTGTGAATGTTGTTAATAAATATTAAAAATAACAATGGACCTAATATAGATCCTTGTGGGACGCCGCATGTTATTGGTATTTCTGAACTTTGAGCATTACCTATTTTTACTATCTGGGTTCTGTTTGAAGATTTGAATAATTTTAGTGCACAATCTTTTATTCCTATGCATTCTAATTTTTTAAGCAATAAGTTGTGGCTTACGGTGTCAAACGCTTTTTTCAGATCAATAAAGACACCCAGCGCCATTTTCTTAGAGTCAATATTTTGTTTTATGTCGCTAATGAGATCGGCTGTGGCTGATAAAGTGCTGCTTTTTGATCTAAAACCATATTGGCGTTTAAAAATGAAATTGTTAGTTTGCAAGTAAGTGTCAAGTCGTGAGTAAATAATCTTTTCTAATATTTTTGATATTGTAGGTAGAATAGATATTGGTCTGTAATTGCCGGGTTCCGTTTTGGGGCCAGATTTATGGATAGGAGCAACTCTGGCCTTTTTAAGAGAATCCGGAAGATAGGTGTATGTAAGAGATCGAGAGATATTCAGAAATATGATCAATTACACATTTTATTGTTTTAGTATTGATCCCATCTATTCCAGTACTACAATTCGTGTTTAGTGTTTTTATTATATTAGTGATTTCAAGTGTTGTGCATGGATTAAAGTTAGCGTCACTAATATATCTAAACATATATACTATGGGAGCGTTCAGGTATTACGTCACGCAATTTTTGGAGATTTTTGACCCCCTCCTCACTCCCCCGTGTAACGCGCCGTAACGTTTTTCTGTACCCAAGTTCAGTACTGTAACCAAGTATAATAAAACGTTTCGTGACCACCTAGTGACTCTTAATACCTAAAAGTTACCATTATGTTTTGTAAAGTACTGGAAAGTCGAATTATATTAACAATATCGCGTAATTCAATCCCCACCCCGCATCGTAACGTTTTATCCCCCCCCCCCCCTCCAAAATTCGTTACGTAATACTTGAACGCTTCCTATCACCGGAATATAAGAAAATTTGATTTCCTAGATAAATTGTATTATTTTACGCCCACATTTTTGCAAACTTGCGGATTTTGTTATATTCCGGTGACATGTCCACATTATGTCTGGTAACGTATAATATAAGAAACATAAAAGTCACTCTTTTTTTTAACTTCAAATAACATTGTAGGTCAAACGGTAGCCGAAAAAACTTTATTAATAAGAAATAATTATATTAGAATAATAATTTATTATATTATTAATAAATTTAAAAAGAATCCTTTAAGTCTAGTTTATTAATGCTTTGCATGTAAAACGTAAATATGACAGGATCAATAAACACTCACAAAAAACTTGTAAAAAAAAAAAAACTAACCTGTCCATAGCCGTCGTAATCATGTATTTCGCCTTGATAGTGGCTATTTCTGAAACGACAAATGTTTTTTAATTAAAGCATATAAGTCTATATAAAACACTATTTACCTAATCATTCCTCAAACTTGTATGGCATGTTTTTGTTAAGAGGAATAATTTCGGCTATTTTATAATAATGCTGATATTATTTCTAGGAAACATTTTTTTAGTTCAATAAACATAACTATCTACTATAATAGAAAATAGGGGTTGATTGTAGAGGGGTGAAAATCAGGGGTGTATGTATTTTTGTATGTTGTGTCATATAAAAAAAAACAAACAAAAAATTGGTATGTACACCCCTTATCAGTTAGGGGTTTGAAAGATAGATAGTAGCTGATTCTTAGACTTTAATTTAAATTTTATAAGAATCGATCGAACCGTTTTGAAGGTGTATGGGAACGAACATTGTGACACGAGAATTTTATATATTAGATATAAATATTATGACTAAATAAGTCAACAAGAAAATACCTAATAAACGCTAAATGGGCTAGCCCCCGACGGTGACCATCATGTTTTAATGTGTATAATTTTAAATAAATTGATGATTAAAGTTGGTCGCATTTTAATATTGAGTTAACTTATTGAATATGTAAGTGCCTGACATATTGATTATTAGGTCTAGGAAGTGTTGTTTGTTCACTTGTTTACTATGAGATTCTGGAGTTTACACGCACGAGTTTAAGGTTGAAAGTCGCATGATTATCCGTTCTAACACACTAATACACTTATAGCTTATACTTTCAATTATAATTAAAAAAAACATTGTTAAACATCTATCGGGTGTATTCGCATTGTAAAGTAACAAATTACTAGTTAAAATTGGAATTTTTATTATTTTTAGTAAAATTTATTTTCACCATAATTGTCATGTATTTTAGAATAGCGTTTAACAACTCAAGAAAATGCATTATATATATGGTGTACATTAATAATAAATAAATAGATAGATATAGATATAATATATTCTATAAACATATAAAGAATTAAAACTACTAAAATCTACTGCTAAGATTTGCAATAATGACGCACAATTGAGACGGGTACGTTTTCCTCATGCCTTGCTCCTTCGTTTTGCACATTAAAATTCACGGACGTGTTTTTATTAAAATTTTAGTCTGATTATAAAAAAAAACATTATAAATACTAATAATTTCCCATTGAATTTTAAGTTTTATTTAATGTGATTTTGTATATTTAACGCTTACCTCATATTTATGTAGTGACCTGGATTTGCGTGTATTTTATATGTCAAGCATATAAAATATATATATATAACATATGAAAATTTACACATTGTACAAGTATAACGAAGCATATCTAACTAGCGAATGAGGGCTTTTGACTTCATAATGTAGTCATTATTTACTGACATTTGACAGTTGATGACAATTACAATTTTACTTGTAAAATAAATATTAGTAAATGTTATACTACGTGGGAATTTGTTCGTGATTACATAGCATTAATTAAAGCCATCAAATACTAAACGAATTATTTTTTCTTAATTAATATTAATTCAATTTGGACAAATCATACCTTTTCCCCATGCTTCAAAGTCTGGGACAGTTATTTGAAGCAGGATTATTAAAAGACATTAAAAACCAATACGTCTGGTTGTAGTGACATTTGTGACATTTCATGCTTGCAGAGTGTTCTTAACGTCTAGATATTTTAGAAGATTTTTATTTATTTACGAATGATTTAAAAAATCAAACTGATACAATGACGTTGTATAATAGATGTCTAATCATCAACAATATTTAATAACACTTCGTTGCATACAGAAATATAATACAGTTGATATAATTAATGAAAAGAAGGGCAACGGCCTTATCGCTTTAGAGCGATCTCTTCCAGGCAACCAATTTGAGAAAAAAAAAAGATATTTGACATAAGTCAGGATTAGTGTAGTGTGAACTCAATTTACACACTTATACGCTCATTTGGTCCGTTGTGTGTAAAGTAGTGCGAAGTTAGGCTTAGCTACGACTCTTAGTGTTACACTGACATGTGTAGCAAGTGTTAACAGTCTACATAAAAAGTTAATTCTTTGTTCACTGTCGGGGCCTTTTGCGACCTTAAAAGCTCTAAATCAATTTTGTTTGTTTTAAACATAAATACTTACACATTTTGATTTGTTCCTTGAGCTAATGTTCGTGTCTAGTTACTGCCATAACAGAGTCCCTAGGTTCACAGCAAAGAATAAAAAAATATCAACAAAACAGAAATGTGTCTGAATCTACCTTGGGAGGCTCTCAAGTCATTACAGGAATACTAAATTTAAATTTTGCTGATAAAGAACAAATACTCAAATATCTTATTTAAATGTTTCGTCAAGACTAATCAACTAATTAATGCTTATGGTACGTTTAATAAGATATTGAAGACTACTCGACATTATTGTCTGGGTTTACGTTCTCTTGCTGTGTTTTCTAACTCATCATTATTACCTTGATCGGTTGGCGGTTTCGCAGATTCTATAAAAAAATATATTTGAATTCTTTAAAATGTGACTTTTAGGCGTTTTATCATAGTTTACCTTTCAATTTTTTAAGTATTAATTCTTTAAATATATTACTTAAATCAAACCAAATAGTACAATATTTAATTGTACAGATTTGCAAACGTCAGGACAGATAAAAAATTTAATAAGTCATAATTGAACGCATTTCTACCGAAGTGCATTTCAAATTTGGAATAGGTTTAAAAACCTTAAAATTGCCGATTTTGTCCGTGTCGCTTGGTATGTCCAAAAAGTTCTTAAGTTAAATTATAAAATAATTTAACTTAAGAACTTTAAAATCTGCATCGTATGAGTAATAATAATGAAGTGCACTGCAGCGCCACTTTAAAATGTAACAGGAGACAAACGGGCAGAAGGCTCATCTGATGTTAAGAGATCTCCTCACAATGCCAGAAAGCTTGCAAGTGCGTTGCCGATCTTTTAAGAATTGATGCTCTTTTCTTGTAGGACCCTAAGTCAAATGGGTCGGAGATACTTTAGTGCGCAGCTGGTTCCACATAGGGTGGCCTTAAGAAACGTTGAAACTTCTTTACAATGTTTTCTTTACGGGCATTTAATTGCTTAGAAAAAACTGGTGCTCTGGCAATGTTTTAAAATATATAGAGTTTGAGCACTGCTCTCGTGTAGCACGTGATTTATATGTCGCGTTTCGTTTGATTGTGTCAACTGCAACTCTTGTCCAATCACAGACACGCCTACGTTCTCACGTTTTGTTAGACTTAACACGAAATGATTCATTTGTTTTTATGTATAAACATCAGATCGCGGTTTACTGGCGGCCGTTGGCAGGCACAGAAGTCTGATACACTAACATTTTGACAATAGCTTTACAGTGTTAATATGTGCGATTGTTGTCACTTAGTCGTTTTAAGTACATCATGAAGAAATTAATAGCAGTTTATAAATATCTATAATTTCTTATTAAAAATATCAATTAAATTATTCTCGTTGATACTAAAAATGTAACTGGAAAGTCACAGGATTTTAAATATAGTTACTATATCAGGAGATACTAGCTTTATTAAACTTGTGGTAAATTACATTATTACCTACATGCCCCATGTTACAGCAATTCCCGTTGCTACAGATATCGGAAAACTTCTTGAGCATTAAACAAAGGAGTGAACTGATTTACCAATAACGCGATCGACACGTCACTCTCTCGCCGCGACTCCAGTGATACCTAATAATCATGTAAAAACTTCTGCGCAGGCAAGGACATTTGTTCCAGACGTTTGCCAGTATCTATAACAAGCTGAGTCTAAAATTCCACGAAACCTTAGCGCGACACGCCTCGTATCGTTTACTGGCCGGCAACGCACTAGCGAGCCCTCTGGCTATGTGTGTCTAGGTGTTGTGTCACTTAACATCAGAAGAGTCTACTGCCCGTATGTATGTTATATAAAAAATATAAAACAACAATTATAACATTATTCACGTACTAGCTCAATAACGAAGACAATTTAACACTAAAATTTTCGGTACTGCGTTAGTTATTCAGAACGTAACTTTGGAGGCTGCCCGCTCCATCGTAAATCAAACTCGCCATTCGCTTATGCATTATAAAATTTTATTTGTACGAGTCCGTTGAATAGGTAATAAACTATGGCAGGTGAAACGTTCTGACCGAATGTGCGTTGAATTTGAATTCTACTCAAATGTTCGTGCGAAATATTCTTCGCCATCTTGTTGATATGAAGGGTTCAAAACGACCTAAAAAAATAGGGAACTTATGTCATTGTTATTTCAAATATACGAGACGTTATAAGAATTAGTTGATAAAAATTATTGGCAGTTATTTTTTTTTTGTTGCATGTTGGTAAATTTGCGCGACCGTCAAACGTAGACGGTATTTTAAAAAACAATTGGCCAGTTATTTAGTCTTACATCAGTCTTACGTCAGTAATCGGATAATAGCCGAGGATTTATTAGGCAAAAAGTGCTAGAGACATTAATATTGCCTATTATTGCATTACACACCCACATACACACACTCACACACACCTATACAACTTTATTTCTACTAACTTCTAACTAGTTGACTGCTTTTTGTTTTTCTTTTCTTATTTTAAACGTTAAATTTGTTTGCCTACCCAAAGTACATACATATATATTGTATGTACTTTTTGTTTCCACTCAATATGGCTGCTGTGGAATGGAAACCTGGTTATCCATGTCACAGGTTCTTACCTAGATTGGAAACCAGTCTCCCAATGCTTTCTCAACTGTAATCTTATTGTTCTTTGCAAATGATATGGGAGAAAATAAAGAAATTATTATTATTGTTTAGTTTAAGATACGCTAGAGTTCGTGCAAATTGTTTTAAATAGTATATTAATATATAAACTTGTCACTGTTCCAATACGGTCTTTGGCAGAAATTTGGTTTCTGATATTATGATCCAAAGGGGTTGTTTTAATTATGAAATAGCTTTGTAGCTCACATTGCGTTTCCAACATATTTCATTAAGCGGCAACATTATCAAAGGATGTTTGGGATTTTACTATCATCGGAATGGCTTTACAATTAAACGATGAAAATCAATATTTTCCTATACATTTATATAATTGAGTAATTTTAATACCCGATTTCTTAAGATCGTAAATGACTGTTTGATAATTATTTAGCTGCGCTGATGACTTGATAGAATTAGCGGGACTGGCAGACTATTGGCAAAGATAGAGACATGTGGAAAGGGTAGGCCTTCACCCAATAGGGGTCCACAAGTGACTAACATATTACTAATAACATTTACCTGTAAGTAACTACTAACAACACGACTGACCGATCATCAAAACTAAAAGACGCTTCTAGGAGACATAGAAGTTTCAAATTTAGATTACAATTAGTGTTTAGAACACAATGTATCTCACTTACATAATAATCAGTGGCGCTACAACCTCTTAAGGTCTGGGCCTCAGATATCTGAATCTGTTTCATGATCATTTTTAAATCTAATACGCAAGTAGGTGATCAGCCTCCAGTACCTAACTTTTTGGGTCTAAGACATGTCGGTTTCCTCACGATGTTTTCCTTCACCGTTTGAGCAAATGTTAAATGCGCACATAGAAAGAAAGTCCATTGGTGCACAGCCGGGGATCGATGGTACGACCTCAGGGATGAGAGTTGCACGTTGAAGCTACAAGGCCAACACTGCTCTATCACATACACTGTATTTATTTAAAACGTATAAGATTTGTTATATTGTTGTGGTCACTATAATATGTTGTCAGGTTAGATATTTACGTAATAACTTGAGACAGAAGGTTCCTTAATTAGGGACTGAATAACCGACTTGGTATTACATGGATCTGATAACTTTTTACAATACGGCGTAGCGATATTTGTTTTTTTTTTATCGAACAGAGGGCAAAAGGGCAGTAGGCTCACCTGATGGACACTCTCAATGCCAATGGGCTCGCGAGTGCGTCACCTTTTAAGAATTGATACGCTCTTTTCTTGAAGGACCCTAAGCCGCTTCGAAAATACTTCAGTGGGCAGCTGGTACCACATAGTGGTAATAGAAATTGCCTTAATAAGCGCTCAGTTGTTATTTTGATGGTGTTATTATATAGCTGTGAAGTGTGACAACTCTTTACTATAAAAGTTTAAAGGGAGTAAAAAGATATTTGGATTATTTGGAATTTTTTAAGCCGTCACACACAACAATGAATTGAAGGTTTCGGTAAATCGATTATTCAATACCATTATTTGCCTATTTATAATGTTTGATTGATTTTGCTACTGGCAAAAGCCTAGCATATAGTTTTTCCTCCTAGTAACGGCCTGCCTCAGGAAAATCAATGTGTCAGTGCAGTACTATAAAGTATTTTTTTCAATAGTTTCCTTCCTCATTTTCATACAAAAATAGTATCGTATGTTTTAATAATCATTTTTTTATTTTTATGTGCTTAGATACAATACTAATTCGGTAAGCAAAGTAGTTAAAGTATTATCCGTTAATTTATTAACGGAAATTGCGACTTCGATTCCAGATTAAACAAAGTTCTTCTCTAAATATATAAAATTTTCGTGTCACAATGTTCGTTCCCATACTCCTCCGAAACGGCTCGACCGATTCTTATGAATTATTTTATGCATATTCAGTAAGTCTGAGAATCGGCTACTATCTTTCAAACCCTTAAGTGGTAAGGGGTGTCCACCCCATTTTTTTTTAGAATTTTGTCTTGATTGTTGTATAATACAGCATACAAAAATACATACAACCCTTAATTGTCGATCCTCTACGATCAACCCCTATTTTTTATTAGCTATACTAAAAACTTATTTTGATTGAAGAAATAAAAATGTTTCCTAGAAATATGGCAAAACGACATTTGCCGGGTATTAGTAAGTATTTAATATTTTCCTCATAATTTTATTCCGTTATTTATACGTAAGTAAGTAATTAAACTAAGCAAGGAGGTTCTATAATTATGCTTAATCTTCAAACTCTTGGTTTTATATGAAATGTCTGGCACTGGTCAGTCATGAGCGGAAAATTAACTATATTTTTCGCGAACAGATGAAATCAGTGAGCCGAGCCTGTATTGCGAGCTTTGCTAACGAGATTTTTACAGCGATGAATAAAAAGTACCTACTCTAAATAGCCACAGATTTATTATTTTTTACATTGAGTCATTGAATTAAATTTAACAACCTGTTACGTAAAAAGTGTTAATTTAAATGTGCTTAATTACGTATTTAGAATGTATTTATTCTTATTTGATGTCAATTGTCGTGGCTATTTGGTCACTAGCGATTTTTTTTTGACCTAAAAAGAATGCTTGCTGGACAGAAATTTTGCGCTGATGATGAGCTAATCGCCGAAACTATTTTGAGGCTTAAGACAAATCGTACTATACAAATGATATCGAATATTGTATGACCGGTAAAATTGTTGTATCGCCATCGAAGGACTTTAGACTATTTTGAATAATAAAATCAAATTCTATAAATAAAAAATATTTTTTCCACTAAAAATTAATTTGCCCACATAATATATATTATGGATAGGGTTTTTCCAAATGTATTTTACCTCTATTTTATCATAATAAATTGATTCCCAAATTATGTAATTTATAAACACTGTTCCGTCTTTTTGGGTGGCATCTTTTTGGCATGGTTCGGGTTTGACTGTCTACAAATCCGAGCCCTAACAACTGAACTGATTGAGATGAGTTTTGTTACAGAGGTAAACGGATAAATTAAATTTGAAGTTGGTTTCTTCTAACAGTACTTAACAGACTGACTGAATGACTACTGAAAGATGTCTAAGATATAATTATTATTGAAAATAAAAGATCCTCAATAAGTCGCGTAGTCAGTAAAAAAAATTGTAATTTAAAGTTTAAGATTAAGTTAAATTATTTTCAATGAACATGCACGTTTTAGTTTTTAAAAGCAAAATACTCAGAGTACTAGGAAAACGGGGTTAACTATTAATCAATAACTGATTAGATAACAAGGTCCCCTTGACTGGCCAGAAACTGATTAGCGTTAACAGCGAATCTATTCTTGTAATATGACGCGTCCGCTACAACTACTTGTGCTCCATATTATTCTGTACTCCTTATGCACAGACGCAGCTCCGTTCTCGCCCGAGGACCTAATTGGAATATTCGCTAACCCCATAAAGGATTTTCTAAAGCTATCGATCCGTGTCCGAAGTGAGGTCGAAACCACGACGAAAAAAGACGGAGTCACACCGCAAACGAAGATGATTGATGTGCCTCCAAACATCGTGTCCTGTGAAGATGGAAGTGTGATGGATAGAAATGGTGTATGTAGAAGACCATGGTAGTTTATCAGTGACGCAGTTTGTATAGCACGTCTCGTTAAAATGGACGTAAAGTTTGTGTTCGTTCTTGTTATATTGTGTACCGCCGAGGCTGGTGTGGTGTTTAACTTCCATGAGAGGGTTCGTCAGGCCTCCTCTACTACGGAGAATAGTGTAGATGCATCGCAGATTATAAGGGTGCCGAACTTGGCTTGCGCAGATGGGTATAGAAGAGATGACTTGGGTAAATGTCGGCAGCAATTGTAAAAGTATGTTCCAAAATGTATTCAGTCAGTTGTGGCAATAAGTTAAGACTACAATCAAAAATCTAACTAGCTAGCTCTAACTTAGTATAATAAATGACAAGTGTTTTGTTAAAGAGCAATGTATTGTAAATAATAAATTTGTGGCCAGAGATAACTGCTTTAAGAGCGTGTCATTCGATGTACATTGCTTAAAGGGGTTTCAAATGTCTTAAAGTTATGAGGAGTGGATGTGGTCTGCTTATGTGCAAAGAGATACTGTTTTCTCTTAGATGTCACCATTATTATTGTAAAAAATGAAGCGTAATAATCTTAAAACAAAACAAAAATTATAGAACATTGTAGAATCATAAAGATAATAAAGTAACCTTTGCCATTTTAAGATTTATCAATTCTAAAATATGAGGTTGATATAAATTCCTTTCTATTTCTAAGCATTGATCAGTTAAGACAATAATTGTTGTAAAGTTCGTAAAATGAAAATCTTTTTTCTCATTTTTATATTGTGCTACCACTTTACTGATGGAAGATTCTTTAAAGAAATAGTAGAATCCGTACAAGAAAAAACAAATGAAATAAGAGAGAACAGAAACATCATTGAAGAATATTATAGACATAAGGCACTTTCAAATGCAGAAGATGATCCTGACCCTATTGTATTTAACGAAGGTAATACAGATATTTTAGTCTCCGACATGATGATGCCGGTTGATTGGTTCATGACGTATCATGATCCAAATGCTTATCATCTATATCATCATACATTTAGAGGTGGTTGTGTTAAAAGCTTGTATGAAAAGCTAACTAGGGATGGAAGGTGTAAGATTCTGTTTGGCTACGACTTAAAGGGCCATTAACCAGAAATGTTTATATGAAAAATGATATATGATGAAAATATGAAATGTGGCTCTGATTATTTGTTTTCGCATTATAAATTAAATGAATATAAATAAGAATTAATATAGCACAAACGATATTTCAATACGTAAAAAGACACTGATGATGAAATGTAAATTGAATAAAAATTATCAGGATATTTTTATTCTAAGAAGCAATATATTTGCATTATCGCTTTCGTTCCAAGTATAAGGTTAAAAGGTTACGTACATATCTTAGTCCAAGTAGAGCAATAAGACACAGTCGAGATTGCTATACTGTACGAGCAATATTTAAATTGAAAATGAATATTTATTTTTTAATTCTTTGCGTTGGTGCTCTTCTGTGTTCTACTCATGGAGGCCTCCTTAAGGATGTTGTTGGAACCATCCACGAGAAAGCACATAACATAAGAGAAGATATAAGAAGTGTCCTTCATCACAAAGATCATCATTCGAAGAACACTATCCCAGACACAGATGTGAAACTTTCAACAACAGAAAAAAACAGTGAAGTTGCAAAAACTCATCATTCTGATAAAACCGAATTCGTAACTACAGAAAAGTCAAGCGAGGCTATTAATATTGAGTCACCCAGTACTGGCATCGCGTTCCCAACAGAAAAAACTGAAGCCAAGCCTACAGAAAGTTATACAGTACCTAGTACAACGGTTGCAAGTAATTCAACGAAGGATGATAAAGATGGACGTGAGAACTTTGCGGGTGGTTGTGCAACTGGCTTTAAGAAAACTGCAGACGGTCGATGCAAGCCTACTTTCTAATAGGTAGCGAACTAGCGTATAAGTACGAAGCATACAAAATGCAAGCTATATTATCATCGTCTAAATATGTATGATTTAATTATGTGTTTGGAAAAGTGGAAACTTATGTAAACGTAATTGTTTTATATGCTACAAATTAAATGTATTTAACTATAAAAATTAGTTTTATTCAGTAAAAGATAAAAGCCAGATGACATTGATATTATTAATTGAGCACAATTTGAGAATTAAAATGTATAAAATTTTTTAGTGATTACTCAAATTGTGTTAAATAACAACACTTACTATAACGCTTATATAATATAGATATAGATACATATAAACATATATTAAGGTGAAAACATGAAGATAAATGATAAGATAATGATACAGTTAAATTATTGTTAGGTTAACTTTATAGTTTGTTCAAAATTAAAATGCAAATTTATATTAAAGCTTTTAATCCAAAATTAAGAAATTATTTAAAAGCAATATATCATCACAGTCTCCATTTGTTAGATACGTTTTAATAGGGTAAACAATTTTTTTTTAAATATTTACAAGAAGATACACAACTTGGGTACACATCTATTATAATACTAATTATTTGTATCTCTGTGAATTTAAATAGACTTGGTCTTGTTGGCTATAGATTGATGATGATGATGATTGGTAAGTATTTCTACCTGCCTTACCATAACCTTGTTGATATTTTGGTGTATTGGATTGCTGGTTGTAGGTTTGGTAAGAGGTATCGTAAGCATTACCTGAATATAACTGAGTTCCATCTTTATTAACTGCTATTGAACTCTGCTTGTTGCTATTGGCATTCCACAAGAGGACATCGTCTTGACCATCAGGCCTTTTTTTAACAATGATTCCGCTTTGACCTTGACCTTTTTTGGTGGGGTATCCTTGATCGTATCCAGTATTGGTGTTAACTCCTCCATCAGTGTAACCGACGTAGTAGTCTGTGTCACCAGCTGAGTTTATAGCGACGACGTTGGTACGGCCACGCCCATTGCCAATGGAGACTGATTCGCCAGGCCTGACTTGACCAGATATGAAACCGGGGTTCCTGTTTTGCTGAAAAATTAAATAATCGTTAATACGTTAGCATCACTATATACATCTATGGGAACGTTCAAGTATTACGTCACGCAATTTTTGGAGATTATTGAAACCCCCCCCCCGTGTAACGCGCCGTAACGTTTTTCTATACTCATGTTCAGTGCTGTAACCAAGTATAATAAAACGTTTCGTGACCACCTAGTGACTCTTTACACCTAAAAGTTACCATTTTGTTTTGTAAAGTACTGGAAAGTCGAATTATATTAACAATAACGCGTAATTTAATCCCCACCCCGCATCGTAACGTTTTACAAAAAGACCCCCCCTCCAAAATTCGTTACGTAATACTTGAACGCTCTCTATCACCGGAATATAACAGAATCCGCAAGTTTATAAATTTCCTAGAAAATTTGATTTCCTAGATAAATTATTGTATTGTTTTACGCCCACATTTTTGCAAACTTGCGGATTTTGTTATATTCCGGTGACAAATACATTATGTCTGGTAACAATATAAGGAGCATAACGTCACTCTTTTTTTGCACTTCAAATAAAATTATAGGTCAAACTGTAGCCGAAAAAACTTTATTAATAAGAAATAATATTATAATAATTTTAAAAAATCCTTTAAGTCTAGTATATTAATGTTTTGCATGTAAAACGTATAAACAAGCATAAGTTTGATACCGGAATATGATAGGATCAATAAACACTCACAAAAAACTTATGAAAAAAAAAAAAACTAACCTGTCCATAGCCGTCGTAACCATTCTGTACACCTTGATTGTAGCCATCTCTGAAACGACAAGTGTTTTTTAATTAATGCATATTAAGTCTATATAAAACACTATTTACCTAAGCATTCCTCAAACTTGTATGACATGTTTTTGTTAAGAGGAATAATTTCGGCTATTTTATAATAATGCTGATATTATTTCTAGGAAACATTTTTGTAGTTCAATAAAAATAACTATCTACTATAATAGAAAATCGGGGTTGATTGTAGAGGGGTGAAAATTATATATGTTGTTTGATGTGTCATAAAAAAATAAAAACAAACAAAAAATTTCGAAAAAAAATGGTATTGTATCACTTAGGGTTTTGAAAGATAGAAAGTAGCTGATTCTTAGACTTAAATTAAAATTTTATAAGAATCAGTCAGCTGTTTCGGAGGTGTATGGGAACGTACATTGTGACACGAGAATTTTGTATATTAGATATAAATATTATGACTAAATAAGTCAACAAGAAAATACCTAATAAACGCTAAATGGGCTAGCCCCCGACGGTGACCATCATGTTTTAATGTGTATAATTTTAAATAAATTTATGATCAATGTTGGTCGCATAAGAATATTGAGTTAACTTGAATATATAAATGCCTGACATATTGATTATTAGGTCTAGGACGTGATCTTTGTTCACTTGTTTACTCTGAGATTCTGGAGTTTAAACGCACGTATTTAAGGTTGAAAGTCGCATGCTTTTCCTAATAAACTTATAGCTTATTCTTTCAGTAATAATTTAAAAAAAAACATTATTAAACACCTATCGGGTGTATCCGCATTGTAGTAACTAGTTAAAATTGGAATTTTTATTATTTTTTGTAAAATTTATTTTCACCATAATTGTCATGTATTTTAGAATAGCGTTTAACAACTCTAGAAAATGCATTATATATATGTACATTAATAATAAATAAATAGATACAGATGCAATATATTCTAAGAATATAATCATATAAAGAATTAAAACTACTAAAATCTACTGCTAATATTATTTGCAATAATGACGCACAAATGAGATAGGTACGTTTTCCTCATGCCTTGCTCCTTCGTTTTGCACATTAAAATTCACGGCCATGTTTTTATTAAAATTTTAGTCTGCCTTTGATTATAAACAAAATATTATAAATACTAAAAATTTCCCATTGAATTTTAAGTTTTATTTAATGTGATTTTTAACCGGGGTTTATGCCCAAATTTAGTATATTTAACGCTTACCTTATACGTAAGTAGACACGTGGATTTGCGTGTATTCTATATATCAAACATATAAAATATATATATATAACATATGAAAATTTACACATTGTACAAGTATAACGAAGCAGATCTAACTAGCGAATGAGGGCTTTTGATTCATAATGTAGTCATTGTTTACTGACATTACAATTTAATTTGTAAAATAAATATTAGTAAATGTTATACTACGTAGGAATTTGTTCGTGATTACATAGTATTAATTAAAGCCGTCTAATACTAAAGGAATTATTTTTTTCTTAATTAAAATTAATTCAATTTGTAAAAAATCATACCTTTTCCCCATGCTTCAAAGTCTGGGACAGTTATTAAAGCAGGGTTATTAAAAGACATTGAAAAACCAATACGTCTGGTTGTATTAACATCTGTGACATTCCATGTTTGAAGAGTATTCATAACGTCTAGATATTTTGGAAGATTTTTATTTATTTACGAATGATTTCAGAATCAAAGTGATACAATGACGCTGTATAATAGATCTCTAATCATCAAAAATATTTACCAACACTTCGTTGCATACAGAAATATAATACAGTTGATATAATTAAATGAAAAGGAGGGCAACGGTCTTATCGCTTCCGAGCGATCTCTTCCAGGCAACCAATGTGAGAAAAAAAAGATATTTGACATAAGTCAGGCTTAGTATAGTGTGAACTCAATTGACACACGTATACGCTCATTTGGTCCGTTGTGTGTAAAGTAGTGCAAAGTTAGGCTTAGCTACGAATCTTAGTGTTACACTGACTCTTAGTGTTACACTGACACTGACGCTAGCAAGTGTTAACAGTCTACATAAAAAGTTAATTCTTTGTTCACTGCCGGGGCCTTTTACGACCTTATAAGCTCTAAATCAATTTTGTTTGTTTTAAACTTAAATACTTACACATTTTGATCTGTTCCTTGTGAGGCGTAGCCATTTTGAGTACCTAAAATAATTAATTTGAAATATAACGACAGAAGTATCATTAATTGGCTAATGTCGTGTCTAGTTAATGCCATAACAGAGGCCCTAGGTTCACAGCAAAGAATATATCAATAAAACAGAATTGTGTACCCAGTACCGTGGGAGGCTCTCAAGTCAGTACAGGAATTTTAAATTTAAATTTTGCTGATAAAGAACTCAAAAAAATACTCAAATATCTTATTCATACGTTTTATAAGGTTCAAATATTTCGTCAAGACAAATCAACTAATTAATGCTTATAGGACGTTTAATAAGATATTGAAGATTACTCGCCATAATAATTAGACAAATATTGCCTAGGTTTACGTTCTCTTGCTGTGTTTTCTAACTCGTCATTACCTTGATCGGTTGCCGGTTTCGCAGATACTAAAAAAAAAATTGAATTATTTAAAATGTTACTTGAGGACTTTTAGTCGTTTTATTACAGATTACGTTTCAAATTTTTAAGTATTAATTATTTAAATAGTTTCCTTAAATTAAACCTACAATTACTTGATACTAAATATTTCAAACCGTATTTAGTTTCAAAATATATTTAATTGTACAGACTTGGAAACGTCAAGACAGATTAAAAACTTAAAGTCATTGAACGCATTTCTACCGAAATACATTTCAAATTTGGAATAGGTTTAAAAACCTTAATTTTTTTTCTGTGTCACTTGGTATGTCCAAAAAGTTCTTAAGTTAAATTATAAAATAACTCACCATGTTTCGTTTTTGCAACAACACAACTAATGAAAATACTGGCACATAATAAAACTAACGTAGTTTTTAATGACATTTTGTTTTCGTAAAGCACGTACGATGGAACGAATGTTCTAAGATGAAGTAAGCTATTTTTTCCTCGTTCTGAAACCGGTTGACTGAGCCCGCAATTGTCTCCTCTTTTATATATGTCTAGACGTACGTAAATTACCTAGAACTTGACAATAAAGTTATGTATACCGTTTAGTATATATAGTAATAGATTATAGTTACATTAATATATTTTTTTCATATATTATAACTCTTATACTGCTGTTTGTTTGAAATTTTATTTTGCCGCGCAAATTTTATTGTAACTTTTAGAACTTACAGCGCCATCTTGTTCTGCTTATCCACATTAATCATAAATATAAACATTCTTTACACATAGAGCCATCTAGTGTCAGATAATAATAACGTATCGACTTGTATTTTTAATATTGATAAAAGCAGTTTTGTAAGGTTTTTATAAAAATCATACATTTTTTAATACCATAGAGTTTGGTAGTTTTTTTTTTTAAATTTGGTAAAGAGTATTCTTTATTAACTTGTAACATTCAAATTAATATTTTCGCAATCAATACATATTTTTTTCGAAAGTGCTTTTGATTATAAACATGAATGGACCAAGAGGAAGAAGGGGTTGGGTTTTAAATATCACTTCCCTTTTTTGACGATACTAATTATCTAGGAGTGTCCGGGGGACCTTCATTGGAACACCTCCAAGTGAGTTTTGCTCCGGATACGCGTCTAAATATTTTTATAAAAATTTAAAGTTTTGTGTAATGTATTAAAATTTGTAAACAATCCGCCATTTTCTACTTTTCTATTGGTTATAAGTGATGTGACGTTCACTTAAAAAAATCGTGTTTTTAATTTATCGATTGTTAATAATCGTTTTATTTATTTATCGATTATTTCCTCATTTTGGAAATTTAAAGTTATAGAATAATCAACATTGAAATTAACCTAATTTCGTGTTGATAGATTATAGGGTTCCGAAATTTTTTGAAATTATCGATACCTACTCGTCTGTATTTTTTAATAAGTACTTGTATTTCATTGTTTGCAACTTTCTATATTATTTAATTTTTACTAGAATAAAGTGTTTACTTTAATATCCAAAAAGTACCCAAAACCGAATCAGAGCACCCCACTATCCAAGTGGTCTTGTCTGTCTTACCCCTAGAGTGTATATAAATAATCGGAGGCGCGGAGGAAGAGCAGCCCCCACCCGCTGTAACAAAGCACAGGCATTATGAAAGCTGTAGCGGCTGAGGCTGGTCGCCGAAGGCGACCAAAAAGCCGAGGTTGCGGAGGCTTGAATAAAATGCCTGTGCTTTGGTACGCAAGGGTGGAGGGGCTGCATTTCCCGTAGCGCCGGAGCTGTCCACAAAAAAAAATATTATTTAGATTGGTTAGGTTAGAGTTAGTATATGAATATTTGGTCGCCGAAGGCGACCAGGACGCCGAGAAGCCGAGGCTTGAATAAACAATTACTATTTAGATCGGAGCTGTCCACAAAAACAAATATTATTTAGATTGGTTAGGTTAGAGTTAGTATATGAATATTTGGTCGCCGAAGGCGACCAGGACGCCGAGAAAGAGGCTTGAATAAACAATTACTATTTAGATCGGAGCTGTCCACAAAACAAATATTATTTAGGTTAGGTTAGAGTTAGTATATGAATATTTGGTTAGAGAGGCTTGAATAAACAATTACTATTTAGATCGGAGCTGTCCACAAAAACAAATATTATTTAGATTGGTTAGGTTAGAGTTAGTATATGAATATTTGGTCGCCGAAGGCGACCAGGACGCCGAGAAGCCGAGGCTTGAATAAACAATTACTATTTAGATCGGAGCTGTCCACAAAAACAAATATTATTTAGATTGGTTAGGTTAGAGTTAGTATATGAATATTTGGTCGCCGAAGGCGACCAGGACGCCGAGAAGCCGAGGCTTGAATAAACAATTACTATTTAGATCGGAGCTGTCCACAAAAACAAATATTATTTAGATTGGTTAGGTTAGAGTTAGTATATGAATATTTGGTCGCCGAAGGCGACCAGGACGCCGAGAAACTGAGGCTTGAATAAACAATTACTATTTAGATCGGAGCTGTCCACAAAAACAAATATTATTTAGATTGGTTAGGTTAGAGTTAGTATATGAATATTTGGTCGCCGAAGGCGACCAGGACGCCGAGAAACTGAGGCTTGAATAAACAATTACTATTTAGATCGGAGCTGTCCACAAAAACAAATATTATTTAGATTGGTTAGGTTAGAGTTAGTATATGAATATTTGGTCGCCGAAGGCGACCAGGACGCCGAGAAGCTGAGGCTTGAATAAACAATTACTATTTAGATCGGAGCTGTCCACAAAAACAAATATTATTTAGATTGGTTAGGTTAGAGTTAGTATATGAATATTTGGTCGCCGAATTTTCAATTATTTTTAATATTAAAATCGAATACAAAAATCGATTTTCACTTTAAAAAAAATCGATTATTTTTCACATCCCTATTAATTTTATAAACTTAATCGGCCATTTTGAATGTGGTTTATGCTAGACTAGCGGTAATTAGTTTTACAGTGCAGTTTACTTTATAAATCCGTTTCTTTTTTATTTTCACGTGAAAGTGCGGTTCTGGAGCAAAACTCACTTGGAGGTGTTCCAATGAAGGTCCTCCGAGACTCCTAAATAATTAGTATCGTCAAAAAAGTGCGATGGTATTTAAAACTGTTACCGGAAGAAGGACAAGAAAGCTTTAATAAAAGCTGGTTAGAAGATATAGAAACCTTAGGAAGAGAATGGAGAAAGAAAGCCATGAATAGAGATATTTGGAAAAACGTCGCCGCCTTTACCCGTGACGGGGTCAAAGACCAAGACCTCAATCAATCCCAATCAACAGAAGGTAACAACAAAGTATCGCGTAAAAATATTATTTAACAAATCTATTATACTGGGTGGCGCAAAAGTAAAGGACCCCTATTTGGTTAAGCTACAACATTTTTTCTAAATTAGAAAACTAGATTTAAGTTTTTTTAAATGTATATTTGTGCCATTAAATTTCGTACCATTAGGATTTAAAGATGATGTCTTTTAAATTGTGACCTCCAGAGTTGATGCACATTTGAGCCCTATTTATGACATTTTGCATAACTTGCCGTAATACTTCGTGCGATATGTTCCTTATTTCTTGATGAATGTTTTCTTTTAGAGCTGCGAGAGTCTGTGGCTTGTTCACATACACCCGAGATTTCAAAAAACCCCAAACAAAGAAGTCTGGACTCGTCAGATCGGGTGATCTTGCAGGAAATCGTCGACGAAATTCACGTTGTGTTATCACTGCTGAATTATTCTGTAAGAACATTGACACGATTATTCCACGATCTTGGGGAGTAAAACGGTCAATGTTTGTTTTCAGTGTATTTTACATTTGTTCACAACACAATTTTCAACAACAACAATGAAAACCATCGTCATATAAAAAAAAAAATTTTTCTTTAGTGCCAGTACTTTTGCGCCACCCAGTATAACAAATCTAAACTCTATATTCCACATATCTAAAAAATTGAAATAAACGGGTTTTCTTGTTATAGTTAAACAAGAATGGATTGAGATATTGTAGGGCTAACCAAAAAGGTTTTCATTCCGGAAAACTGAACATTCTCATGTTGGTACGTACTAGAAAGATAGGCTAAGTAAAATCACATTAAGGAGAAACGAAGTTCGCGGGGGCAGCTAGTAATAATAAAATTTATAAAGTCACTTTAATTCCATACTATAAAATCCAGATGGGTGTTAGTTTTGTTACTCTACACTTAGTCTACGTTTCTTTTTCTTGGAGGTCCCCTCCAGTTTTAGCGGTCCATCTTTTGTCATTACCCCCTACAATATAGCCTGCCCATTTCCATTTCATTTGTAAGGCGTGGGTAAGTGCGTCTGAGATCTTAGTTTTGGTCCTGATTTGGTCACTTTATAATTTTTTGATTCTTAGGAATCCGTTCTATTTCTCTGTCAGTACTTGTCAGCTTTGCAGTGGCGTAACAATAGGGTGGCAGGGCTGGCAAAATGCCGCGGGCCCCCGACTCAAGAGAGACCCTGCCCAAGAGTTATTATGTTGTATGGATGAATGTGAAGTCTCCAACACGCATTGGGCTAGCGTGGGGACTACAGACCATTCCCTCTCGCCTAAGAGAGGAGGCCTATGGCCATTAGTGGGACATATACAACGTGTAATTGAGTACGGTGAAAATCTCGAAATTTATTAAAATTAAACTGAGTACGGACGATTTTTACTGATAAAAGAATTTCCACAAAAGATTTGACACGGGCCCCAGATGGTATAGTTACGTCACTGCAGCTTTGACTTCACTCTTTCCGTAAACGTCCAGGTTTGGCTCCCGGAGACCAGGAATGGGAGGAAGCCACTTTGGCAGATGAAGGTAAAAAACAGCCCCATGTCAAATGACCTTGTTTAGTTTTAGTCGTAAATATTCTTTATAAGTTAACAGGATAGGATGCGTTTGACTGATTTGTCAAAGTTAAATCGAATCATTTATTTCAATTAGGCCTAATTAAAAGGCACTTTTAAAAGTCAAAATTACTAGTCAATGCTTTTTAAATATTTTTATATCAATGAAACAATGTCTCTGAAAATAAAAAGGACAATAAAGGGGCGACTTCCCTTCCAAAAGTTTCATATGAAGAATAATGGGCAAGAAAGTCCACACTTACTCTTTTAAAATAGTTTTTACAATATTTTGTATACATTGATTTAGTATGTGAAGACCAAGTACCTAGAACAAAAAAACTACTACACTAAAATAAAATAGACACAGGGTGTTATCAAAAACAACGCAGCATATCACTAAATTATTTTGTAGATGGTGCTCACATATTCACAAATATTGCAACTATAGATTTTCTTTATAAATAAGAAATGAATATCTATACTAATATCATAAAGAGGAAAGATTTGATTTTTTGTTTGTTTGAAATGAATAGGCTCCAAAACTACTGGACCGATTTCAAAAATTCTTTCACCGTTGGCAAGCTACACTATTCCCGAGTGACATAGGCTATGTTTCATTTTCAAAAAATTAGGGATGCTTACTAAAACTTGAATAATCTAACCCAAGGTGTAAAAAAAATAAACAAAAAACTTCCTCCAATCGCGTGCGCTGGGAAAACTATTAATGATAGAACAAAATGATGTATCACAATTTTTCAGGGCACATCACTATCTATAAAAAATGTCGCGACAGCATGTCTCTATCTTAGAAACGTCACAATAAGCGTTCTTTTATTATTATTTTTTTATTAAAATACCACCGCTAGAAAAGGCTCTTTATTCGTACCTAGTTATTGATCCTTATCAAAATAAATACTAACGTTTCACAAAAGCTACAATTTAATGGCATAACAACCAAAAAAGCATGGTTGATTGATGTTCTCCTGCCGTTTCTCTTGAATAGTTTACTACTATGTAAAGGGCTTATTACACTACGCGATATTCAGACAGTCTTAGTAAGACTGTCTTAAAATCTAATTAGTCAAGCTCGCTATTACACTGGACTGAATATCGCAAGCTAACTCATTTTACTCATTTGCAAAGCGTACGTAGTCGGTGACGGTTATCTCGCGATGGGAAAACTTTCAAAGCACCAGAAAATCGCCATAGCTCTTGCCGCGTCTATTAATTTAAATACAAAAAAGGGTGCGTGTTCTTATGTACACGCGTAAGAAGTTATACTTCTTTGGCATTATTAAAAATAGTTTTTGATTGCATACAAATAATTAATTACAATTAAATAATCAAAGACTGGAAAAGGAGTCATTATAGTCAATAAAGTTCAGTTTACATTTGAAAAATTAAATAAATAAATATTTATTATTATTCTCTTACATTAAGTCTAACATAAATTCTATTATTATTTGAATGTTGTTTTTAAATTATGTCCAATGCCGTAGCATCTTCCGTGGGCAACTTCATTCTGTTAATTTTGTGTCACGGTGCGCGCGCATCGTAAAATTTCATTCTCATCAATTTTTCATAACGCGCCTAAAGAAGTATAACTTCAAAAATAAAAGAAAAATATGGGTGAAAGAGTATTTACTTTTGCGAGAAAAATTATCAAATATGCAAATACTGAGTGTTTTGGAACCATGTGACTTAAGAAACTACCTTAGAGTAGGAGTTGCCGAGTTTGAATGTCTATTGAAATTAGTTACTCCATACATTCAAAAAGAAGATACGGTTCTTAGACAAAGTGTCAGTTTGACAAAACAAAGATTGGTAGTTACTTTAAGATTCCTGGCAACGGGCAACTCCTATCAAGACCTAAGGTCATCAATAAATCAATTATTAATAAATCGATCAATAATTCAGCCATAAATATGGCATGTCTCGGTACAAATTGATAATATTGAAAAGTACTTTTTTTCTTGCGAACACGCCATGGTGCACGCGGCCATAGAAAACAAACATGTACGAACGTCTTTGCTCTGCGGCTGCCACGCGCTGACTGAACGGTTAAGCGTGCTAAGTCTTATTACACTACGCGATATTCAGCAAGTAAGCAAGTAAGCACCGCCGAACCCATTCGGTCAGTCTAATTAGACAGGCTAACTTGCTAACTCTTATTACATTATGCTAAATCTTAGTAAGACTGTCTGAATATCGCGTAGTGTAATAAGCCCTTACTATAACAAAACTCTTAGCCACAGCAACGCTTGGCCGAGTCTACTAGTATATAATAAATTGTTTATGTATTGCCGGGAATTGAATTGGCAACAAAACTTAGAGTATATTGTGCAACTCCAAATAATACTTTTATTAGTAAATAATTCTCAGTCAGTGAACAGTTTCTAACTGGTATCTAATTTAGTGCCTTTGCGATCGAGGCAGCTCGCTTTGACTCCACGTTAAATTTGCAACAATCCGAAATCAGGCGGAAAACTATCGAAGTTTGGACTAAATTAACAACAAGTTTCAGGCAGTATATAACTGCAACATCTTCGTCCAAGATTTAATAAGAATTCTATATTAATCTGCTGCAATTTTTAATAAACATTAATTATATAACTTAATTAAGTAAACGTTTAATAGCTTGCCAGCCAGTGACACATTGTGTATTTAAAGTTATATGTAGTGAATATATGTATATAAAAAAATAGTGTAATTTATTTTCTTAAAAAATCTAATATATAAAATTCTCGTGTCGCGGTGTTTGTAGTTAAACTCCTCCGAAACGGCTAGACCGATTCTCATGAAATTTTGTATGCATATTGGGTATGTCTGAGAATCGTACAACATCTATTTTTCATCCCCCTTAATGTTAAGGGTAGTCCACCCTTAAATAATTATTTAAAAGTTTTTAGATTTTTTTTTTTTTGATACAGCATTAAAAAATACATACAACCCCTAATTTCGACCCCTCTGATCAAGGGCTATTTTTTATTATAAATGATATACATGGCAAAACGACGTTTGCCGGATCAGCTAGTATATATATAACAGTATTAAGTTTACTTTGTTCTTTTGCAAGAAATAAAAAGCCTTTTTTAATTTTATTTTATTAATTTTTCTGTATTATTTTAAGTAACACAACTATGAGCAAAACGAACACAGAGTATTTTGTTCAATTTTTGAAATTCGAATTTGGAATTTGATTTGCGTAGTCCTCGTAAATTGGCGTAAATATCCCAAAAACAAATTTGTATAAAAATTCCGTATAATACAGAAACCTGATGATGTTCTCTGGAAGCTCACACGTTAGCCCGGCTGTTTGTTAAGCCCTCGAATTATGTTGCGCCCGGGGGAGCCGTACGGGAAGCAACGAAACAAATTTTACTTTTTCACTCAGAATTTACTCCTCACAGGGTAAGCAGAAATTATTGTCTACCTCAATAAATCGCTCAAGATTATCCAAGAGTATATCCGGTTTCTTTGGTATAAATATTCTTTAACTATATAACAGATTAACTGGATTAGAACCGTTGTCTAATAAGTTATAAAATAAGTGTAAATAAATACTTTTATTTATTTATTTATTAGCACTTCGTTGCATACAGAAATATAATAAAATTTATATAGGGTACCATTTTCACGGATGAAACGCAATTATAGTCATTTTAGCGTCTCGAAGATGTGCAGCGTTTTTGTCGAAGAAAAGGAAGAGAGCGATTGAGACCGATTGAGAGAGAGTGAGAATGGCGAATTAGCTTAGAGAAATTCTATTTTTAAAAAGAGAATTTATGAAATATTATTATTTATAATTTTTTGCAAAATAATTTATTGAAATATCAAATGACGAATTCTTAATTAAAATACCACGTGTTAAAAATAAATTTATAATTTGTATTAATTTTCAACATGAAATATTTTTAAATTAAATTCCTAACATGTCTTCCTTTTTCCTCCCTCTAAGTCTCGGAAATCTAAAGTTTTACAGTTGTATAAATATGAACAAGAAGAAAATTATAAAAATTAAAAATTAGTTTGCCATAGAAGTTTCACTTTTAATAAGTGTACTTTGTACGCACGCCCTTTTTTAAATACTGAACTGGACAGACGTTTAGTTTTTTTTTTAGTTTTTTCACAATCCCACCTGATGTTAAGTGATTGAGATGAGATGCGGCCTATTGGAGAGCACGCCTGTCCAGGAGATGTCTATTTCATCGCCGCTGAAATGAACCCATAATGACCCTATCTATAGAAGATAGAATGGGTTCCACTCCTTTGCGTTTTTACAAATCCAAATCGTGCACCTGGGGTTGCCAAGTGAGAAAGTGAGAAACTCCATCGTCCAAATGAGATGATTTCATAGGAATGACGGAATCAGATTGTGTATATTTATGGAGCATTCTCCGGAGTGCAATCTATAGAAGACTGAAAGGCAGGCAACTGAACGGCGATGGTCAAGATTTAATAGTTGAGATACAACGATTGAATTGTCATCTATAATTCAGTAACCTCACCATAACAAGACACCCAGATGACATTTGGCAGCACCGGCCCAGAGATGACTGCAGTACTCCCACGAACGGACTTGAGCTTGATAAAGATTAGTACATGCCATGGCATGTCTCCTCACGATATTTTCCTTTAAAAGCAAATTCAATAATCGCACAACACGTGACCACATGTCAACGAATCCTAAATTTATAATCCCACTACAAAAAACAAAATCGCAAAAGTTTAATGTTCTAAGTTTGAAATATTTTTCTCGTGAATAAATTCTCTTTGTCCATTACGTCTGAATGCACTGAAAGCACTATTAATATGTAGCTCATAAACAAAACAGAAGCGTAGAGAAATGCGATACAACATGCACGGAGCGGAGCGGGTCGTCCATTTGTTGTCGGCGATGTTCCCGGTACAGCGGTGCCGGTTAATTGAGCTATTTGTGTTAGTCGTGACACGGGAACATAGCCACAACCTAACTTTATATCCTGCTATTGTTTACAGCCGCGTTATGGAGTGTTATCGATGGTCGCGTTCATACATTTGATGCGTCGTTCTGAATTCAAAAAGTTTGAAGTTATACAATTTTTTTGGCTTTTAGGGAAAAATGATAAGAGTAATTTCTTACGATGCGCGCGCACACCGTCACAAAAAACCGACACCCTGAAGTTAGCTTTGGGTCTAGGCGTATCGGATTCCTATTGTTTGATTTACTTAACTATTCAAACGAGTGTTATATGCGTACATTGAAAGTCCGTTGGTGCACAGCCGGGGTCTGAACCCACGACCTCAGGGATGAGATATTGCTGAAGCTACCAAACGAACACCGCTATAATATATAGTTTTTATATATTAGACTTTGTACAGGAATTAAGACTTCTTACATTTTAACAAGTAATTTTCGCCAGGTACATATAACAAAAAAGCTACTTATTATTTCGTTTGTATAACACTGTATCTTGTGGGTGGCCAAAAAGTCGTGAATCAAACGCAAATAGGGGATAGATGAGGTCATCAGCTGCAAAAAAAAATTCTATGGGAGGTCTCTAAGCTCAACCCCTGCAGAGATATAATTTATTTTGCATTTTTATAAGAAACTTGACTTTTTTTACTAATTCTTATTAAAATTCGAAAATATCTACATCCTGTATCTTTTTCATCATATCCACTAGATTGGTACTGATGTGTTCTTGCGTTAGACATACTATTTATAGTTGTTTATTGAGTGTATTGAAGATAATATTTAGTTATACGATATAAAATATTGGCGTATTTAATAGGGATTCTGAAAAGGTATTACACATGGTCATGAGTCACTCTATCTTACTAGGACGAAAAAACAACAACAACCATTCGGACTTATGATAGATTATTGACCAGTGCTGTGTGAATCAGACTAGATTCAAAAAACTACCCTATGTAGGTGTTTCATGTTTATTTTTCCATACTAGGGTTGCCTGGAAGAAATCGCTTGATAGCGATAAGGCCGCCCGTAGCCTAATAACTAATGTAACCTTTTTATATGTATTTTTTGTATAAGGTAGCCTAGTTTAAACAAACAAATATAATATCATCTGGTCAATAGGACCTTTATTTATATTACAAAAATATCTCAAGAAATCATACGAGAAATTTCCCCATTTAATCAGAAGGCTGTTCTATTCGCGGAACAAACAAGTCACTCCAAACTCCGAATAGGGCCGTTGCTTAATTGGCTAGAGTTTTCGCTTAATATTTACAAGTTTTAAAGCAAAAGCACTGAAAATGCATTCGAGAGCTTCGTAATACACTCGCTTTAGCTTCGGTACTTTTTCTTGGCCAATTTGAATTGAGTCTAGTTTGAACTGAATTTAACAAAGTCGCTCTTCAAGTTTTCACAAGATATTGTTCACTTGTGAATTGTTTGGAATTCTTGTTAATTAAATCAAGCCTTAAGGCTTAAATCAAATATGCAAGGGACAATAGTCCATTGTAGTAATTTGGAATATGAACTTATTAAAGCTTATTCTTATGCTCAAAGAATAAGCTTTATTAAGCCGCTCAAAGGCCGAGTCTTGCGAGTCTTCCGGCATCATTTAACATCAGGTGAGCCACCTGCTGGTTTGTCGCCTGTTCTAAAAAATGCTTATTATTACACCACGTAATAATAATAAGCATAAAGCCGGCAACGCACTTGCGACCCTTCCGCCACTGTAAGTGTCCATGGGCATCACTTCACATCAGATGAGCCTTCTGCCCGTGTAACTACTGTTATATTGCCATTACTATTCTTAGATATGCTTTTTCAAAGCTCTCCTATTCTCTCCAGTCCGGAGTCTATTAGCTTTGGCTCCTCAACCCCACATTTTGAAATGGTTAAACGCACTAATATTACCACTTTAATACGGTAATTGATTAAATAATTACACACCCTCATAGTTAGACTTCTTCAAATAATTTGTACGCGGCTTTGGCAAGATATACAAACTTTTAGTCAGACATTTGCGTAAATAAACATTGAAATTTGTAATGTAATCTACAAAGGCATCTCGAACGCAGTAATTACTATCAATTATGTTAAAGCGCCCAAAATGTTATGATGTTAATATCAAAGGTTAAATAATTGAAGACAACATGCGTTTAACGTCGTCTCATCTAAATGAATTTCTTGTAACATATTTATATATTTTGAGCAGTGTTAGCCTAGTGGCTTCAGCGTGCGACTCTCATCCCAGAGGTCGTAGGGTCGATCCCCGGCTGTGCACCAAAGGACTTTCTTTCTATGTGCGTATTTAACATTCGCTCGAACAGACACACTGACTGTCTATTAGAGAGAAGGAGATAAATGAGAGAGAAAGAGAAATAAAACCCTTAAAAGGTTGCAATGCCACTGGTTTTTATAAATCTTATAAAGAGTGCTATTGATTAAATAAAAAAAATACTAACAAATATTCTATATGCCTCGTACAAACAAGAATTACCTGCATAATTTAATGTTTCGAGTTTTATCTATGACACTAATTATGATGTTGAGATTTTCCACTTCACCAAAGAGGATGTGAGGAAATATTTGAAGAAACGGGAAGACAGGCTTTGTTTAGCAGTGAGTATTTAGTGTTTTCTTTGAAATATTAAGCATTAAATGTCGTTTGTTTGATGCTATATTTCAGTGTTCTTTTATTTTTTTCTTTTTGTCTATTAATATACTTACTTATGTTTTCTGTTTCATATATTATATTGTTTATCTATGTAAACTGTTTTGGATTTGTATATTGCCGGGTGTTTCGTTTTATAATATGTATGTAGTTCGTAGCTGAAAGATTACTAATATATAAACAAATTGTTGAACTAGTTTACGATATATGGCTGATAGATGAAACTCGTAGATGGCTTTCACACTTGCAGTCTATTTATTCTGAGTTGCTTTAAAGAAACCCATGAATATATAACTTAAATTAACATTTGAAATCAAGATTTTGTGTCTAACCTCAAACATTTTTATACGTGATAATATAATAATAATACACAAAATTGTCACTCTTAAATTTATTAAAGTGTTTTATTTAATTATTATTATTATGTACCTAAACTGGTTAAGATTCTATTGTTTATAGTTATGTTACTTTCATTCTATAGAACAACAAAAACTTCATTTCGTTCGATCGTTTTAGTACATTGTCAAAATCGTTCCAAGATGTATCTGACGTTTCTTTTGACAGTCGGGACACAACGCGACCTAAACGATTTACATATTACGTGACACTTTTGCAAAGCCCGCCATTGACTCCGGGGCGATAGACTGAGACATCGGAGATATTGTTTTTCAAATGTTGCATCGTGATCCCTTCGAATTGTTTTTTCTCAATCCCTATTGACGATTCTATCAACGATCGCTCGTTTAGGGTGAAAATCATATTTTGTACTGTTTTTTTAAAGTTAATTTGGTTTCTTATTTCATTCAAGCTTGCAGTTCGTATTTATTTTCGTGTATGATTTTAATCGACCTGTATAAATAATAAATCGTTTATTTGCAAATAAAGTGGTACATTTGGATCGATTAATTATAAAAATCCGCACAATCTGCCATATAAAAGTAGGCTTGCAAATGTCATTAATTTTCATGTCATATTTTTTTTATATACATGTGTCTTTACTAAGACATCATGGAACATGTGTATTTAGTACTGACGTGCACTAACACTAATTCACTAGTTCAAATGGTTTTGTCCTTTTAAGTCTTCTCACTAGGCCCGTGGTGTCAAGGAGTTGAATAGCCTCGACATTCACGTGATGGTGGAGATAGGCTCCAGCAGTCTTTTTTATTATTGTGGCGACCTCCTCTATATTAAGGTCCCGATGGAGGTCGCTATTGCGAATATACCAGGGAGCATTGACTAATCCCCTGAACACTTTGTATTGGAATCGTTGGATTACTTGGATGTTACTATTATTTATATAATGTCATATAATAAAATAATTAAAATAAAGTCATCATAATAATATCAGTTAATTATAATTGTTATCAAACTAATGGTCTAAATACTCTTTAAAGCTATAATACATATAACACATTGTCTTTAAAAATTTAAACACCTTCCTATGTCCATCATTTTACAATAACAGTATATTCGTGAAAACCTATGTATGTATGGAAGAAAGAATCTATATCTTTTTAGTAAAATAAATGAAAGACATAATTTTAGTACTAGAAATAAAGATAAAATAGCTCAACCATCTTTCAGATTAGCCAAAGTTCAAAATTCATTTATGGGGTACTGTGTGAAATGTTACACTAAAATACCTTGTGACATTTTAAAACTAAATGAACGAAAATTTAAATGTTTTATTAAAATAACACTTTGTAAACAAGCATATTACAAATTAGATGATTATATTCAACATAAGAATGCTTGGAAACATGCTGGTCCTGCTCCATAGGACAATCATAGAGCCTGGACAAAATCAAATTGGTTGCTGACTTTTTGCTGTAACATATTTTTGTTATTATTATTATATATATATTTTTTTTAAATTTATAAATGCTACAAATGTAATTTTTTTTTTTTTTTTTGTATCTCACACACTGTTTTGTTGTGTTTTTTAATATTTTTATTACACTTTAATATGTATAATAAAGTATAATATATAATAATATATAATAATGTTAATATTCTACGGTTTCGATATTTGTAAATATGTGAGGAACATGTATACTAACTTTTTTTATTATAGTAGTTTATTCTAAGAGTACATTGTCTTCACATATAATTATTTAACAAATGTAACAAATATTGTAAACCTATTTTAAAAGAGTAAGTGTGGAGTTTCTTGCCCATTCTTCTCCACACGAAACTACCTTTTGGAAGGGGCAACTAGAATCTTCTATATATATATATATATATAAAAAATTTTTGACGTTCAAAAGTGCCATTTTAGATGGTCTAATTGAAATAAATGCTTTGACTTTGACTTTGAACCGTAAAAAAATGGATAGTTTTTGATTTTAACACCATTAAAGTACCTACTTTATCATGTCTTTTGTAATTCATGTATTACATCGTACTTATTATTTTGTATTGCATTGTAATTCATGAACCGTGAGATTAGCTTTTAGTTTTTAGATTAATATGACATTTGCCTAAATGTACCTACCACTTTCTTGCAAATAAATGATTTACAGTAGAACCTCGATAAGTCAAAAACCTCCAAATCTCGAAAAAATGTTTTGTTCCCTTCCCTTAAAACACCAAAACCTCCATTACTTGAAATCTTGACCCTCTGTTAATCGAATTAATCACCGAGTCCCTCCAAGCCATTTTGGTACATATTTTCACTCTATAACTCGAAAAATTAAATTTGACCTCTGTATCTCGAACGTTTTATTTTACAACCTTTACAACTTGATCATTTGGAATTTATTATCTCTATTGTTCGAACAAAAATTAGTTACCGACTTTAAGAACTTGCCGACAATGTGAGTACGCTATTGTTTCTTAGAAAAATTTTTAGGAGTATACAATAATAAATTTATGACTCATGGAAACACGTGTTTGCTTGCTTTGTGTCAGGTGTTCAATTTTGATTCCCTTTGAAATTTAGCTTCATTTATAAGAATAAACCTCAAACTCTTCAAAATCGAAATCCTCCATAAGTTGAAAACTCTATAACTCGATTTTTTTGGCGTCTCCCTTGATGTTCGACTAATAGAGGTTCTACTGTATTTATGATTTTGCGTTTCCTGTTTTGTCATTATTTAACGCTTTCCGGCAACGCATTTGTCCCATAGAGACTCGGCCATACAATAATTGCATGAATATTTTAACAATTAAAAGTGCATCAAAACAATTTGACATATATCAACGTGTCGCCTTTGTTTTAATATGCAGCATGTCACCATGCACCGGTGTCGCTACACGAAATATTACAACAGCCCGTTAGCATAATAAAATGAGCAACGCTACGGGCGGCGCATTAAACTCTACTAACGAGGTGCAGGGGAAATCAAATGTCATATTTTAGTTGTAATCTGTAGTTTTTGTTTTTTTTTATCGGCCAGTGTTGAGAATAAGGATTTATGGACTTTTAAATTTAGAATGAATAGAGATTGTCTAGTGTTTACATTTCTTTACCTCTTAATTTATTTACTAACGCTGGCCTTTTTTTATGGAACAGGGGGCAAATGGGCATCAGTGTTAAGTTATACATGTACACACCACCAGAAGGCTTGCAAGTGCGTTGCCGGCCTTTTAGGATCTTATCTTAAAATACCCTTAGACGAATTGGTTTAGAAATACTACAGAGTGATTACATTATTTTGTCTGCAAAAAAAAATAATTGATATTTATATTGCTTCTTATTGAGCTGCTTTGACTATTTTGAAATATATTTTACTGCTCTGAAAGTTAAAATCATGAAACAACAACAAGAAATCATTTTATTAAAACTAAAAACTTTGTTAGAAATAGCCGCAGATTCGAACTATTTCTAATCAACATAATCATACAGTAAATTCTCCGATAACATCTATCGAATATTTTTAAATTCATATCACCATTACTAGTCCGAGAGCGTCGCAGAAATACTATTTTCTCATAGACGAGATTGAGCAAGGCGATCATAACTCACACTTAAATGTAGCCCGAGGTGTAATCTCCAGCGTGGATGCGCAATAATCCGAGTCGTCCATTCTATCAGCTAAGCCCTACTTTTCTACCATTATTCTCAATTCTCATTCCCTCGAGAAAAATGACACGCTTGTTCGCGAGACAGATAGCGAATTATATTTATTAAGAACAATAAACGAAAGAAAATTTAAAAAGCTTAAACCAAATTTGTGCTACTCTCACAGACACTGCACTAGGTCCATAAACATCGCAAATTTTTTTCGCGGCTTGCGTTGCATTTTTACCTTTTTTGTAGTAAAATTTTGAAATGTATCGAATTTCTTCATTAGATTCACTTATCTTGACGGTACGAAAAATAAATAAAAATCACACATTATCCTAATATGAATTTGGAATTATCTTCTTTAAAATCTCAACTTTCAACAATAATAAAAACAGGCAAATACATATAGTATAGCCAAAGAGCTTTTATTACAAGTTCATACATACTATACCTAATGCGAAAAGACTTTTTCCCCAACCGTATATATATATTATACACATAAAATTGATAAACTCTTCCTTCGGTTTTTTAAAGTAGGTTAATAAATTAATCGCATAAATACTGGCATATTTTTGGGACAGGAGCAGGGCAGGAGGTTTTTTGATGTTACGTGATACCGCCGCCCATGGACACTGTCAATAATGGAGGCCTTTTAAAACTTGGTACGCTCTTTTCTTGAAAGGCCTAAAACTGCTTTAAGAAACTCTCAGTTGTGGGGCGACGGACGTCGAGGTTTTTGTGTTCTGCCTTGACGTCCGATTATGTAACTCAATTGCAGGTATTAATCCGAACGACTTCTCTGAACACTCTCCGTGGTAAATGCGGTAGAAGATGGAGAGAGACCCTACATCTCTACACAACGCCAAGAACTGTGTAATTAAGCTGTAAAAAATATGGAAAGTTGACATATCCTGGACACGTTTTGCGTCATCATCAATACGACCTGTTGCAGCTTAATGACGGGCAAATTCAAGGCAAGAGACTGGCTGGTAGAAGGAAGACGTCGTGGTTGCGGAACGTACGCCATTGCTTCCGCCTAGAAACTTTTTAGAAGTGGCACCAGAAGAAGAATTTAAGCAGAGAGGTGTGGTTAAACACAACAAATAATTTCAATATAACAAAATAAGTTCATGCAATCTTCAGCTTTAGTTTGTTACATTCAAAGCAAACGGTATTATTGGAAATAATTTAAATACTTGAAGGATATAGGAAATTTCATTTTAAACGTTGTCAAAGCTTAAATTTTCTTCGTCAAGAAGTTGCTTTAAAAGTGCTTAGACTAACATAAGGGATATTTGCATGTTATTGACTCTCGCCGTTTTCCTTATATAAAGCAATTTTGCTAACGATATAAATGAACAACGTACCGTTATTGTTACTGAAGAATATTACGAAATATTTAAAAGTTTTAATTTTGTGTAGAGGCGAGCAGTTGGCCTAGCTTCAACGACTTTCATCCCTGAAACCGTAGGTTCGATCCCCGGCTGTGCACCAATGGACTTTATAGAGAAGTTATACTTCTTTGGCGTAACAAGATCAAAATCTTTTCAATTTTTTTATCTTTCGCCTTATTCTACGTTTGTACAACAAACGACACTAACAATAGAAAAAAAATACTCATAATTTTTCCCTAACGTGCCAAAAGAAGTGTAACTTCAAAAAAGTAAAGTTTTGAATATAGCTAACTTCAGGGTGTCGGTTTTTTGTGACGGTGTACGTGCGCATCGTAAAAATTTATTCTCATCATTTTTCCCTAACGCGCCAAAAGAAGTATAACTTCAAAAAAGTTAAATGTTGAATATAGCTAACTTCAGGGTGTCGGTTTTTTGTGACGGTGTACGTGCGCATCGTAAAAATTTATACTCATCATTTTTCCCTAACGCGCCAAAAGAAGTGTAACTTCAAAAAAGTTAAATGTTGAATATAGCTAACTTCAGGGTGTCGGTTTTTTGTGACGGTGTACGTGCGCATCGTAAAAATTTACTCTCATCATTTTTCCCTAACTCACCAAAAGAAGTAAAACTTCAAAAAAAAATAAACAGCCTATGAGTACACTAGTCTCCGAGCCGAAAAGCGTATGGCACAAAACTGCCTAGCATTTTGTGATTGCAGTCATCCATTAATAAGAATACTGTTCTTCGCAATCTGCCTAAAAAATATGCCGTTTTTTGACCTAAATTAAATTAAATTGTATTTTGAATGTTTTTATCAAAGCTTTTGTTGTATTCTTATGATGCTGACACGGCGTTCGCCTCCGGCGGTGTCCGTTTGGGTGTAATAATGTAATCATGATTCGTAATAAATACGTCATGATAAGTTTGATAAATCATAAATTAATCGTATTTTAAATAAATTTATTTAGTAGCTTCTTTTATCTAATATTTAAAATTCTCGTGTCACAATTTTCGTACCTATACTCCTCCGAAACGGCTCGACCGATTCTTATGAAATGTTATATTCATATTTAGTAAGTGTTAGAATCGGCTACTATCTTTCAAACCCCTAAGTGATCCACCACAAAATTGATACAGCATACAAAAATACATACAACCCCTAATTTTCACCTCTCTACGATCAACCCCCTTTTTTATTAATATGTTTCCTAGAAATAATACACATGGAAAAACAAACGTTTACCGGGTCAGCTAGTACGTATATAAGAAGATTTTCCCGCACTAGCCTTCTGGTATTTGTGGCATGTACGCCCATGTGCGCCCTGTTCTATAAATAAAATTTAACAGTGCTAACTTTCACTTAATAAATATATGTAATAATATTGGACACACACATTTGAGCATCGATATAATCAAGAACTTAATTTTGCTTTGCTAGTAGTTTAATTTTTTTTTTAAAGACAATTCACAGCAATTGACCTAGTCCCATGCTAAGCTGGTGAAGCTTGTGTTATGGGTACTAGGCAACGGACATATATACATATTATAGATAGATAGACATATAAATACATATTTAAACACCCAAGACCTAAGCACAACACCAAATGCTCATCACATCGATGTTTGTCTCAGCCGGGGATCGAACCCGGGACCCATGGATTCGCAGTCAGGGGTACTAACCACTAGACCAATGAGTCGTCATTACGGGCGTTGAGCGGTTGAGAACTGGCATGAAAATCCACTCTTTTTAATCGCCAAGTAAATGAAATATATCAAAAATGTTCACTTAGTTACCTACTCTCTTGTACTAGAAACAATGAATACTAGATGCATAGAGAGGATTAATCCACGCAACTAACTGCACATTCAATTTCGATTCGTGCATAATGCATGCGGTCCGTAAGCGGGCCTTGGGAACATTTGCCATCTAATTACGAGTTATGCTTTACCAGACAAGCTGTCTACTGATTATGAATATTAGATTATCCATGTATCGATACCTTAAACCTATATAATATGTTATGTAACATTCATTTGAAAGAAATACATTTATGGAGATTTTACTTGCAATATAACAACTGCGCTATATTCCTTGGGAATACCTAATTTACAAAAAAGCAGTTTTATATAAAAATAATTAAATACAGTCATAGGTTTAAGGTTAAAAGAGCAGTTAAACATAATTAACATAAAGTGACTTAGTACTATTCTAACATTTAAAACAGAAGATGTCAGTTTTTGGGTCTAACGCTGGCCATAGACGGACTGCATGCTGCAGTCGATACCGACTGCTCTAAGCGGTCGCCGCGATCTGCAGTTTCCATACTAAATTCATATCCGCAATACACGGACCGCTCGAGCAGTTACTGAGCGGCCAGTGCAGTTGCTCAGCGGAGCTGCCGGATCCACCATACACGGACCGCTACAAGCGGTTGCTGCCGACCGCACGCAACTCCCTCAAATAAAATAAAATACTAATTCATCAAATGAAACCACGGACATTCTAAAGTAGTTGAATAACTTTTTAGTGTCTTCTCTCATTTGGGGATACAAAGTATGAAATATTTCATCTTGATTGTAGTATTGGACGCATCCACATGGTAAGGTGTCTTCTACGCCTACGGTTGCGTAATAGTAGTACAAGAAACAGTGTTTCTTTATCGAAATCCATCTTGTAAATGAACTTGCATCAGTTTTATTTTGCGGTCGAACACAACTGCTCCAAGCAGTCGTAGCCGACTGCATTATGCGGTCGTGTTGCAGTCGTGTACGACTTCAACGCGAGCAGTCGGTCTCGATTGCAAGATGCGGTCCGTCTATGGCCAGCGTACGTCATGCCAGATTCCTCAAGATGTTTAACTTCAGGACAAGTGCTATTCACGTATCCATTACAGCCAAAATAACACACGACCTGAGAGTTGAATAAGCAAGCTTAAACCGCTTAAAAGACGCTACCCTACTCGACCTACAGAGGGTTGAATTAATAATATGTAATACAATCGATTTTTCTCTTAATACTTTTTATAAAGACTTGTATTTATATTAGTCGTTCTCCTATGCCGGGTCTTGTGATGCCTGCGATGCTATGTTGATCATCCTATGATTCAATTAGAATTCACAAAATACGAAGGGACCATATCAGATTTATAACTAAGGTCACAGACGCAAACCCACGCCTTACAACTGTAATGGAAATGGGCAGGATATTTTGGAAGGTGTATAGACCGAAGATGGACCGCCAGAACCACATGTTGGAAAACGAAACGTGGGAAGACCACAGACCGATGGGCTGATGACATTATAAAAAAATCTGGGGAGAAATGGAGGGAAGACGCAAATAAGTTCGATCTTCCTTCTTTTTCTCTCTCTCTCTTATCTTGGAATTATTTTGATCTTCCAAATGGAAAGTGTACCGCAAGACACGAAAAAAATATCTAACCTAGACTAAGTGTATAATAAAAATGTGTTAGTATTGTTATTACACATATTATTAATAAACTTTAATTTAAGTCAGGAATTAAAGTGGTTATTATTTAGATTTTGAAATATAGGTAATTTTAAGCGAATTATCCTAGAACGTGGGGTTAGTATAAACTGGTCAAAGGTATTTTCTATTAAGCACTTCTGTAAAACATTCTAGAAAGTTGAAAAACTCGGTCATTGTGCTTTGAGTTAAACTATTTGCGAGCGAAGTTGGCTACGAAATTAGGTTTTTTTATAAAACATTAAGTATTTAAATAATGTCTATATGGTCTAAGATCCCGCTATACAACGACCTTCACCGAGATGCTTATTTAATGAAACTTATTTTATATTTAATTTAATATGTCAATAAATATAATCCATATGGGTTGCCTAGCAAATTTCAGTCCAGAGTATGTTTAATTAATTTAAAAAAAAAATATTTTTTTAAACATTTCACCGGTATGATTATTAGATAAATTCTATACCAATCGAAAGTATAAAGCCCATAGAATATGCAAATGTTAGGTTGTTTTTAATCAATTAATTATTTATGTGTATATTTTTTATGTGACACTAAAGTATATACATCTTTAGTATAAATGAAGGTTATAGTGATACATATATAGTACTACCCTGATTAAAAATATTGATTGAATATTGATTTCAAAAAATTTACTACATGCAAAATATAAAAAAAAAATCTTTTTTTAAATATTAATTAAACATACTCTGGACTGAAATTTGCTAGGCAACCCATATGGATTATATTTATTGACATATTAAATTAAATATAAAATAAGTTTCATTAAATAAGCATCTCGGTGAAGGTCGTTGTATAGCGGGATCTTATACTAATATCAAAAAGGATGACAATACTTTACTAAAATGTCAAGGTGAAAAAGGTGATCAGCTATTGATCTTTTGTTTATTCTTTTTTTAGCGCTTAAATTATAACACAGCTTCTTGTGGTTACAGCGACTCTCTTCCTCAGTAGGATTGATCCCCGTCCGTGCACCAATGGACTTTCTGTGTGTGCATTTCGCTCGCTCTGTGAAGGAAAACATCGTGAGGAAACCGGCATGCCTTAGACACAAAAGTCGAAGGCTTGTGTCAGGCACAAAAGGCTGATAGAATACTCTACTCATGTATTTTAGAAATTATAGATTGTAACATATACTGTTGATATAGCATGACATATGATGCGGTTAACTTAATAAATAAATATTTGTATCATCATTTTATTGCGCTTTAGTTTCTTACATTGAAGTTGTAATATCTATAAAATATCGGCCAAGAATACAACTTTAGCTGTCAAATCAAACAAATAACCTAAGACAATTATTGACATACACCCATAATCTGAGGTTTTATATACTTAAATTCGATTTTAAAATATCGATACTTGATATTGACGATATAATAGTTTTCCTTTACATAATATAGGTATAAATAGATATTTTGTATATAATATACATTTATAGATATGTTGTATACTTTGAAAAAATCATATAGCATTTGACATTCGTTCGAACGGTGAAGATAAACATCGCGATTCGCGAGGAAACCGGCTTGCATTAGAACCAAAAAGTCGACGGCGTGTATCTGGCACAGGAGACTTATAACCTACTTGCCTATTAGATTGACAAATGATCATGAAACAGATTCAGAAATCTGAGGTCCAGACCAAATGAGGTAGTAGTAGCGCCACTGATTTATTTATTAATTATATTACTTTTAAAAAATAACGGCATAATATGAAATTATAAGCAAAGATTGCAACTTATCGTATATAATATTATTGAAGTATTTTACTAAGTGTAACTAAATTAACATAAATAATGCCACGTTCACAATTAACTCTGACTTTTTGGAGCGTGCATATGATTGTGAAAGGCTGTACAAAGAGTTTTAAAACCTTTGAGTTTTTCATGTCAAAGAGCGAAGTACCTGCAATTTTGAAATAGCTACAGCGAATTATCATAATCTAAATTGAATTTTTAAGCGTAAAAAACATAAAGTCCTGTAATTCATGTTACCCTACTCATATTATAAACGCGAAAGTTTGTAAGTATAGATGGATGTTTGTTACTCTTCCACGTTAAAACTACTGAATGGATTTTAATTAAACTTTACAATAATATAGCTTATACATCAGAATAACACATTGGGCTGGACCACCCTCAACATTTAGGGGTTTGAAAGATAGATAGTAGCCGATTCTCAGACTTACTGAATATGCATAAAAAAATTCATAAGAATCGGTCGAGCCGTTTCGAAGGAGTATAGGAACGAACATTTTGAGACGAGAATTTTATATATTTATTAGATATATCTATATATTTATTAGATATATCTATATATATATATATATGTCCTATGAGCCTAAAATGCCTTATTAATCACGACAATGTGTCCGTGCTCTTGCCTACCTGATGCTAAGAATATTAATATTTTTTGCAATTTTTGCAACCTATTTTTTATTTATTTATAAGTTCTTAAACAATGTGTATGCATAAAAAGTACAAGAAAATATGATATCATAATTCAACACACATACACATTACACTAGATAAGCAAGCTATTAAGGTAAAAATAAAATGAAACAAACAACCACGAACAAAAAAAAAAAATTAATAAAAACTTTAACTAAAAAAATAGTAATAATCAAAATATGGCGATTAAAATGAGTCATAAACGTATAAAGTACGGCTCAGTCTGATTGCCGATCTGTCATAACATTTTTCCAAAACGATCGCCATAGTAAAAATAAAGAAGAAAATAAATGGTAGAGTGAACTAATTTTGTCTTAATAATCATGATATAGCAACAAAATAGCAATTTGGTAGACCATAAAAATAATTGAGTTCAAACTACGTTTAGGCAATAAAAAGCGTGAACCTTTAGTGGGTGGACGTGGGAAAGACGCACCTGGTAAGTTGGAAATGGAGAAAGGGGATAATTTAGGTACCAATATTGCCTTGGGGTACCGCTTTAAGAGTTTCAAAATTAGGTTTTATTGGAGTTTCTTGGGTGTTCTTAATGTGTTAGCTTTTTAAGTATATACTTCGTTCATGTGAGGGTTCTCTAAATAACAAGGTACATAGAATAAAACAACGTGTGCGTAGTTATGTACACGCGTTAGAAGATAAAAAAATATTCTGCGTTTGTAAAAAAACTACTCTAACATTAGACAAAAGGTATTTAATACATTGAAAGTTTTATTATAACGCATTATCTAGTTAAATAAAGTTTATTTAAATATCACAAAAAAACCTAAAATGTTGACTATAGCTAACTTCAAGGTGTCGGATTTTTGTGACGGTGTGCGCGCGCATCGTAAAAAATTACTCTCATCATTTTTCCCTAATGCGCCAAAAGAAGTATAACTTCAAAAATAATATTTAGGACGTTAAGTGGTTTTGTAACCGATCATCTCCAGGTTATTATGGTAAAGTTGATATGGGTTATTCTTGTAAAATAAAATTAGCACGGGATATTCATAAAAGGAACCTCAAGTTATCTACCGATGGGCGGATGGTGATTTTGTGGGGTCTAAGCTATTAAGGGGAAATCCCCCGCAAAAGACGCACACGCGAATAAATACACCGATCGAAAACAAGCGACGGGTAGTCCCCGTTCCGTTCGATAGACGCGCATCGCACATGAGTTAATTGATCTCCGGGATTCCAGCATTATGATTGGATTTTTTTTTATTGTCGGATATTTTTTTAATAAAAATATCGCCAATGGTTTAAGTGGGGTCTGGAGGCCCCTTGTGGCCCTGGGCTGCAGCCCAAAAAGCCCTGAACTAGATCCCTGTATCTACGACATAACAATAACAAAACAAATCTTATAACGTAAATTAAATAAAAAGTAAAGGGTGGCGCCAGGAGAAACTTTCGTTTACCTTACCAAACATTACCACATAAAACAAATTGTTATTTAATTATCCTACAATTGGACAATTTGAGGGCATTTTCCAATGCTAAAAAAAACATTTCAAATTCCTTCCGCAACACAAATCCAAAATTTCATATAATACAATCACCGTCCGTGTCTGTCGTTTTGTTCCTACCCTCAACCTATTATAAACTTATTTTAAGATTAGTAGGTAGATTATAATTTATGCAGTTAATTAATAAGAAGATTTTATCAGGCTAGAACATAAAAACAATAATAAAACACTGCACGCGGTCCCCCGCGTTTTATAATTTGTATTGATTTCTTATATCTTAAAGAGATTAGGGAGCGTACTCCCTCTCCTTGGCTTGGCTGTTTCCAACACTTTGGTTATATTCCAAACAATTCAAACCGTACAAGATAAAATTGTCAAATCAAATATGTAAACCTTTTATTAAGTACTAGCCATAGGTACTAGCTGGCCTGGCGAACATAGTACCGCCTAACAGTCGATTCTTTATTTTTTTTTAATACTTATTCTGCTATTCGGGACACCGGTCTAGCTAGTAAGATAAAAAAAAATAAAGTTGATATGACAACAAATACATTCTTCCCGGAACCACTCCACTAACATTTGAACTTTATGATATAGTATCAGTTCAAATTGACTTTTAAGTATTATTACGAATATTTTGTATGGGAATACAGAAAAGTGTTGTTTTTAGACTTTTTCACTTAATTTTTTTAATTTTTCTCTCCGTAAGAACCATCCTCGTACTTCAAGGAATATTATAAAAAAATAATGAGACAAATCGGTCAAGCCGTTTTCATGTTATGTCGTGACAACGGAAAACTGGTTTCATTTTTATATATATAGATTACGAGTGCCAACACTGTTAGCGCCCTTAAGATACGCTTGGCGTGCTTTATGTAATATGCGGAACAATACAATACAGATTTGTGTGTTATTTGATTAATTACTATATTTTTATGAATCATTTATATTTGCAATATCTAGTTATATAACTGTAATAGAGCAGCGTGCTTTAGCGTGCGACTCTCATTCCCGAGGTCGTAGGTTCGATCCCCGACTGCTATGGACTTTCTATAGGCGAATTTAAGACTCGCTTGAACGGTGAAAGACATCGTGAGGATTGTCTTGCCTTAGACACAAAAAGTCGGCGTTTGTCAGAAAGCTGATCGCCTACTCGCTTATTTTAAATTCAAATTCAAAAATCATTTAATCATATAGGTAACACATTGTACACTTATGATCGTCAAAAAAAATCATAGTATATGAAATGCTTCTAACTTTACATTTAGTGCCAGTTGCCAAGAAGAACTGGCAATAAACTCTCCGCCACTCTTTTTAATCGCCATATTTTTTTACACAACCTTTGTAAGGAGCTGCATGTTTGTGTTGTGTTGATTATATTGACAAATGATCATGAAACAGATACAGAAATCTGAGGCCACTGATTTTTTTTTTTATAAATAGTCGATTGAATCAAATAAATAATATATGTTTCTGTTTTAAAAAATGTTGCAGAAACTAAAACTATAACCTTTCTCATGAATCACTCTATTGGTTAAAACATAAAACCGGGCAGGAGTTTTTGAATTTATCGCGACAGATGTGGCCGAAAAATTTGTGCATCGGACATATAAACTCTTTTGCAAAAAAACGGGCACCTAAAGAAATACGTTAAATGTCGATTTCAGTCAATTAAACGAAACTTTAATTGAATTTTATTTCCGAACCAATTCGACTTAGAGTCCAAGAAAAGAGCGTACCAATTCTTGAGAGGCTGGCAACGCACTTGCGAGCCTTCTGGCAATGTGAGTGTCCACTGTCCATGGGCGGCGGTATCAATTAACATCAGGTGAGCCTCCTGGCCGTTTGACGTATGATTGGCCTGTGTAATATGCGTAAAGTGAAACCGATGTATACGGCCAAACAATAAGTGTTCGGCAATAAAAAGAAGATTCTTTCCTTTATTTCATTACAGTTGACAAATCACAGCTTCAATCCTTTTGGGTATGCTTTCCAAGTTTTAATAACGTTTTGAGGAATAAGTCCCACTCTTCCGCAATGTCTCTTTTTAACTCCCCGATGCTTTGTGGAGCAGGTTGCACTGATCTTGCTCGTCTCTTTACAACATTCCAGACATGAGCTGATGAGGTCAGCCGGGGGTCGTACAAGTATTGCGTAAGCAGATTTACTGCAATTTATCCCCCCTCTTCCTCTTGTCAGTAAAAGTAAGCAAAGCTCTCAAAAATATAACGTATTAATTTTTTGTAGGAATCCTCGAAAATGTATTTCGTTTTCAATGTGTGGGTAATATGTGTAATATTTGTGTTAACGTAATCATCAAATAAGAAATACAAAGACCCACCCACATATAGTGCTTACGTATTACTTGAACGGCCACAGGTCTTCGAGCTGGCGAATCTAAACAACGGAACCCAAATTTTTGCATTCAAGTCACCAGAACGACAGTCATCTTAATAAAAAAAAATATTAAATTAAAATATGTTTATTAAGAAACATAAGATACATGTATCACTTAGTTAATTTGTAGGCATCTCTACTCATCGGCAAAGAAGACAGAGGGTGTAGGCCGAGAGAAAAAGCCGGCGTAAAAAACTCTCGGTACTCTTTTAAAATATCAATAATAATATATATAAATTACGTGTCACGGTGTTTGCTACCGAACCGATTTAAATCAAATTTGCACACCGTGTGCATTTTGATCTAACTTAAAAGATAGGATAGCTTACATCTCAATTTATACCCGCAATATTATTTTATTGCAAAATATTTATTTATTATTTGATAGTCACAATTCTAACAGATGGCGCTGTGTTGAAAGTACCAACGTTTCAAATAAGCTACAATTTAATGGTGTTAACATCAAAAAATCATGGTGGTCCCCATGACTGGTGTTCTCCTACCGTTTCCCTTGAATAGTTTAGTACTATGTAATATAACAAAAACTTTAGCCACAGCAAAGCTTGGCCGAGTGTGCTAGTAGTTTTATATATATTTAAGTGAATTCCTACCTTGCCATGAGTTTTATTGCCAAAGAACAAATGTAGCACACTCAGTATGATTTATGAATGGTCGCATAATGCAACAATAAAAGGACTTAATCTTCATTTTTCTATATTAGTTTGGTATGGAGATTATTTCATATCAAAATTTGTGTTATGCATGTATTTGAACGTTGAACTGTTTGCACTAATCGTTTTCTATTATTATGTTTGGTAACTGTTTACTTTGGCTCAGGATTGAATGAATCAATGGTTGGTACACATGGGCCTAAGCCAAGTAAACACAGTTTTTTATGGGATATCGTAGAAGTTTGCGGCTTATTCTTGTCGTATTTAATATAACTGCTGCTGAAGGATTATATAAATGGATTTCTGGATGACTAACAATTTCATAGATTAGTGTAACTGTTTTGGGATTATTTCGGTAGTGGACAAAATGATAGGAAGTATTGGTACTTTTTAAGATCTGTATATTTCGTGATTTTATGAGTTTCTTGTAAGTTGTGGTTGTTTTGGCGATATCTATAAAATCTGCTATTTTATTGACTTTACAAAAGAGTCTGATGATGACGATGATGACTTATTAACATGAAGCGACAATTATGAAGATTTGGATTATTTTATTCATTTAGCAAAAACAAAAAGTATATATAGTTTTATTTAAAAAACAATTTATTGGAACGAAGTTCCTTATCGCGCGTTGTGAAAGGGGGTTAGACGGAAAAATTCTTACGAAAAGTTGTCACGACACTTTTTTGCTATTTGCTATTGTAATACACCGGTTCTCGTCCGATCACCGAAGTTAAGCAATGTCGGGCGAGGTCAGTACTTGGATGGGTGACCGCCTGGGAACACCTCGTGATGTTGGCTTTTTTTTCGTCGTAAGATTGGTGTCGAGAAAATCTATCATACTGTTATGATACCAATTAACTTATAAATTAATCGAAAGGAATTTCGTTCCATCCGGGTGTCCCTTGACACCTCTAAAGTTTTTTTTATTTACACTTCATTGCCATAATACACATCATAATACATATAGAAAAAATAACAAAAAGTATGTAGGTTACATAAGTTTTTAGGCAACTGACGGCCTTATCGCTAACAAGCGATTTCTTCCAGGCAACCCTTAAATGGATCAATAAAAGGGAACACCTGCAGAAGGTAAAGTACAAGAGATGCGTAATGAATTAACAAAAAGATACTAAAAATAACATGCAACTATAACTTAAATTAAATAAAATAAAATCTAAAGAAAAGGTATAAATAATAGTATATAATATAAAAGCTCAGCTTAAGGTTAATTGACTCACAATTAATATATTAAAGTAGTAGCTAATCACGAGGCAGAAAAAAGATGATCAAAAAGGATATTTTTAAATAAATTTAAAGACTGACATGAATAGGTAAGGGAGCGTTCTAGTATTACGTAACGAATTTGGGGGGGGGGGGTCCTTTTGTACAACGTTACGATGCGGGTGGGGATGGGGGGAGCCGTTATTGTTAATATTATTTTCGATTTTCCAATACTTTAGACCACATAATGGTAACTTTTAGGTATAAAGAGTCACTGGGTGGTCAAGAAACGTTTTACTAAACTTGGGTACAGAAAAACGATACTGCGCGTTAAATGGGGGGGGGGGGGGTGTCAATAATCTCCATAAATTGAGTGACGTAACACCTGAACGTTCCCTTAGAAGCAATTTCGTAATATCTAGCTGATGCTTAAGCCGTTAAAACACATTATAGTTTGGATTAGAGCGATTTTCCTTCCACTTCACAAATACTTTGAAATGCGGGCCTCTTCACTCGGTAGGTGTTTGCTCTCAAATCAGTCGTTTAAATAAAGCTGTGTTTCATTTTTTTCCTCTGAATTCTCGCTCCTCGGAACACGTTTACATTTCTCATAGAACAAATTGTTCGCGCTTAATAGTTTTACTGAATTTTATTCATTATTTCGATAGCTGTGTGTTAGGATTTTTATTCATGTAACTAAACAAAATCAAATTGTACAGTATATACCATTTTCTCAACTTATATAGCAATATTAAAAATAATTAATAAAGAAAATTAAAACAAATTTACAAAAAAAAAGTTGTGTCCCTGTGCCAGTGTTCCTTTAACATATTTTAGGATTTTACGTTTGATTTTTACGATTGAAGGAAGAATTTTAATGACAAGAAACCAGTGGCGCTAAAGCTCTTGATCTTAGCCTCAGATTTCTCTATCTCTTTCGTGATAATTCGATTTCTCTAGTAGGCAAATATGTGGTCTTCTGTGTCTGACACCTGTGCAGTTCTTGCCGCACCACTATATGAAACCAGCTGCTTACGGAAGTATTTCTGAACGAATACGGCTCTTTCAAGAAAAGAGCGAACCAATTCTTAAACTGCAAGGCATTTGTGAGCCTTCAAGCATTGTGTCTATGGGCGACGGTATCAGATGAGCCTCCTGCCCATTTGCCTGCTATTATATAAAAAAAATCGGTTGACTGTAAAGTCGGCTTACTGACGATAGTTGAAAGTGACAACGTCTAAGAAAATTCTGATGGAATGGTTGCATTTTTCAAAAGAAAATTTTAATTTTATACTTGACGAAAACATGTAAATATATTATTGTATGTCTATTGTATGTCAAATGTCGAACGCTGCCGAACGCGGAGGCCGATTGTGCCTCTTTGTCGCTCTCGCGCTCTCGCTTGCACTTCCAGCATTAAATGGAACGCCTCAGCGAGGTAACGCCGCATGAGTCATGTTTTTTCGTGCGTGCAGCCGGCTCCATCGAGTTATGAGACGTTGTCACGTCAAAAACTCGTTACCTTTTTATCTTTCTATCTGACACAATTATTCAAAACACAAATTTACCAAAATTTAACCTTTAATTCCGGATTCGCCCACACTGCGTCATCAGTACAAAATGCACTTTATAAGTTCAGAAATCGGCGACCTCCGCAAGTGTCGTATTTCCTCATAAGGGAGAGAATGCCGTCATAATTCACGGTTACTGTACTCCCCAGCGAGTTGTAAAGATGCCCTTAGCACTAGTCTTCATTTTCCAGAGACCACGTTTCACACAATATAAAAGATTTCGTAAAAGAAAATGGTTGGTTGGTAAAGCTTTTCTCATACATTTTGCAATTGAACAATGTTATTACTAGCTGCTGTGAATTCACCCGTTCAAGTTTGTAGCTTGATTTATTTATTAGGATCACTAAAGTAGAAACAGAAAAAGTCTAATAAATATTATAAAGAGGATATTTGTGTGTTACGTTTGTAACAAATTGTGTCAGAAAGTACTGGACCAACTTTAAAAATTCTTTCACCATTTGAATGCTACATTATTACTGAATAATATATTTTTATTGCAAAAATAAAGAAAGGATCCCTACTAAAACTACAATAATGGTACTCAAGGTGTAAAAAAAATTCCGATAAAATATATTTCATCGCATGCGCTGCGAAAACTATTGATAATAGAACAAAATATGTTCCACAATATTAAAGAACATGTGTGGCCAACAAATGTCCACCCGAGCGAAGCCGGGACGGGCCGCTGGTATTTAATATAGAGTTAAAATATTGGATGATGTACCTTTTAGGTCGAGGCCTCAGATTTCTCTATCTGTTTTGTGATCATTTGTTTTCTCTAATAGTCAGGAAGGCGTGCTTGATACCATCGTCGACGTATTGGGTCCAAAGCATGTCGATTCCTCGGGATATTTTTTTTCCGTACAAGTGTTAATAGACCGAATAGGCCTCAGGTTCGACCCCAGGCTGTGCACCAATGGAGTTTATTTCTACGTGCGCATTTAACATTTGCTCGAAAGGTGAAGGAAAACATCGTGAGGAAACCGACATGTCTTAGACCGAAAAAGTCGACGGCGTGTGTCATTCACTAGAGGCGATCATCTACTTGCCTATTACATTTAATGATCATGAAACCATTTCAAAAATCTGAGTCCAAGACCTAAAGAGGTTGTAGCGCCACTGATTTATTTTTATTTTAACTAAAAAGCTAATCTCAAATTTATACATCCTAATCTCAGGTCTAAATGTCGACAAAACCAAATTATAAAATGAGTATGAAACAGTGTGACCAGGTTGGAAACAATGCGAGCTATTTCGTAAAATTTAAACTGATGTCGTTAAGCAAATTTGTCATAAAATGTGTGAGATTGCGGAAGAAATATTTTAGCAAGGGAGAACTGAAGAGTTACAACAAGTTGAATGCGGTAAATTTAAAATATTTTAAAGAACAGAGCGCACCAATTCACCCGTTCTATATAAGAAACTAGCGGGCCGTCCCCGGGTTTTCGCAGTGCATGCGATGAAATATTGTTTATACCTAGGCATTTTTTTTTAACACATTATTGTAGTTTTAGTAGGGATCGTTATTTTTATCTTGCAATAAAAACAGCATCTATTAAACAGTGTTAATGTAGCATTCAAATGTGAAAGAATTTTAAAAATTGGTCCATTATTTTTTGAGCCAATCCGTTACAAACATACTTAGATACAAATCTTTCCTCTTCATAATATTAGTATAGACAAACAAATATATACTATGCCATAATTGCATCTGGCAATATTATTGCAAACTTAAAGAAACAAAAGCAACAGAATATTTTGGCATATCAACTCTTCATACATCCAAAACGCCAGGGCACGAAGTTAATTAGCGTGTTTTCTTTGATTACAGTCATCAGTGCACCGGGTGCTGGGAACAGCGTCTCGGCTCAGGTGACTCGACCTTATAACTAAATTACGTCTTGCTCCAATAAAAAAAGCGATAAACTTAATCGTGTAAGGTTGTATCAACACGTCCAGTAAATTGATCTTTAATTGAAAGGACTTTGTTGGATGTGTTTTTACCGACTTGAAAAAAACTTATGTATTCTTTGGCGTAATAATTTTTTTCGAGCACTTTGAGGGACGTTTCCCTCTTCGTATTGCATTTTTCTTGTCCATTTTAATGATCACTTCCAATCGAAACGATGTAATATGTACTAATCATATTTTATAATAAACACTATGTTTTTTATCGCGTTGAAACGGGTTTTCTCGTATAGAAATCATTATTTTGGTTTAAATAAACACGACTCTGAAAAACACTATGCCATGACAGACAATGCAACTTATCGATAAAACAGAGCAAGCCAACTAGCGTCCCAGACTGTTTACCGATGTTTGAACAGATATTCAGGGTGTTGGTTTTTTGTGACGGTGTGCGCGCGCATCATAAAAATTTACTCTCATAATTTTTCCATAACGCGCCAAAAGAATAAAAATAATAAATAAATAACTTCAAAAAGGTTTTTACAATGCTATTTATTTTAAGATGTTCTGTGAAGGAAGGCTGGTGAATTCCTCCAACCTGAAGGAAGGATCCTCGACTGGGCTGAAGGTTCCAGTAGCTAAGAGAAGTTATATATATCCTTAGCAGCCGGTTCATTACTCTGTAGTGACAATCTGAAGATGACATTTAACATTATTCTGAACTAGAATTTAGCCACTCAGGCCTACACACTAGTCAGTTCGACAGCTTGACGATCCTCCCTTTAGATCAAAGAGCAACCTCCCTTCCTCCACAACTCTCCTGGTAGATTTGAAGATTGGCAGAAAGGTGCTCTATTAGAGGCAATTTGATTTTTGGGTCTAACACCAAACGATATCAAAGGCGTGTATAGAGAGATATATACCGAGTGGTTCGTATCCTAATAGGGTCTAGTGTAGTGTTTCCCAACGTGGGGCCCACGCCCCACAGATGGCCAATTTGATTGTTAAGGTGTCTATTCGAAAATTATTTGGAATTAGAATTTTTCATTATATGTTTTACTTAGGTATCTATAACAATTTACTAGTAATTTCTTCCCAAAAGAAGAAAAATATGATAGATATAATTTATGTTTCTTAAATTTAACGATATATTTTGACGTGATAACGTCTTTAAAATCGTTTTAGTCGGGTGACATGTTCAGAAACTTGTGTCACACCAAAACCTCACGAGCGCGATCGCAGGTATAACGAGAGAGAGACGGACCGATCTCCCTCAAAAAAATCTCACTTTAGCGGCATACAAACGAATGGAGATTTTCTCGTGCGGTTAAGTTTTCGTTGAATGTTTAACAGTGAAACAAAATGTGAAGTGCAATAATAAATAAATTTAATAATAATAATAATAATATTATATATTATTTTATTTTTATTTAAATTGTCATTTTACACCCGAAATTTATCATCAAAAGTGTGAATAAAACGATAGATGTAATTTAAAATTTGAAAAAAATTGTTATCTTCATTAATTCCTTACTTCCCAAAAACTTATATCACCAATAAGACGTTATCACGTAAACATCTCGATCGTAAACCTACTTTACAAACAACCAATATATTTTTTTTTTCTAAAAGTTCAATACGGGGGCATATTTAGGGGCATGTCACACAAAAGGTTGGGAATACTAGTCTAGTACCTACCCCGTGTTTACGTAGTTACGTATTCATTATTTTAGGACTAAAAATTCACGATCCAAGCCCATGTTAAAAAAGAACCCAAGTCAGGGTGGAGATTTCCACGCGCCTAACACTGTTCTATACAAGGTAAAGACATTCGGATTAAAATTTCAGCAGGTCGCTTGATAAATACGCAACTTAATAAACGCGTCGCGCGAAATAATGTTTTTCATCTCCTCTTGTCGACGTAACAAATTGCTTCATTTTTAGCGTGAACGCATTAACTTTGAAATTTATCACTAAGTCTTTTATGTGTTTATTGTTAATTTTATTAGGGTGGACAAATTAAATTTATGTATTACATGTTTGTTTTTTTTTACAATTTTTTTTTTATATGTTATAGGAGACAAACGGGCAGGAGGCTCGCCTGATGTTAAGTGATACCGCCGCCCATGGACACTCACAATGCCAGAAGGCTCGCAAGTGCGTTGCCGGCCTTTCAAGAATTGGTACGCTATTTTCTTGAAGGACCCCAAGTCGAATTGGTTCGGAAATACTTCTGTGGGCAGCTGGTTCCAAATAGTGGTGGTGCGCGGCAAAAACTGCCTTTGAAAACGCTCAGTTGTGGAACGATATTATTATACTTTTCTAGCTGTCGGGGTCATGGAAAGCTGCTTGCCTTGTGCGTGCAAATATACAAGTTCGAAAAATCAGAACTTGTCAAAGGCCAAAAATATGGTGGTACAATTTAAACTTCGCATATTCTGCCACACATAATGGCGAGCAAATTTGTCTTACACACAACTTTAGTAGTGACATATTAAATTACATTAAATTATGAATCAGTGGACCATTAAGTTGTCAGTAGTCAATATGTGGCGCTAAAACTTCTAATACTTGGCAGATTTATGTATCTGTATCGTTTTAATTTTGTAAATAGACTAGGAGATCAGCCTTCTGTGCCTGACAAACAAATTCAACTAACGGTCCGAACCTACGACCTCAGAGATGAGAGTCGCTAAACCAGGCTTACACACATTTATGCAAGCAACGTTAACAAGCCAAGTCCACATTTCAAGGATCGTCATGCTCGCTTAAATGTCATTGCTTGTGGTGGCGTCCATGCGTCGGGTTGTCTCTCTCCTTAAAATATGGCGAGGGGGCCGATGGCTGGCCATGCATCATACTCGTGAACGGGTGCTACTTGTGGTGACTGGTCGTAATTGAATTCGTGTATGCGGTGATGTTAGTTGTTACGACTATATATTGACGTGTTGTTCCCACGAGATTGTAAGTGGGTGCTCCTATTTCACCATGCCTCCCTCTCTTTGCCTCCTGGACAAATCTTTGTTTTTAATTTATTTTATTTTTATTTATTACTTAAAATGTCACGTGGAACATAGTGTAATGGTTGCAGCTCCTTACAAACGTTGTGTAAAACAAAAACATGGCGATTAAAAAGAGTGGCGGAGAGTTTATTGCCAATTCTTCTCTTCCGTTTTACGCCCTTGATTTGAGAACTGGCAGTAAGTGTAAAATTAGAAGCATTCTATGCATATATTTTTTTTTGTTATGACGATCATAAATGTACATTGTGTTACCTACATAAATAAATGATTTTTGTTTGTTACCAATAATCTTCGGTTATAAGTTTTGGCATACTAACGTAAACAAACTGTTTTCAATTATATTTTGAATTTTTTTTGATTTGACATTGCTGATTGTAGGTTATGTGTAAATCATACATCTTATATTCCATTGTTATTGCAAATAAAGGATTTATTATTATACCCAAACTGATTCAATGAGAAAACATGTTACCTTTATCACCTGGCATCCTTTACCAGCTCTATAAACCCTATTAAGTTTGATTTCGTGAGTCATGGGGCCAAAGTAATTAACACGTTTCTTTACCGGCGACTAACAGAACTTTATTAATACCGCCCGGCTTAGGCTTTGACCAACAAACTTTTCTAATGAAACCTCCTTGGAATAGCTATGGAGTTTAATTTGTTTATTTAAAGCGAGTTAATGTCAATCCGAAGTTAAGCTCTTTCTTATTGTGTCGCTTATTTATTCGTATCTTCTTTTATTTTATCTCTTATAGATATTATTATAACAAAATAAATATATATAAACGACTTAAACGAAACATTTCATCATACAGATTAATAATAACTTCACGAAGTCTGTGTCAACAAAAAGTTTTCATTATTCAAATACGCGGGAATTCTATTGTCTATGCTAATTATAAATCATAAGAGCAGTGTCGGCCTAGTGGCTTTAGCGTGCGACTCTCATGCCTGAGGTCGTAGGTTCGATCCCCAGCTGTGCACCAATGGACTTTCTTTCTAGGTATTGACAATACGTAACGAAAACATCGACGGCGTATGTCAAGCACTGATCACCTACTTGCTTATTAGATTGACAAATAATGATCATGATACAAAAATCTGAGGCCTAGACCTAAAAAGGTTGTAGCGCCACTGATTTCATATTTTTGTTTCATTATAAATACTTCCTATCTGTAGCGGCGCCTAGAAACAATAATTTAGTTACAACAATAATTGATAAATAATACTTATACTTTGAGTAGAACCGCCTTAATATTTTTAGTAAAATTTACTGAAATCTAAATTCCCATCCGTGTTAGTTACACAAGCTATTAATGTCAGATTTGAGATGTCAAGGTGTCAAAATCTGAGCAAATGTGTTTATGTAAATTGCTAACTCCATTAACATGGCAACGTAGACTTTCATAAATATGACACAGATTATAAAATGTGAAGTGTTAATTACCGTAGTGCACAGATTACATTGAAATGTCACATTTAGGAAATAGCATTTCTGCACGGTTTTAGAGTAATTAAAACGTTAATTTATTTGGTGGATATTAAAAGTTGGAGGTAAATTTATAAATGTTAAGTTATGAAATTATAAATAAAGTTATGATGATTCTAGTATAGATTTTTGAAGTGAAACTTCTTTATCGGGGTTGGAAAAAAATTTAGTGTAGCATTTTTTCGTTACGCGTCACATTTTTCGGTTACGCGTCACATGTTTCGGTTACGCGTCACATTTGACCGTTACGCGCGTCTTTTTCTTGTCCCTACCAGGGTTGATTCAAAGAGATTCTAAACCATTAATAACAAAAATGTATAAGAACGATAACAATGATACTAAAAATTCTATTACAATTTATGAAATTCTGTAATAATCTTAGTGGTAATAAGGTAAAATGAAATAATTGTATTATTTGTATTCAAGTCTGTGATATTAAAAGCCTTTTGTTAAACTTTATCTTATTTAACTTTATTTAACCAATTTCTGTAAAGTTGCATATTATAGATAATTTTTCGAAAAATAAGGTCATAAAGAAGTTTCACTTCTTACGTGTGTACACCACACCTAGTACACGCACAAATTTTTTATTTTTTTATGTAACAGGAGGAAAACGGGCAGGAGGTTCATCTGATGCTAAGTGACACCGCCGCCCATGGACACTCACATTGCCAGAATGCTCGCAAGTGCGTTGCCATTTAGAAATTGGTACGCTCTTTTCTTGAAAAAAGAAGATTATAGTAATTAAAAAACACTATAATGAATGAACAAAGCAATATAATGAAATCCAAGTTCCTAAATTCACGAGTCCAATTAAATTTAAAAAAAAGAATATAATTATTCTTTTATAAATACCAAATCCTCAGGGGTATTTTATAAATCGTAGGTGTAAGAAAGTTTACACGCCAAATGGTTGGAGTTGGACAGTTGAGTCGACATTAGGAAGCTTTATGCCTTCACCGAATGAACGTGACTTCTATCTCTCAATTAACAACTTTATTGCAAAAGTAATTACGAAGAGATTTTTGAGACGTTTAAAAACAGTTTGGATCTATGACTTAACTGTGTATGCGGTCAAAAACTTCCATAAATCATATGATGTTAAGTGATATCGCCGCCCATGGACACTCACATTGCCAGGCTCGCAAGTGCGTTGCCGGCCTTTCAAGAATTGGTACGCTCTTTTCTGGAAGGACCCTAAGTTGAATTAGTTCGGAAATACTTCAGTCGGCAGCTAGTTCCACATACTTTTTTTTTATAGAACAGGGTACAAACGGGCAGGAGGCTCACCTGATGTTAAGTGATATCGCCGCCCATGGACACTCACATTGCCAGGCTTGCAAGGAGCTCTTTTCTTGAAGGACCCTAAGTAGAATTAGTTCGGAAATACTTCAGTGGGCAGCTAGTTCCACATAGTGGTGGAGCGCGGCAAAAACTGCCTGAAGAAACGCTCAGTTGTGGAACGACGGACGTCGAGGTGATACGAATGGTATTCATACAGGAAGATAGGGAATACTAGAACCCATATTAGTCTTAATTTGGTTTAGATAGCAATTCCTACAATATCACTAAAATATAATTTATAGAATTTTCATATACAATAATAGCAAATACCCAAAGTACAAATATATGTAGGTAAAACCGAACTAGAATCTCCCTATGTATTGATAAATCCGACAATCGTTTTGGCTTTGCGAAATGCACTCGACGACTCGCTCCTTGCATTCCTTTTAGGGGATTACTCTCTAGGATTCCGATATGAAAATTTTAATTAGAACATGTATAATTCTTGTATAATACACTTAAATGTATTCTCATTCTTTACAAAAAGTCGAAATGAAACAAACTAATTTTTTTTTTCATCCACATGTCATAGTTATATGTATTCTTTTTTGTCCTTTTTACCAGTCTCACTCTCTTTCTCTGTCAATTATCTCTGGCGTTCCTTAATCCCATTCCCTATTCACTCCGACAGAAGCACATACTATAGTTTTATTTATACTTCTAATATTAAAAAGATAATTTATAAAACACTTTTTAAATTATGTCTCAACCTTACGATTTGGTTACAAGCCCTTTTTTTGTGTGCATGTTTAATCCTTCAAATAATAACGTAATTAAATCACATTTATATCCGCTAAGGTGTTTTATTTAAATGCATTTGCGTATTTTTATTTATTCAACGGTTTCGTTAGGTAACTCCTAATCTTAAATATTTTAAACAGTAAATATATAAAATTAACTAGAATTTAATACTCCACAAAAACTGTTAATTAACACATAATCATAACGGCACGTTAACTATATTGTATAACTGTCTCAAATTGTTTATTTTAACAAATATACATTAAGTGAATTATAACAATGAAAAAAACATTATGTTAAACTGGAATCCCATACGTTTCAAATCCGTAAAGATAATACTCTGATAGTATTCTAAAGCCTGGATTTTTACGATACGCTGAATTTAAAATTGCCTACGAAAGCACTGTCTTGAGCAATCCCTTTGTTTGTTCTATTCAAATTCTATGCTAATATGTTCGGGGAATCAAAGCATTGTAACAAAATAAAATGTTAGTGCCGTTATAAATTTATGGTTCGGCTTGTGGAAGCAAATTTATTTTATTGTAAGTAATCTTTTGAAAGATTTGTATTTTGGTAGGTAAGTAAATGCTCAAACTTTTGGAATTGCAAGATTTATTTCACCTAAAATGCGTTTACAAGAGCGGTGTTGGCCTAGTGGCTTCAGCGTGCGACTCTCATCCCTGTGGTTATAGGTATGAACCCTGGCTGTACACCAATGGACTTTCTTACTATGTGCGCACCACCTTACCTTTTTGATTGAAAAGTTATAATGAAACAGGCTGTAGTGAAAAACCAGCGGCTCTCGGACCCTGGTGGGTGGACTCAGATTTCTGTACCTATTCAGTATTTTTTCGAATAGTCCATTCGTGTCTGACACATGCCGTTACATGGATATAAGGCCCGGTTCTTTAGAATTTTCCTTCACCATATGAGCGAGTATGTAGAAAAAAAACTTGAACAGTCAGGATGAGAGTTTCACGCTCAAGCTACTAGGCCGACGCTCTCTGACTAACATAGATGGGTATTTTTTTTTTTTTTTTTATGTAATAGGAGGCAAACGGGCAGGAGGCTCACCTGATGTTAAGTGATACCGCCGCCCATGGACACTCACAATGCCAGAAGGCTCGCAAGTGGGTATAAATAATAAATAATTACTGTAATACAAGATCAAACTTAAACATCGTGATACGTATACAAACTTTGGTTCCCTGTAATTAATAGAGCCAGGATTTTCTCGCTGTATTCGCTTTTATGCTAAGCTAAGAAAGCAGCAACTCTATAGTTTATAAGATAAATAGGCGGTTAGGTGATTTTAAATTAGCACCTATGTACCTAAGTATCCTCGTGTATGCAGTTTATTATTTTCTAAGCCTAACTTTAGTAATTGTTCTACAATAAAATTTAATGCGTTAAAGGTGGACTTAAGATTGCACCGTGCGTTACCATGGCTACCATTATGAAAAAGATATCGTAAACATGATAAGAAACACGATCATATTCTATCTTTAATGTCTATTATTTTTACATTAATATTATTGCAATTATTGTTTTATATTTAAAAAGACACATAAAATTATCTATAATTATAACTCAAGGTCTAAAATCTATGATATTTGGTGTTATTTCAATTTATTATGTTTTCTTGTGTTTTAATGACAGATTATTAAAATGGTATGCATCCTGTTTTTGTTTCAATAAGGAAATATGTTATATCATATATAAGACGTAATTTGTGGTTTTAATTCAACCACAATGATTAATATATAGCACAATAATAAATTCCTTTTTATTCCAAATGCTCTAAGAAGGTTAAATAACAATATTTTATTGAATTAGCTTGTAGGCATGTAAGTATGTTATTTATTTTTGTAGTGAAAACTTCTTGAACGGCGTTGTACACTTTTTTGGAATGCGTAAAAAATGTTAAACTCGCGTCAGGACACGTGACCTGATCGAAAATTTTTGAGCATTTAGGGTAAGAATCAGTCACGATACTACACTGGACTTATAAATTGACATTTTAAAAGTTTAAAAGCGTCAGACCCATATCTAGTATTTATTTAATAGAATAATGATGATTCAGTGACACTACAATCCCCAGTGGCTGTGATAATTCAACCCTATGCAGATTACATTTATTTAAATCATTCATAGACAAGAATCTAAACAGCCTTTGTACATATAGGTGTGGGGTTTTTAGACATGCCGCTATATTAGCTTTTATCGTAGGAGAAAGTGTTAAGCGTGCTGATAGAAAAACAACTAGAAAAATTGGCGCACATTCAAATACACGATTTCAGGATTAGAAGTACCCGTAGTAAGTAACCGCCAGGTCAACATTGAGTTAGAATGTAAAAGATTTGGCAAACCACATAAAACACTATATATTTTTTGCCTCTGTGGTGGCATAAATAAATAAATAAAGTTCAATACAGCCGATTTTCGTAGAAATGTCCGTAATTTTTCGACATGTGAATCACGAAGTTTTAAGTAAGTTTGTGGCGGTCACAAACATTAGGGGCAGCCGTTGGCCCCAACAGAATCCCAACTAATGGGTGGTTCAAAGTTAGCAACTTGCGGAATCTATCGGCACCCGATCAGCTTCTTTATGGGCGCCCATTATCGACCCTTACGTATAAAACGTGTTCATACTTTCAACGACCATTGAAAAGCTTCTGGTTATAAAATCGGTATTCAATTCGTTAATTGAATAATTATAACTCATTGTAAATTGGTAGATAGATTCAGATGTCACATTTTGTTGTTTTACAGTTAAATACTTCTTTAAAAGATTGTTTAACGTAACTCAATGTTTCGGGTATTTTTTTATGTAATAGGAAGTAAACGGGCAGGAGGCTCAACAGATGATAAGTGATACCGCCGCCCATGGACAAGCATGCAAGCATGGGCACGCTCTTTTCTTGAAGGACCCTAAGGCGAATTGGTTCGAAGTAGGTACTTCAGTGGGCAGCTGTTCCACATAATGGTGGTGCGCGGCAAAAACTGCCTTATGAAACGCTGTGGAGCAACGCGAGTCCTCTGACATTGAGTATCCATGGGCGGCGGTATCACTTAACAACAGGTGAGCCTGATGCTCCTGTAATTACAGATCAGATTTTGATGAATTTGAAATATTTTTTGTATACCGCTGCCCAAGGACACTCAATGCCTGAGAGCTCGCAAGTGCGTAGCCGGTCTTTTAAAAATTGTAACGCCCAAAACAAATTACTTGAATGCATTAAGTGTAAATAGTGTTTAGCTTCAAGTAAGTGCTAACGAGTACATTTCTTACATCAGTACTCGGCCAAACTGTTCATAAATAAAAATAAAACCGAGACTAACTTTCCACTTAACTTCTCTGAACTGTTGGCTTCCTGTTTTTAAACTCTGTAGCCTTTTTGCTTGAGGAGCTTTAAGGCTAGTTTAAAACGGCTCCTAACACCTTGCTGAGTGCATCAGTTTATGATAATATCCGTAAATATCTCGTAAACTTTTGTATGACGTGTAGTGAATTTACCTCCATATTTATAAGTAATACTTTTTAACGAAACTGTAGAGAAAAAAAAAACAAGTATTTCAATAAAACAGCGTACCAATCCTTAAAGGCCGGCAACGCACTTGCGGGCCTTCTGGCAATGTGAGTGTCCATGGGCGGCGGTATCAATTAACATCAGGTGAGCCTCCTATTACATTAAAAAACACAAAAATATGGAAATAAGTGGCCGATTAATATGCAGTGATACCACGACGAAGTGTATTGATCTTTTGATTTATTTTTTTAAGAACGAGTGTCAAAGATTAGTTAAGTTTAAAGGTTTTAAGTTATGATAAATTGCTGTTAATAACAATAGTAACTATGAAGTCACTATTATTATTGACCGTTGATTAGTCGTTTATTTGTAGATCTAGTAACGTTGACGAATCAAATACACCACAGACACAAACGGTTATAAATTAATTAGACTTTGATGTTGACAATTCACGAGCTCTGTGACATAAAGACAATGACAGCTGACATAGTTAATAACTCTTAACAATAATGATTATGTAATTACTATTACTATTGACTATCAAATAGTCGTTAGTTTGTAGATCTAGTAATACTGGCGAATCGAATAAACTACAGAAACAAATGGTTATAAATTAATTAGACTTTGAAGTTGTCAATTTACGAGCTCTGTGACATAAAGACAATGACAGCTGACATAATGCATTACTCTTAATAATAATTTCTATGTAAAAACTATAACTATAGACTATCCAATAGTTGTTAATTTAGAGATCTACTATTATTGGCAAATCGAGTAAACCGCAGGTATTAACGTTTTTGAACTAATTTTAAGTTGTTAGTTAAGTTTCGGTGTTGTTAATTTACGTGCTGTGTCGTATTATGACAATGGAACCTGACAACAGCGCCTGACACTATTTAATTCAATTTAGGGTTAATCTATTCGATTCAGGCTTAAGAAAAGAGCATGCCAATTCTTAAAAGGCCAGTAACGCACATGGGCGGTATCACTTGACATCAAGTAAGAATTTCCTATATCTTTCCTACTTATATTTTAAATGATAGAAATCAGTAAACTATAATAAAAATCAGAAATATAAATTATTAAACTCATTTACAAGCGGTAATATCGGTCAAATCTCTCGATAAAACATCTTCATTCATAAATCAACTGTCATTTCGTAACGTGAGCCCATAAGACTCAGGTCAAGATCATCATAATATTTTCAATGGCCCTCGGGAACCCTTATGGTAATGTCTTATTTCTGCCGACTGACGCCTTCATAACTGTGTTTAAGCTACTTTATCTTGATTTATTTGATTGTTCGTCACAAATCATTCAAGTCGTTGGTACGATAAAAAAGTTGTTAGATGTTTAGGGTTGATTGCTTCAGAGTTATTTGGTTGTGTTAAAATAAAACTCCCTAATTGTTTGTAGAGAAGAGGTGAAGATGGAATGCCTTTTATTATAAAAACTATGTACATTTATACCTAAAAATTATCCTACACTGACTACTAGTAATAACTTGTGGCCAAGATGCGCAGGGTGCGCAGGCGATAAAAACGCGGCGCGGCAAAAAGTTGGCCCTTTTCTGCGTGCAGCCGTCGAAGCGTACGAACGTGTTCTTCTCGGAACACTTCGATATCGTAGCCTTACGATAACGCTAATGAACTGTTATTTTCAGAACATATTATTGTATCTGTATGATAACGTCTAACAACTGTTCAGGACATATAACCGTGTCTTACGACAGCGATGAAAACTGTTCTTTTCAGAACACACGATCGTTTCTTTAACTCTTGATCTGTTCTTGTTAGAACACATCACCGTTTCATTACGACACGTTAAGTAATCACCTACAGATGTTAAAAAAGATTAACAACGCATTTGATTCTTTTAAAATACTTACTTTACGTAATTACTGTGGAGTATTTTTAGTTTGCGATGTGAATTTTAAAGTACGTTTCTTTAAAAGTGACGAGGCTTTATTGACCTTGTTTATTTGAATGTTTAACTTTAAAAACCATACTGACTTTTGTAAATTTTCCTTTCTTTGTAATCTTAGAGTAAGGTACTAGAACTATAAGTCTTCTAAACGCAACTACTTTTAATATGCTATTTCGCTATTACTACTTAATTACCAATATTAATATAAATATTTATAGTATATATAGTAATTGTGTGTGTAGTTTTGGTTATTTAAAAAAAAATGTTGTGGTGACTTGTTTAATTCCGTGCTAGTTTGAAATTTGTATGTTCTAATTTAAAATTGATGTGTGTAAAATTTATGAACACATATTTTCTTGTATATTTTAAACAAACATGTTGTTTTATTTTATTTTACATTACATTACATTTAATTATACATAATTATATTTAAATATAATTAATATATATGTGAGGAAAACATAATATATTATAGAAAATTTGAAATTTTATTTTTCTTCTTTGCCGTCTGATCGACGATGTTTAATTTGTCACTTGACATAATATATTATGTAAGATGTTTTAATTTTTTCATTATATTATTTTACTTTATAAAACCTAGAATATAGGCTTTAAATGTTGTTTCTTTTGTATTCACAGGTGAGTGAATAATTTGTAAATATATATTTTTATTTAATTTAAATTAATAAATCTTTTGTATTCACAGAGAAACGCAGTTGCGCCTTATTTATTGATACCGTTATATATATATTAATATAAGATAATAAAAAATGTATATATAAATAAAACAATCTTTCAATTCTTTAATATATTCAATTTTAATATAAACAATTGTTAATTACTGACAATTAACATTAATAACTAACTAAAACTTTCTAAAGAATTCAAAAGCAAGAACAAAAATACGACACGACAAGTACAGTCTTAAATCATCTCTAAAAGAAAATTATTCACAAAGCACCTATATAATAAGGAAATAGACGAAAATCCCCCGAGTTCAGCCAGCTTTGCGCTGTCAATTATGCACTTACATGGCAGACAATGAGCTGGGGCTATCGCATGAATCTGTTGGGCGCACCTGACGGGGTGACATGCGGATTCTCTTTGTACACAAGGCACAATCAAGTGCAATATACAATCTGTGATTATACATAGTCCATTAACATTTTTAATTAGATCAATCTTAATATTATAGGCGCGAAAGTTTGTATGGGTGGATGTTTGTTACTCTTGCACATAAAAACTACTGAGTGGATTTTAATGAAACTTTGCAATAATATAGCTTATACATCAGATTAACACAAAGGCAAGTAAGTAGGAAAAAATCTACCATCTGCTATTCTGACGTGCGCTGCCAAAACAAATCTTAAACAGTCCTACAAAAATGCCCGCCACAGTATATATCTCGATGGTCACATGGTCAGCTCTATGTGGCCTGCACGCGTGTTTTCAAAGGGAAAAATCTGCATGATGCTGATGGAAAAAAATCGTTAAGTATAAAACTGGAGTAGCTACCTATAGGCCTATGATTAGGGCTCTGCAGTGCTTAGATACCGTATTCCTTATGTTGACAATATTGTAACGTTATTATATAGTGTGACTATAACATCTCAATATTGTCAGGCTGTTATATTTTTGAAATGCGACCCAAAAATTATTTATGTGATAATTTTAATGACCCGCATTATGTTCTTTTCTATGCCACGCTAATATAAGCTATTCGAAATACTTACCCTGCGGGCACCAGCTAGTATAAAATACACAACCTTTTTAGTTAGGTCTTAGTATTATCAATTTCGGACGGATTATGTAACGTCTTTCATAACCTGCCACAAATCTGTTCTGAAACAAATCAACTAGTCGAATATTAGTCGAATTTTGCATTGCAATATTGAAATGAGCACTGTCCGAGCGAAGTAAACGATGAAATGCAGACGCAGAGCTTGAATATCGATACTGTGAATATTGAACAAGAAATCTCAATTTCGTAAATTGCAATTATTTTGGTATTTCCATGAAATACATCAAAAATAATACTTTTTTTAACCAAGAAAGTGTTGCCATCATAAAATGTATACTTACATTAGCAATAAAGGCAATCAAACTATTTTTTTTATATATTTATTTTAAACTAGCTGGCCTGGAGAACATCGTAACGCCTAACAGTCGATTCTTTATTTTTTTTAATACTTATTCTGCTATTCGGGACACCGGTCTAGCTAGTAAGATAGAAAAAAGAAAGTTGATAATACAACAAACACACTATGTCAAAAAACCTTTACCTTCCCGGAACACCTCCACTATCACTTGAACTTTATGATATGGTATTAAAGTTCAAATTGCCTTTAAATATCATTACGAATATTTTGTATGGGAATATAGAAAAGTGTTGTTTTTAGACTTTTTCACTAAATTTTTTTAATTTTTCTCTCCGTAAGAACCATCCTCGTACTTCAAGGAATATTATTAAAAAAAATCAGACAAATCGGTCAAGCCGTTTTCATGTTATGTCGTGACAACGGAAAACGGGTTTCATTTTTATATATATAGATTATTATTATTATGTAAAAATGTTTATTTTAGTACCAGTACTGGTTTTCATTAGTTTTCAGCAATCGTAGTTAAAATAGTTGATTATGATTTAAATGTCACTTGGCGCATTTTTAACTAATTAAGAATTCACACAAAATAAAAACATTTTTACGCTCTTTCTTTTCTCGTATAAAAATTTTGTTTCGTGGGATAATGTCAGATGAAATAATCATCCTGCTTTTCGGACGTCACCAAATACGTTTTATGACAACCACAGAGAAGTTTAACCTTGGCGCCACACAGTAAAATTTCTTTAATTGGAAACTAAAGAGTTAAGAAGAAAAAAAATGGTGCGTGTACTTATGTACGCGCGTAAGAAGTTATACTTCTTTGGTTTTCTTTATTTTTTTTAAATATTACATAGTTAATAATCAATATTAAGCGTTAATAATTTAACAATATTTAATATTTAGTATATTATTCAATTATTAATTAATATTAAAATAATTATTATTATATTATATTATTAATTCAATTTAATAACTAGGTATGTTTCATAACCTTTTAACTCTAGGTCTCTTTTAGGTCTTTGTGAAAAAGCATTGCTAAATTTCTTTAAAAAAATAATTAAAACTGCTTTATTTGTTTAAAAGGTACTACAAGTAGATTGTCTTATTCCCATCTCGCTCGCGCACGCTCGGCGCCCATACTGAATTTTGTGTCACGGTGCGCGCGCATCGTAAAATTTCACTGTCATAAATTTTTCATAACGCGCCTAAAGAAGTATAACTTCAAAAAACTTACACTATTGACATTTATTGTCACTTGACATTGAAATATTCGTTATGAAATTGTTCTTACTTATATTTTCACTTTGTTGCACATACAACAATTTTATTAATAATAAACTGAAGCCGCAGGAACCTATAAAATAAATAAAAGAGAAGTGTAAAGAAGTGGGTACGAAAACTTTAACAATTTATGTAAACTTTAATTTAAAGTATAAGGACAAACAAAAGAAACGCGGGGTATTAACTGTATATGTTTTAAATTTTTTTATATAATACTTAATTAGGTTCTATTAATTATTAGTTTCATCAACAATTTGCACAGATTGCTTACATACAAAAAACACTGCAAGTACTAAAAAATCTTATTACATATAATTATTAAAATTACGAAGTTATATAGATATTGCAATATTAATTTCCAATGTGCCAAATTTAGTTTATTTCACTTACATTAAAACACTTTTAATGATATCATGTGATCACCTATAAATATGTCAAACAAATTTCATTGCCTAAAATTAATATAAGGAGTCACAATTTGTCAAAGACTTCGAATATCACCAACCTTTTTGGTATATTCTAGTCCATGCCAAAGCCAATGGAGCTTTGAAATTAGAATAGATCAAAGAACTCCAAAATCAATAGAGTAAAGAGGCGGAAACATTCGATTCAAAACTCGTTGAGGTCTCAATGAATTTTAATTTAAACTTTTTGAATTTCGAACTTCAATAGAATTTTAACATTGTTTTTAAATTGGAAATGCACGCGCTACCGTGCTATTAGTTAACCCAAGTAATAGGGCATGGGGCAGACATATTTCTGTGTCTAATTCATCATTCAGATTTTTGGGCTGCATACAAGCCGGTTTCTTGCAAGTATTACGACCATATTCAGGTATTAAATTAACCTTAATGGTAGATAAATAAATTCGTCGGAACATTGGCGTCACTGTCATTATATACTGTCACAGAACTTATAAATTAACTATGTAAAGGTTAAATCAGTTCTAAACATAACTGTTTACTAGTAGTGATACTAGTAGTTAATTTGATTTGTCAATATTGACAGCTGACAGTAACGGCATTGCTCTGACACGTGTAATTGTTATTTTACTATTCAAGATAATTTATTAAATTTAGGAAATATGAAATTTTTTCACATTTTTATTTATAACTTTTTGAATTTTGGATTTATGATAAAAAGTCAAACATTGTAGGCACAGCGATTTGCTACAAAATATGTCTTCACAATTTTTTTTTGCGATGGATAGTTTAGGACATATAGCCAGAAACGTGTTTTCACCCCTTTTTCCAACATGGCGGCCGGGGTACAAAGGCGCCAATCCCACAAACTTGGGGTTAAGCTAGTATTGACCCCCCTACATGTCACATACATAAAATTACGTGCGATTGCTTGCGTTTGTTTCAATAAGGTAAGTCGTTCGTTGTTGCTCTTTAATACGATGTTATAAGTTCTAAACTGGTAAAGCAATAAATATTTTCATTTAGCAATACTGTCAAAACGGCTCTTATATTTAATGTAAAAATGTTTTTGTCGCCAAGGATTAATGCTATAGCAATTTGAAGAATATAAATGATCTTATATTCATATTTTCATCTTTGTTTGGGAAAGAAATATTGTTGCACTGACAGATTTACGAGGCATTTGTTTTAACTGTGTTCGGAGCAATGAGAATTGATAGAAATCTGGAGAGTGTAAATAGAATTATTTATTTTTGAGCAGTGCTGGCCTAATGGCTCCCTGGAGTCGTTTCATCGAACTTTGGCTGTGCAATGGATTTTGTTTGCTTACGTCTCAAGGAACACATCGTGAATCAAAAATCTGGAGTTAAGATGAAATGGTAGCCCCATTGGATTTTTTATTCATTATACGAAGACATTTTCAATAAGTTTATTACTATTACGGAAATCGAACTTGAGACTTCGTGATCAATAGTCGAGCATTTAATAATAGTAACAAATTTTTTTTTATATTTCCAGGTAAACATAACATACTAAATGTGTAGCATTGTGTGCTCAGGCGAGAAGGTACTTCACTCTGGGCCACCGCTTGCAATTCTATAAAGCGCAAAATATGCCCTAAAAGGAGTATTGTTCTCACTGGGCGGAAACTTCCCATTACCAGCTCCTTCCACTTGACCGTATTCAACAAAGAGCGGTGCTTTCCACGCACCACGACTATGTGGAACCAGCTGCCTAATGAACTATTCCAAACCAATTCGACTAAAGGGACAAGGAAAGAGCGTACCAATTCTCGGCAACGTACTTGCGAGCGTTCTGGCAATGTGAGTGCGGCAATATCACTTATGCCTTCCACTGCGAGCGGAACGGACCCATTACGAACTCCGCTATAATTGATTTATGATTTTCATACATGTGCTTTCACCAAAGCGGAGACGAGCGGAGCGGAGTAAGCGAGTTGAAAGAGTCACACACCAGGTTAGCGAGTTGAGCGAGTTTACCACGGAATTAAAAAGGAAAATGTATGAAAATCATCGTTACGAGTATAGCGGAGTCCGTAATGGATCCGTTCCGGTCGCAATGGAAGGCGGGCATTAACATCAGGTGAGCCTCCTGCCTGTTTCCTCATAACATAAAAAAAGCGGCGCTCTTACTGTTAAAAGCAGTACCCAGTCGTAAATGGTCTAAACATTGAAAATAATAACATGTACTAGACAAACAACTCCGTACACATCGTTAAGCAGTAACAATGGCTGTAAATTGAAATAAATAATGAGCTTTATTAATTTATAATTCATAACTAACCCCAGAACTCGTATTGAATACAAAGCTAATAAAGGAATCATTGAATAAGCCTTTCCGAAAGCAAACAGCTGAGGAAACAACAATGCATTGATATGGAAAACTTTTCTATTGTGATCTCGGGAATAATCGCTTATATTTGCAACGAAATGAACAGCTTCAAAGCATATAGCATATTCATCTAGGAAACCGAAATTCAAGATTAAAAAGCAACGTAAGCTATCGTTTATATGAGTATATTGAATTGTTATATTTTTAATCCCGGAAAAAGGTGTTACAAATTGTGTCAGTGGTATTCTTCTGAACAATTGAATAGGATAAGTCACTCGTTGTATTTTTTCTCACATAGGAATTTGAGTTATATTCAATATTTTAATGTATTATAAATATATCTTTAATAATATATATGTTTTAAATTGCCAAAGTTATAAAGTAAAACCTAGATTTTATATGAAAAATATTTTAAATCCCGGAATAAAAAGGTATCCCCCTTTTTATTCCGGGATTTAAAATATTTTTTGACATTGCGTCAGTGGTGTGTGTGGTCAGTGTTCGTCTAAACAAATAGACGAATAATGATGCGGTTTTTATGTTAGAGCTGAGGTGATCGAGGTTATAGTATATCAATGTAGCAAAGAAATAATTATATTTCATAGATTATATTATTTATCTATTATGTGTTATGATAAAACTTATTGTTTTCAAGTAAAATAACAAACTTTATATGTTGTTTCATTCATCATATATATAGAACTGCATTTACGCCATTGCTCTAACATATATGTTGACTTTATAATGAGAGATAAAGAATATAAAATTAACATTCTAATAGCATATATAACAATATAATCTACATAGATCAATACTGCTTCTAACTAGATTATTAACTAGAAGAAAAATGAAACCTCCGAATGAACCAGTAAGTGTACCAGTTCTCAAGCACCCAATTTTCTTTTAGCGTAAATATATCACTAGACTTAATACATCCAAAATTTTTACACAGAGCTTAAACAAGCAATTTACCAAGGACTAAATTTTGCTCTCCACTTTCGGAACTGACCTTCCATTAAGCCCAAAACAGAAAGAATACAACGAAAAAGTATTAGATATGGTTTATTGAAATCTCTTAAACAATAAACAGCCAGGAAACTATCATCAGGAGTTACGAATCACGTTATTGGTAAGCACCGTATCAGTTAGGTAGTTTTTTGCGGTTCATACACTCTCAGATGTGACTTTAATATATGTAATAATCTTATGAAAACATTGTATCGCTCGACTCCAATCTAATTGCTTGTCGAAATTTGCAAATTAATTTAAAATACGTGAGCGTCGAGCGAAACAGACTTGTTTGTAGTACCTGCAATAAATTGCAATTAGGAAAGCTGCTGTTGTCTTGTTATCGAGTTAGCAGCCTTCAAGCCCCTTGCCGGGAACACTTCAATATAGCGGATCTATGCTTAAATTAAATGTCTATGTGTATAAAACAAATATTATATTGCAAAAACTATGTATTTCGACTAAGGAAAAGAGCGTACCAATTCTTAAAAGGTCGGCAATGCATTCGCGAGCCCTCTGCCATTGAGAGTGTCCATGGGCGGCACCACTTAACATCAGATAAACCCCCTGCCTATTTGCCCCCTCTTCTATAAAATGACTTAGGGTCCTTCAAGAAAAGAGCGTACCAATTCTTAAAAGGTCGGCAATGCACGCGAGCCCTCTGCCATTAAGAGAGTCCATGGGCGGCACTTAACATAGATAAGCCCCCTGCCTATTTGCCCCCTGTTCTATAAAATAAACGGGATTTTTTACTTATAAATCGACTTAAAAAACCAGGAACTTATTAATTTAACAGTTTAAGATATTTTATTTCTAATTAACATTAAAACATTTACTTACATTAGAAAATACACAATAATACATAACGCCTATTAATTATAAATATTACAATAGTGCAACAGCAGGCAAGTGTCAATTACAATTATTTTTTGACAGTTACACTACAAAAAAGAAAACAAGATAAAATTATATTTAGAAAAAATGAAATGAAATGAATAGTAATTTAACAAATAATACTGAAATCTATGATTTATTGTCAGTCAAGTCAATAATTTTTCATTGAATTTAAAAGACATGTCGGTTTCCTCACGATGTTTTCCTTCACCGTGCGAGCAAATGTTAAATGTGCACATAGAAAGAAAGTCCATTGGTGCACAGCCGGGGATCTAACGACCTCAGCCTTGCGATTCTGTAACTCACTTTTTCGAACTCTCACAGTGGTTTTCGCATTGGCGGTCGCATAGTAGTGGGAGCTTGTAGTTTATTGATTATCAGAATGCCAAATCTTAAAATGACTGCTTCACGACTAATTTGAGCGCGACCGCCGCTGTGAAAACCGTTGTGTGAGTTAGAAAAGTGTGTTACAGAATCGCAGGGCAGATATGAGAGAGACACGCTGAAGCCACTAGGCCAACACTGCATCCAAACACCGCGCTGGTTAGTTTCTTTTAAATTATGAATTTTTAATTTTTATTATTACTGTGTAGGTTGAGAAAATTATAAATACTATAAACACTTTACAAGACAACAGTTTTTCTTGTTTGTATAAGTTAAATCGCGTATCCGATTTCGATCGCTTAAGTACAATACAAGCTGAAGGGATTAATTTGTTGTCAGTAAATTGGATCCTAATGAAGCAAAGGCTCTTTAGGTAAACAAGACCGTCGTCTTGCCCCTGTTTACATGATTCAACGGTTCGTTAGCTTTGTTTCAAATTCAATCGCCCGGTTCCTATACTGTATATTTCACCATCACTATTCCTCGCAATCAGGTAATAAAAATATATTGACATTAAAGTCTAGCAATGTGTGTTTAAGTAAAATATTTGATTGCGAAATTATTATATATAAAGCCTTTATTTCACACAAATGTTACAGTATTTACAATATTTTTAACCTTTTTTTTTTGATATCCGAGGTGGAAATGCATTTGCGCATCTGAACAGGGGTATGTGGGATTCGACCCACGCCAAAATCTCTGCTATTCAGAGACTGGGTGAGCAATACACACTAAAACCACCTCGAGTAGTTCCTACAAAGCCGCGTTACAGAGGCTCCGGGGTCGCTGTCGCATTCTACCGGGACCTCAACGGCATGTTACACTCAAAAACCTCCGGTGCAGGAGATGGGCATATCTTCTCCTATTTACTCCCCGTCTTCTACCCCTAGGATTCGTCCTAAAGCGACGTCTCTCGTTCTGCTGTCTCCTTCTGTATCATGACCTGCTCACAGAAGGATACCACTGCATTCCATACCTCGTCACTGCCGACCATTTTTTGTACAACACAAGGCAAAGCAAGGTTGTTAACCACCACAGAACAATATTTTTAACCTACGTAGTAATAATAATAATTAAAAATTGATGAATAAAAAATTTAAACAAATTTAAATAGTTTGGGTCCCTGTGTACCTTTAATGCTGGCACTTTTTCCTCGCTGTATTGCGATACTTATTCGTTGAGCGAGGAAAGCACCAGCTCTGGGGTCACTCTTACTATCTATCAGGCGCCAACTTAAATCTTTAATTAGCGCCTGTGCACTTGAACCAAACGGCCGACGAGTTTCTACTCCATACATATCCGACGAAAAATAGTTTATAATTTAATGTATAAAAACTATTAAGTAAATATACCAAACTTATTCTATGTACTTTATGAATAAAATTATTGCATATGTAAAAGCTATCTATTCCAAGATTCATCAATAGATAGAGAGTTATGTATAGATCTATAAGAATATGAACGTTTTCTCAAAGGTTATTTATAAAAACCAATAGTTTTTAACAAGAACTGCTCGTCTTTTAGGACAGTTTTTGCCCTGGACCTACCCACCGAAGTATTTCCGAACCAATTCACCTGAGGGCCCTTCAAGAAAAGACAGTACCATTACCTAAAAATCCGGCAACACAGCCTTCTGCCAATGTGAGTGTCCATGGGCGGTAACGTAACATCAGGTGAGCGTCCTGCCTGTTATATAAAAATAAGAGTTTATCATCATCAGTATTCGTTTCGCCCCATTATTAGACGTTGTCCTTCTCAGACTTGTCCGACATTACATTTCGTATCGATATACTTTTAGATGTTATCGGTTCATCTCATTGGTGGGCGGCCGAAAAGTATTTTGTGCTGTGTAAACCGTAGAAAATAAATGTAACAATTTTATCCCTTATGCCTTGTAATGTGGTCTATTACAGGAATATCTCGGCTGCATTTATTGGCTCGGACGAAACGCATCACGTAGCTTGCAAATTCTACGAGAAGCTACGAGGCCTACGCCGTATTGCAAACGTCAATCCGTTCCTTTGAATGTCAAACAGGTCGTGTTTGACACTTGCTATAAAGAGAACACAACACTGTTAACAAATTTTAATATTCTGGCGGAATATTCGTCGTGAAATTTTTTATCTACGTTTCTCTTTGTAGCATACAAATTTTACGGCGCAAAAAACGAGTCACGATGTCTACGTTTTTCCAAAATACACATTAAAATTAAAGATTAGGACTGTTTAAATTTAAGATGTTAAAACTAACTGCCATAATATATATAAGACGTTATGTAGTGTATCCTTTGTTTCCGCTTATGTACCCGACCCTGTTTGTTCTGGGTATGGTGGGCTATGACCAGCTACGCCTCAGAAGAGAGCTAGCCTTGTCAGTGTATATATTTGAGATACTAACGGGTCGGGCTCGTAATCTGCATATAATGGAGAGACTGAGTCTACGGGTACCAAGTAGAAACCTGAGGCGGAAGTCTCAACTTTTGGATGTACCGCGCGCACATTCCAACTTGGTTAGCGAAGCACCACTCACGCGAGCAATACACATAATAGGATTTCTGTTAAGGTAGACCTATTTGTTTGTACACTGGCTGAGTTCACAAGAGTTGCTTCCTATATTATTAGTTATAAGATTTAGGTATATAAATATATATATATTTTTAATGTTTCTTTATCTAGGTTAATTGGAGTGGGTGTAAATATTGTGTCGTTCTATCGAATTAGTCATTACTGTAAAGATAGAATAAGGATATGGAATAAATAAATAAATAATGTGTATGTCCCTAATATATACATATAAAGTAATCCTACAGCTAACATAGATTAATATAACAAAAAACAATAACTAACCTTACAAAAATAATTACTAAAATATATTATTAAAAGGAGTCCCTTTAGGTTCCGAAGATACTGGCAGCGTTCCCCCTTTGAATAGCTAGACTAATTCTTTGTCCCAGGTAGCTGCCAGCTCTTCGTCCTCCTGTGATGTTGACTAACCTTTATGCTATTTCTTGAAAAAAGCCTTATATCGCTAGGACCACATGGGACAAAATCAAATTTGAAGCCTAGACCCTTGTATATACTTCGCAAAGCGTGCCCATATCGCTGCTTTGCATGAATACCCGCACAAACCAAAATTTTGAAAATACTGGTTTATAACACAGCCAAATGCAAAATAGTCCTTATTTCATGGTCAGTAAGACTCACGTTCATAACGGCAAAACCGGCGTAGTGGCGCGTAAAAATGTCGTTATGTGATTGGTTGATTTATCACGCCATATTTCTGCAACAGTCGACTATCGCCAGTTGCTATTATTGTTTTCGTGTGACCACGTTAAAACTTTCCGGGATAATACCACATTTCTAAATAATCGTGTGTTCAAAGTGTAAAGTTTAGTAATATTTTCTGCAATATTGATTCATTTTGAGTTGTTTGATTATTCAAGACAAAATTGTGTCAATTTTCAATAATTTTTTTTGTTGAAAAGTGCTGCATTTAGTGTTACAACATTCTTCACGAAAGATTAAGTAAGTTATTAAGTTTTATTAAGTTTTATTTGTTTATTCAAGATAGAAATAACAAAATCTTTTAACATATTTACGAAATAGGTTATTATTGCTTAGAAATAAAGCTCAATAATTTAGAACCGAAAGCAAGTTAAGTTACTTTTAACGATATAATACAATAATAACGTGTTTTTATTGTTTTTTTGCTGCCTCCTGGCTCATTGCATAGGGCCTTATATAACCGCGATGTCCCGGGTTTGAATCCTGGGTCGAGCAGTAAACGTGGTTTTCGTTATTTCTAATTTAGAAAAGTCTAAAGAGCAACTCGGGGTTAGAAATTGTGCCCGATGAACAGCAAAAGGCTCGCCCCTATAACGTATCCATGAAACCTAAAAACATATCTGGCGAAATGCGGGTGAATTTATGACCTCTGCCGGTACCTTCTGGTTTAGTTGTGTTGTGGTGTGGTGTGTGATGACGTGGCATGGCATGGTAGGTATGGTGTGGTTCGTTATTTTATGAATTGTTCTTTTTATTTACAGTGCCGAATCCCCGTACCCTACACATAATCCGGAACCTCAAACAAGATAATGAACATATAATACACCTTCAACCCAAGACTTCAACATCCATACAATTCACTATAAGGAACAGTTCATTCAGTCTCCCAAGGCTAAAGATAACATTGAAAATAAAAATGTATCTAATGTTAATGAAGATTTTTGCTCAGACGATAGTGTGAAGTATCCTGATTATGTAGATATCGATACATCCTGTTCTACAAAGAAGTCTCTTTTGAGAAATGAACGCCAAGTTTTAAAAATTTGATGAGTGGAAAAGATTTGAATGAAAAACAATATGACAATTTCAGTAACGATGTTTCTACCAAAAACCAAACAAGTTCACCAATACCTATTCCGATAGCCCCAATGCAAACGGAATCTAGTAGTAGCTCAAGCGATAGTTCATCCAGCTCAAGTGGTGGATCTAGTTCATCAGATTCCGAGACTTCATCAGACGATGAATTGAATAATGAACGTTTAACAGCAGTGGTTCAGTCCAGGGTGAATATATTTCCTACAATAGCTAATTGCATCGAAGATTCTCGCTATGATTCGATTGAGCCAGTACCTTCAACTTCACGTTCTACAGCTAATACACCTCCAAGCTCTTTGGTACTTAGTTCTTATACCAATTCTACACAATATATTGATTGTGAAGACAATACCAATTCAAATAAAGGACGAAAACGAAAATCTACACCCAATAACTGGTTGCGTAACAAGGCAAAAATCCTAAGAAACTCTGGTAAGTCCTATATATCCAATTCTAAAAAAGGAAAACCCGTTGTGCCCGCAAAGTCTCTAAAAACACCATGTACTGATAAATGCAAACAAAAGTGTACTCAAAATATTACAGAATCACAATGCAAAGAAATTTTTGAATGCTTTTGGGGCATGGGAGATCTGCAAAAAGGCAACGAGATTTTATTTTTCGCCATCTTTCCGTCATTGAACCACGATATTCTTACAATATGCATAACAGTAACCGGGGGAAAAAACAATGCTTTTTATTTGACCGTTTATAATGAGAGAAGTCGAGTGTGTAAAGTATTTTTTAAAGCTACCCTAGATATTATAACTGATGCCTCTATCCGAACTGTTCTTCAAAAGAAGAAGAATTCATGTGGCATGTTAGATTTGGATAATCGTGGTAAACACAGCCAACATGTTCATTTAGATCCGGCTATTTAAGAAGGTATTATTAGACACATCAACTCAATCACAAATATTAATAGTCACTACTGCCGTGCAGACACAAAAAGGCTTTATATTGATGTCGGCAAAACTGTAGCAGACTTACATAGGGATTACTAACTCGACTGTCAGTCAAAAAATTTACCAAGCGCCAATTACCTTATGTATTACAGGATCTTTAACAAAGAATTCAATATTGCCTTTTTCCAACCGAAAAAAGATCAGTGTGAGGATTGTACATCATATAGTAATGCCACAGAAAACGATAAGGTAGAGCTGAAGGAAAAGTTTGATAGGCATTTAACAGAGAAAGATTTGTCAAGGCAAAATAAAGATGACAAAAAATTTACTCCTGATAATTGTATTGTATTAGTTTATGATCTTAAGGCTGCAATGCCCTGTCCTAGAGGAGATGCATCAAACTTTTAATACGTATCGAAATAATTTCGAAAAATACGTATAATTTCACAATATGCGATATCAAATCTAAAGACACTGCATGTTATGTCTGGCATGAAGGTGAAGCTAAACGTGGTGCTACAGAAATAGGATCTTGTTTGCTCAAATACATACAGAATTAAAAGCTTACAGGTGAAGAACTAGATTCAAAATTAGATATAATATTTTATTCCGACAATTGCTGCGGACAGCAAAAGAACCAGTACATAATAGCTCTTTATGTATATGCAGTTTATCATCTCGATTTTATGAATTAAATACTAATAATTAAATAATAAATGAGGGTGATAATGTCCACTCCCTCATTGAAAGAGGAGTTGGTAAAGCTCTGAAGTCTGGACCCATATATACACCTGACCAGTATGTGCACATTATAAGAAATGCTAAAAAAACTGGCAAGGCCTATCAAGTAAATGAATTGGAACACGAAGATTTTTTTGATATAAAAGCGTTGGCTTCATCGATAGGCAAAAATTTTTCTAAGAATATGGACAAAGAAACGTTAAAGCTAGGAGATTTCAGAATTTTGAAGGTGGAATCGAATGATTTTAATTACTGTTTTTCCTATAAAACATCGTACGAGGACACATCATTTTAATGTGCATACTGGTAGGTATCTGGGTTATAGTCATACTGCAAGTTATAACAAAATGTGGACTTATGTTATATATTTTGTATGACAGCATTTTCTTCTAAAAATACTTTTCCACAGGTTTGTTTAATCTCTGAATTTCATGTTAATTAGCATAATGCACTAATAAAATAAACAGAAATGTGTTATTCTACAGAAAAAATTGTTTCGATGGCTTCAACATAAAACTAATAAATTCATTTGTGTTTGAACATACTTTTCTATAATATTATCTTAATCGTTATTGTGTTACTATTACAGATATTTCTGAATATCTTGTAGATCATATTACCAGTTATACTATTATAAAAGTAAAATTGAGAACTACTCAAGTATATTATTTTGATTTATGTTCCTATTCATGATAATAAGCCAAAACTCATTTTGTAACAAGTCGAATAAAGCATAGTTTTTAATTATTAATTAAGGTATTAGCAGCGCAAAACCTATATATTTAGATTTTAATTAAACCTTGATTAATGCCCTTTCGATTTATACATTCTATTCTTCTATTGATTAAATACATGAAAAGTTATGACAGTAAAAATTTTGTTTAATTTTCAAATCGCTACCCTGTAAAATTGTGTGTTTTTGGATTATGCGGTTATTCATGCAAAGAAGCGATATGTACTCCCCATAAGTGTCCCTGGGCACCATGGCCCCCATTGCTTAAAGAGTCCAGGTTTATTTGGTCACGCCACACTCAACGATATCATAGGCCGCTCATCTGCCTCCGTCAGTATTCTATAGCCTATGTTTTGGGTAAACGAATGGTTCTAATAATGAAATAATTTTAAATCAGTCTTGTAGTTTTACCCTATTTAATGCAATCAAACCAATCCTCTTTAATCTTACGAGTCACGTTGTTTGTCCGCTATGGACTCCTAAACTACTTAACCGATTTCAATCAAATTTGCACACCGTATGCAGTTTGATCTAACTTACAAGATAGGATAGCTTACATCTCAATTTATACCCGCAATATTATTTTATTGCAAAATATTTGTGTATTATTTGATAGTCACAATTCTAACAGATGACGCTGTGTTGAAAGTACCAACGTTTCACATAAGCTACAATTTATACATAGCCATCAAAAAAGCATGGTGATCCCCATGATTAGTTCTCCTACCGTTTCTCATGAATAGTTTACTACCATGTAATATAACAAAAACCTTAGTTACGTCAAAATCTCAACGATAGATACCTTAATTAAATTACAGTGTTACATAATGTTGGAGACATTCTGGTTATAGTGTCTCCGGCATTTGGCTGCGTGTTGCGGTGAGACGCGACGAATCTTCGGACACGTTCCTACTGTGATCGTCATTCCTGACATTATCTTGAACTGATATTACGCATAGCTTCTACGTGAGATTATTCAACATCCTCATAAATATATAAACGTTTATTGGTGTACGCTGCTATTATAAAAAGGAAGGAACATTTTTTGGTAGAAATGAACAAAATTCAATTATTTCCAATATAAGCTACGATTATCGATTACACAGATTATAAGTTTACACATCAATAGGAGCAAAACATGAATGAAAATCGTAGCAAAACGTGAAAAATATCATAATCACTGCTTAAATGTAACATATGTATTCCATATATCATTATACACAAAGCGATAGCTATAATTAGGACGTGGTAATTAATAGAAATTTGATTGCTTCGCACAAATTAGGCTTCTATTGACGCCGACAGCAATAGGCTTGTCGCATAAGCGGATTTGCATTTAAATCACAATAGACTTCCTGTAAATCACGCTCGCTACAATTAATCATTTAGAACTTACCTTTATGTATTGATTATGGCTTGATAAGCTTGGTTAAATAAAAACTACTTGTTATGTAGGTTAGTGTGTTCGCCGAGTGACAGCGTGTAACCCTAAGGGCGTAGATTCGACCCCCAGCTGTGCACCAACTTTCTGTCTATGTACTAGTTTTTTTTTTTTATAGAATATGGGGCAAACGGGCAGGAGGCTCACATGTTAAGTGATACCGCCGCCCATGGACACTTTCAATGCCAGAGGGCTCGCGAGTGCGTTGCCGGCCTTTCAAGAAGTGGTACGCTCTTTTCTTGAAGGACCCTAAGTCGAATTGGTTCGGAAATACTTCAGTGGGCAGCTGGTTCCACAGAGTGGTGGTGCGCGGCAAAAACTGCCTTGAAAAACGCTCAGTTGTGGAACGGCGGACGTCGAGGTGATACGGGTGGAATTTCGTACTCTGCCTCGACGTCCGATGACGAAACTCAGCTGCAGGTATTAATCCGAACAACTCCTCTGAACACTCTCCATGGTAAATGCGGTAGAAGATGCAGAGTGACCCCACATCTCTACGCAACGCCAAAGGATCAAGCCGCTCGGAGAGTTCGTATGAGAAGGAAAACTCGTGAGGACGGCATGTCTTGAATCCAAAAATCGATAACAAATGACTGATCACCTACTTGTCTTTGGTATAAAAATGATCAAAGAAACGGATACAATCTGAGGCCAAGAGAAAGCGAGATTATTAATGTAGGTATTAACAGTCTGGGAAATTAATATACGTATATATACAATGTGGCGTCATAGTATATATATTTAGAATGTACTCTTTCAGCTAAGTAAAAATTAATTAAATGAATACATATTATACAGAAAAAGGTCCAAAACATTTACTAAACTTGGAAAGGAAAATTCAATAAAAATTATAAAATACATTTACTAAGTAATACCTACTTCGGATGTGCTGGTGTGTCAGTGAGGGTATATGGGGTAAGCTGATGATGCAGGATATTTAGCGCTATGGATTTTCCTAATACCCCTTTAAAGAATGGTCATTGTATGTCCGGGCTGTGACATACAAAACTGAGTTTTTTTCATATCTGGTTGATGTGAAGAACATCAGAAGGATGTGTGGAGGTTACCTTTCGTACATAGCACAAAATATGTTAATTAACAATTGCATATTAATTATTAACACTAGGATTTATCTTATATTTAATAGATTCACAGTAATAATATTGGCGCCTGGTAGACAGTACCGATGACCCCATAGCTGGTTCTTCGATCCGTTCTGGACCCCTCGCTCAACGAATAATTATTGCAATACAGCGAAATGCTGCCTTGAAATGTACTAAGGTTTTATTTATTATCATCTTACCTTATATTAAGATTATATTTTATGACTTGTGTTATTTGCTTAAAATAAACATATTTTGTAAAAATATCCAAATATTTACCGTAAGCTTTTAAAATTCAACTCCGGAAAAACCAAAGTAAAACAACAAGCAACCGTTGTGGTACATTCATTTGGTATAATGTTCTGTTAGTTAAAGAGAGAACTAACAAGTTCGTTCAGGCTGTAAGCATGTTTGAAACACTGTTTACAGCGAGCATTTGTTTGTGTATTTACTTTTACTTATATTTAATTTATTTATTTTAGTACGCATACAGAAAATATGTTCTCTCTCTTGCACTTACACTGTAGAAAATTCTATATGCCCGCGAACTTCGTTTCACCTTAATACATTTTTTTTATTAGTCTACCATTGTAGTAGCTACATACCAATATATGGAACATTTTGCTATGCTAGACTGTTCGTCTTTCCGGAATAAAAACCTAAGTACTAAATAAAAGTAATTTTATCAATTTTTCAAATATTTGTCTCCATAAAAACCTCAGAGTTCAAGCAATAACAAAAAAAAACTCGTATTGGTCCAGCCGTCTTCGAGCTTGATATATTCGGCAGTGGGCTTATCAATTAAAAAAAAAGAATTGTCTATCTACCTAATCCGCATTGTTAAGAAAAAATTACTATTAAAATCTAAAATTGAAAATTTTAATTTTTAATTTTTTTGTAACATTTATGTTCACCATAATTGTCATGTATTTTAGAATAGATAGCTTGTAACATATACTGATGTACCTTTTTAGTTCTGGGCCTCAGATTTCTGTATCTGTTTCATGATCAAACGATTAGCCAAGTAGGTGATCAACTTCCTGTGCCTGACACACGCCATCGACTTTTTGGGTCTAACCGGTTTCCTCACGAAGTTTTCCTTTACTGTCAAAGACTCACAAAGTCAACTGGGTCACAGCCAGGTAACGAACCTACGTTGAGGGATGAGAGTCGCACGCTGAAGACACTAGACTGATGTGGTGACTTTTAATAAATAAATCTTCGATCATCAATACTAACTTTTACACCGATGAGGGTAAAACACACGTACATGCATGTGCATACGCCAGAAGGCTCGCAAGTGCGTTGCCGACCTTTTAACAGTTGCTACGCTCTTTTTTTGTAGAACCCTCAGTCGTTATAAAAACGGTTGCAGTTTATAAGGGTAAAAAATGTTGGTTTTAAAATCATGTCGCAGTTAAAACTTTATTCATGAATAATTTACGAAATTTATTCTTAGATATGGCTTCGCGCAGATAAGAATTAAATTGCGCGAAATTAACTTTATCACGGATCTTGAATAAAAATGTTAAATTATCTATAACTTGGGTTAACTTCACTGTTTAAAATATCATAGAATCAGAAAAGAGCCATAGTGTGATTCAAAAGCTTTTCATTATTTTGAGTAGACTATTTGACAGTATTAAAAAGTGTTTTTGAGAGAGTTAACTTCGGTGGCGGTTGTTGGAGGGATGTTCAAATGAATTGACGCCTTTGTTTGAAGGTAGGTATCAACTGGTTTTAAAGGTTTAAAACATGAGCTTATAACTAACATACAATTAGGGGTAGTGGGGTTGCGATGCTAGATTAATCAAAAAAACTAACTTGACTTATTTAAGGGTACTTAACTCTAAGTCACACTTATATTACCTATAAAGAATAAAACTGTAGTCAACCTTTTGGATATAATCAGAAACGAAAATGTTATATTACAATTTATGAGAGTAGGAAAAACTAAAGGGCTTCTAGTGTGCTTGCTATGCTAGTGATGATTGCTAACATTTGGTTTGAGCTCGTAATTATTGACTAAAATATATATGTAACTTAACTAATGTTAGGTTACATAGCAAGAGTAATCCGAATAACACGGCTGTTTAAAGCATTACGGAGTAAAATAACTTTAATTATATTAATCAAAAAAATATTTATTTTATGTCGAATTGACGATGACATCTCCCATTTAATTCTCTCAAAACAATGATAGGGACAATTACGGGCCATTGTCTCCATAATAAACATCTTTTTGTCCTAGACGCGAGACAGCCTCATGTGCATAGGCTAATTTCAGCGCAGAGGAATCAGTCACCCACGTAGTCCTGGAATGCGAGGCTGTGGCTAAACAACGTGCAGAAATCCTCGGAGCAGTGAGGTCGCTCCGTGAAGCCTGCGAAGTGCCCAGGAAGCTTCTGGGGTTTTTTAAGGAGTTAAGCTGGCTTAGTTACTAGGACTTTACGCACAATGGACCTATTGAGAGTCTAAGTGTGGAAACTGAATCCTCAAACCAATAACCAATCACCCATTTAATTAAATAATACTTAAAGTATAAATAAAAAACCTTAGAGACTGATTTTAATCGTAATAATATGTAATTAAATAACGATAAATAACACGTAATAACCTTGATATTTGTTGTCTGGTCTGACGCCACCTTGCCTAGACGTTTTGGTGGGTATTTCTATTATTTATATTTAATTTGATTTTTTTAAACCAATAACAGAATTGAAAATAACAATTTGAGAAAGTTCTATAGTCACTAATTAATAATATGAAATGGTTTTAAATATCTTGTCAAATAGCCCGTTGTAAAATTGCGGGTAGTTGCTAAATGGGTAAATGCAAAAAAATAATGTGTTACATTTTCCATATAAAAACACTTCAATCGCAATTTAATAATTTAAAAAAAAAAAATTATATTATACTAGCTGACCGGGCACACGTCGTTTTGCCATGTATATCATTTATAATAAAAAAATAGGGGTTGATTGTAGAGGGGTGACAGTTAGGGGTTGTATGTATTTTTTAATGCTGTATCATAAACAAAAATAAATTAAAAATTTTGTCTAAAAAATAAAAAATAAAATTTAGGGGTTAACATTTAACACTAACAAACATTTAGAGGGATGAAAAATAGATGTTTTCTGATTCTCAAATATACCCAATATGCACACAAATTTTCATGAGAATCGGTCGAGCCGTTTCGGAGGAGTATGGCAACGAAAACTGTGACACGAGAATTTTATATATTAGATATCGTATATAAAAATAACTAGAAATAAATTCGATTCAATTCTTGGGATGGGCTGGTGAAGTGGTTAAGACCTTCCCGTAATATTCTCGAGTGCAGCCTCTCATTTGAACGAGGGCCCTTAAGTCCAAATTTATAATATTACTCCTCTAAAACCCACTTATGAACTCACAATTCATTATGTGAAGAGCTCATATTGGAATAATCTTTAATATTATTATTAATTTACGCATAAATTATAATAAATAAATAAATCAGTGGCGCTACAATCTCTTTAGGTCTTGGCCTCAGATTTCTAAATCTCTTTCATAATCATACTCAAATCCAAGGCAAGGTGATCAGCCTCCTGTGCCTAACACACGCCGTCGACTTTTGAGCCTAAGACATGTCGGTTTCCTCACGATGTATTCCTTCACCGTTTGAGCAAAAGTTAAATGCGAACCTACGACCTCAGTGATGAGAGTCGCACGCCGGAGCCACTAGGCCAATCATTTTAGTATTACGCATTGGCCTCTACATCAACAGATCCCGGAATAATACACCACATAACACAACAGTATTAACAAAACAGTTTTTATTCATTAGAATATCCTTAAAACCTAACTTAAAACGTGATTAAAAATACATTTTATTGTATAAAAATCGCGGTTATTACTTAAAAATCTTTTCCATTTCTAGCTAATTTTGATAAAGCTATACAGACGGCCCTTGTTAATAAGTGTAAAGACAAAGGTGTACTAATGAGAGCGAGGTGCACAAGACTAGAATACTAATATGTTAAAAATACTCGGTGGTACTTTCTGTATACAGTAATTACTGTAGTGATACAGTAATATCCTATTTAATACAGATACAGTGAGGTGAGTAACCAAGAAATATGATTTCTTTATGAAAATTATATACAAACAATTACACTAAAAATATAGATAAAGATATAAGTCTACATATCGAGTTTGGGCTTAGACGTCAATTGGGTGTTTTATTAATTACAAGTAGACTACGCCATTATAGCCCAGTTCGGAGCTAGTTTTTCAACAGATTGCCTTCTGAGATGCGGGAAATAGTCACTGCCTAGCGATTCTGTAACTCACTTTTCGAACTTTCACAGCTGCGGTCGCGCTTAAATCAGTCGTGAAGCAGTCATTTTATGATTTGGCAGTCTGATATGAGTCACAAAATCGCAAGGCAGGACCCGTTTTGGTGGACTCTAATGCAATAAAAGCGTATGACGGTAGAGTGAAACTATTAAAAAAAAATCAGTGATACTAAAACCTCTTTAGGTCTGGGCCTCAGATTTCTGAATCTGTTTGATTATCATTTTTCAGTTTAGTAGGCAAGTAGGTGATCAGCCTCCTGTGCCTGACACACGCCGTCGCCTTTTTGGTTTCCTCACGATGTAAAACGACATGTTCCTCTCTTTATGCGAATTTTAAATGCGCACTTAGAAAGAAAGTCGATTGGTGCACAGCTGGGGACCAAACCTACGAACTCAGGGATGAGTCGCACGGTTAAGCCACTAAGCCAACACTGCTCAAACTACTTTTTATGTTTTTAATATTATCATTGTTTTTCTCATGTTAATGACATGTATATTTTTTATGATAAAACTTGTTTGGAATCGTTTATACAGAGCGGATTGTTCTTTTATAAAAAAAATCGATTGTCTATAAAGTCAGTTTACTGACGATAGTTGAACGTGACAACGTCAGGAATCGCTTACTCAAGTAGGAGAGAGACAGATGTCGAACGCTGAAGAGCGCGGAGGCCGATTGTGCTTCTCTGTCGCTTCGCGCTCTCGCTTGCACTTCAAGCCTTAAATGGAACGCCTCAGAGCGAGGTAACGCCGCATGAGTCATGTTTTTTCGTGCGTGCAGCCGGCTCCATCGATTTATAAGACGTTGTCACGTCAAAAATTATCCTTAACATCTTTAATTGGCAATGTAATACAAAATGTTGTTTGCAATAATTAAATTATTTAAATTAAGAATTTGACATATACTGATTTTATCTACTGTATGATGCCCATCACTGTCCCACAAAGTCACAACTAGCAGGTAATATTTACATGAAGCACGAGTTTCCGGTGAGATACTTCATTAAGGTTATTGTTTTCGCCGCTTTATATTCAGTGTATATTTTAATTTAAAAGTTGGTTTGTATCACGTTTTGCATACTTAGAAGCAATCCTGTTGATTTTTATGAACGAAATATGCAAAGATTATTGTTATAATAATGTTTACAATCACATAATACTAACTGACGTGAGACTTAAATTATTATGATTCATGTACTCTTATTACTTTTTATCTTTCATGTATCCTTTATTTAGTTTGTTTCTTTGTTCCTTTTTAGTTTCTTTTTTTCTTAATAACTATATGTATTATGTATTTTTGCACTTCTTGCCTAAGATTCTAATTAAATACATTTTTTTTCTTTTGTCACAGCGGTTGCCTGGAAGGGATGGCTCGAAAGCGATAAGGCCGCCAGTTGCCCTCGTCTACATTTAATTATGTTAAACTTCTATATTGTAATAAAACGAAGTGTAAATAATAAATAAATAAAATAATTAGCCATTTAAAATATTAGAAATAATTTTTACTTGCAACACTTAACTAAACTACTACTAAAGTAACTGTCTCCTTGAGTATTGTTAGCTCAGTAGCTTGATGCTAGCGGCTCACATCCCTGTTGTAGGTTGGAATCAATGGAATTTAACATTACACTGCCCTCGTATGATGACCGGCTTTAGACCCCAAAAGACGAAGACGTCGGTCACATTACCTAGTTTTCTGTTACAAAAAATTTTCATGAAGTATTTGAGGGAACCAAGCGTTTGCAACTATTTATGTCTCTTTCCATCATAGCGTAAACACAATTCTTTAGTAAACAAATGCATTCCTTAATAAACCGCGAAATTCTTTATAGAACCTATCGACTCAATACGTAACGATTACGCTAAATTTACGCAACGTTAATCCTAATTAGGAATTTTAATATCACATATATGAAAATGAATACCGCGTGGGAATCTCATAAACTCATAAGTTAGACGAGGTTGATGTAGCTTTGCCAAAATTGCTAATGACCGCGAAACGGCGTGCGGTCGCGCACGATATCGAGCCAAAAACCAATTTCGCACTAATAACATTGTTATATTACTCGGTTGAGAACAAATTGAAAGTATTGTTTATTGTTTATTTCACGTGCATAATGTATTTAAATTGCTTTTCATAGTGGTGTTTCAGTAGCAGCATCAGCTTTATATGTATCATCTCCATTCCAAATTTTTAAGACATTATTTAACAATATAGAAACACCAAAAATAACACTTAGGATCTTTAGTGCCATGGGCCACACTATAGCCCAAACTCTATTAAAACTTAATCTCAGATTAAAATAAACAGCAACAAAAATGTTTTTATTATTCGGTTTAAACATTAATTGAAAATATAGAAACACCAAAAAAAACTCTAAGGAGTTGATCCTTATATCCGGCCAAACCATAGCCCAAACTAACACTAAATATCGGATTGAATAAACAGCAAAGAATTAATTAATATTTAAAAATTAATTAAATATCTACCCTTTCATATAAGGTTGAAAAGAGCTTCAAGAGTCATCGAATGGTAATAAAAAATATTATTATGACTTAACCAAGCTGTGAATGGAAAATAATGAATACGGTCGAGCGGATTACAGCGTCAGTGCATCTGCAAGGCAAGTGAACGATGACCCCCAGTCTTCCGTGTTGAACTATGCATACATTTTTTTTTTAAAGGCATACTAAAGAAACACATAGGGCCACGTACAGAGAACACATGGCATACAAAAAACACAATACATGCGTGCATTGTGCATTATTGACAAGTGTGCATTTAAAGGGAAACATTACAAGTATAAAAGAGATAAGAAACTCAACGACAACAAACTTAATTACTAACATTGATGAAAATATTGATTTATTTTACAACAATCTTCCAATTTCTTTGTTTATCATGCTCTTAATGAGGTTTCAGTTTCTACATGTATTTTTTTTTTTTTTTTATGTGGTTGCTTGTTAAATTTTTAGCTTAGCTTGCTTATGTTGTAAATGTGTATGGGTCTAAGTTTTGTGATGGCATATTTTTTTGTTTAGTTTTATGCATACACGATGTTTAAAAACTTATAAATAAATAAATCAAATATGTAATTTAAAAATAATTTATTGATATCAATTATTATTTTAATATCACTGCAATAAAAAAACCGCGAGAGCTATCTGGCTTTTTTATAGTAAACGGCTAAGAAAGCACTTGTCTTTGGACATTATAAGTGCCCATGGGCAGTGCCGCCACTTAATATCAGATGAGCATCTTGATCATAAATAATACCATACTTATATTCATTTAAATCACCTTAATAGTTTTTTTAAAATTCAGACGTAAGTTAAAGTAAAAACTTCATTAAAAATTGCCAATTATCATTTTCACTGTCGGATAAAAAGTGTACAAAAGAAACGGGTGCCTACCTGGACGTTTGAACGCATATAAAACTTTTCCAATTTACAGAGGCTGATTGGAAAATTTTCGGCAGTTTGGGTGTTAATCGAAGCCTGACTTTCCTTGGACTTTGGAATTAAGTGTTAATTCCGATTTTCGGATATCTTTTTGTTAATAATTCCTTATTTAAAAATGATTGATTAATTTAATATGAAGAGTTCGATAGCAATAGACTTGGTACAGGAGTTGGTCATAAACCTAAAGCAACTGTGGTTCATCTACTCTTGGTAGGTCACTTTTTTAAATTGGATTTGGAACTTGACTTCTAAGGGGTAGTCTGAAAACCCACTCAGTAAACAGTCTTAACGCTAGAATAATAAAACAGAAAAAACTACCAACCACCTAAGCTAACTTAAACTAATAAGTGCTTCTAATATAAAAATAAATAAATAATAAAACATGTTTTTATTTATTTGTATCACCTTGACGTCCGTCGTTCCACAACAGAGCGTTTTCTAAGGCAGTTTTTGCCGCGCACCACCACTATGTGGAACCAGCTGCCCACAGAAGTATTTCGACTTAGGATCCTTCAAGAAAAGAGCGTACCAATTGCTGAAAGGCCGGCAACGCACTTGCGAGCCTTCTGGCATTGTGAGTCCATGGGCGGCGGTATCACTTAACATCAGGTGAGCCTCCTGCCCGTTTGCCTCCTATTACATAAAAAAAAAAAATATCATTTAGTTTTCTTATAGGCACGTAGTTGATCAGCATGCTGGTTTCATCGCAATGTTTTCCTCACCCATACGAGCGTTGTTCGCGCATAGACAGAAAGTCCAGCGCATACGTCGAGGCAGAATACGAAATTCCACCCGTATCACCTCGACGTCCGCCGTTCCACAACTGAGCGTTTTTCAATGCAGTTTTTACCGCGCACCACTACTTTGTGGAATCAGCTTCCCGCTGAAATAAGTATTTCCATTTACATGAAAACTTATATACTAAAGATACAATTTATCACGTCGTGGGTCATTGAAGAGCTTCAAGGATGTTTTTTTTTATTTTTTTTTATTATGGCTCTGGCACGGTTTGTGCATTAGCCAGCGTCAAGTATAAGATTTTTATAATTCGTGCTTTTTGCCTTAGAAATTCGACCATGTCCTCCATGTAGACTCTGTAGACTCTGTTTAGACACTCGCCCGGTACCGCACAACCCTCCCAAAGGCCGAGAACAAATTTAAATTAAATTAAAACTTGCCCACGAACCGGGAATCGAACCCGGTACCCCTCACCTAGCTGCAAGGATGAATTAGCGAAGTAGAATTTGGGTGGACTTCCAGCTAAGCAGAGACCTGGGATCACTCAAGAGATGGTCTTTTAGTCTTAATTTAAATATTGCCAGGCTGTCTGCACTTTTTGAAGTTATACTTCTTTAGGTGCGTTAGGGAAAAATTATGAGAGTAATTTTTTTACAATGCGCGCGCACACCGTCACAAAAAATCGACAACCGCACACCGTCACAAAAAACCGACGACCTGAATATCTGTTCAAACGTCGGTAAAACAGTCTGGGCCGCTAGTTGGCGCTTGCTCTGTTTTATCGACAAGTTGCATTGTCTGTCAGGGTGTAGTGTTTTTCAGAGTCGTGTTTATTTTAAGTTTATTAAAATACGAGATATTTCTATACGAGAAAACCCGTTCCAATGTGATAAAAAAAATAGTTTTTATTGTGAAATACCAAATGACCAGAAAACTGCAATTCGAAGAGGGAAACGTCCCTCTAAAGTGCTCGAAAAAAATTATTACGCCAAAGAAGTATAACTTCTAACGCGTGTACACACACGTTTTTTTTATATTTTAGGTTTGAAGTTATGATCTCAGGGATGAGTGTCGCACGCTGAAGCCAATACTGCTCACATGTGCTGCAGTTATTATACTCGTAGAAGATGTATTAGCATACGTTCTAATATAGTCCCAAAAATACCTTAAAAATAAACAAAATTTGATAAAAACGCATAAAAGTGTCAGCTCCACGAATTGCAAATTACGGGATTTCATAACTAATAATTAAATTAGAGGAATTTTAAGAAATATAAATAAAAGTTTACTCATGAATATTCTTTTGAGTTATGAACCCAAAGGGGAAGATAATAAAATTCTGTATAATTTTTATTGCCTCTGTAAAGATAAAATGTGTCTTGATTTGAATAGTTAAAAGCATGCAGGGGAAATTTGTTTCTTGCTTTTTATATACATTTGCTTTTTATTTGAATTTTTTAATTTTGAATTCAAGAATTCAAAATTCAAATTCAAAAGCCTTTTATTGCCAACCTTAAATAACATTACTTTAGCTGTGTTAGTATTTTCTTTATTTAATTTTTTTGTATTTTAATAAGTTATTAGAGTTTTCTCCTTGAAATTAGTCCACATTATGCACTTTGCATCTTAAAATTCTGTCTTTTCCTTCCAAAATTTACATATGTGCTCCGTTGCTGCTCCTTTTGGAATCACCCAGATCTTTTAACACCATTAGACGACTTAATCAAAATTAGCTTAGAATCACTTCTTAATATGCAGCTGAACGAGCAATCTTGGACCCAAGCTTCCCTACCCATCCGTTATGGTGGTTTAGGGATTCGCAAAATTTCCAGTGTCGCTTTGCCAGCTTTTCTATCTTCTGTCCATAGTTCAGCAAATCTCATAAGTAAAATTTTAAGGGCTTCCCCTTCAAACTTTGAGATTGCTGGCTTGGAAGAAGCTAGAAACGCTTTCTTGATTGCATGCCCAGGTCAAAATTTTCCATTATCTCTAAATTCACAGAGGAGCTGGGATGACATACACTGCAAACTGACTTTTGACGATCTTTTGAGTTGTAGTACAGGTTCGGCGCGTGCTAGGCTTTTGGCCGTGGGTACGCATGAGGCCGGCTACTGGCTTCACGCTTACCCATCGTCAAATACAGGAACTTTTCTTGAGCCTGACACGCTTCGAATCGCAACCTGTCTACGGCTTGGGGTTCCGGTCTGCGCTCCTCATATATGTCCCTGTGGCAGTGATGTCGACAAGTTAGGACATCACGGCCTGTCATGCCAAAAAAGTGCAGGCCGCTTCTCGAGACATGCCGCACTTAACGATATCATACGCCGTTCCCTTGCCACCGTCAACGTGCCAAGTCTTCTTGAGCCGAGTGGTATTGCAAGGGACGATGGCAAGAGACCGGACGGTATGAGCTTGATTCCATGGAAGATGGGTCGGGTACTGGTATGGGATGCAACCTGTTCAGACACGCTGGCCCCTTCCCATCTACATGGAACCAACTACAGAGCTGGTGCGGCTTGTGAAGCGGCTGAAAAAAATAAAGCATGCAAATACAGGGGTCTGGGCTCAGAATATGATTTTGTCCCATTCGGTGTCGAGACCCTTGGTCCGTGGGGTCCTAGCGCTTTAAGGCTTTTTAAAGAAATTTCAAAAAGGTTAGTCGACATCACAGGAGACCGAAGATCTGGCAGCTACCTCGGACAAAGAATTAGTCTAGCAATTCAAAGGGGGAACGCTGCCAGTATCTTCGGAACCTTGCCTAAAGGGACTCCTTTTAATGATATATTTTAGTTTATGTTAAGTTTAGTTATTTATTTCAATAATTGTATTATTTGTATTCAAGTCTGTGATATTAAAAGCCTTTTATCACTATTAATAATGTAGTCATTTATCACTAGAATACATTGTTAGTATTATATTTAATAGTATATTAAATAAATAATTATTTCTTTAGTTGGGTACCCGGTTATGGGTAAAGGCCTCCTCGATATTTTGTCATCTGTGTCGGTTCTGGGCGTCCCTTGTCCCAGGTCCGAACTCCTCTGAGCCTTTTTGTCGTTGAATATTCCAGGATATTTCAATGGATGGTATTTTAATGGACAACTCTGACACTGAAAACGCGAATCTTGGATAAAATCGACGACCACTGCGTAACTCTAATTCAATAATATTTTCCAACTTAGGATCATTATTATACTTTGAGAAGATGTATGATTTTATGACTATATTTTTGGCCAGACCAGTTGCACATATACCCGTTAACAAAGACGTTGCGCCTACTGAATGCTGTCTCCGACACTATCGACATCTTTATGTGTTCTCAGAGTGAATTAGCAGTAGCGATATTGTGTATTTATTAAAGTGAAACTTCTTTAGGCGCATGAGAGTAAAATTTTACGGATGAATCGAAATAATAATAATATTAGCGTCACCAAGATGTGAAGTGATGACCGATTGAGAGAGTGATAAGCGAATTACCTGATAGAAATTCTATTTTTAAAATTAAAATTTCGTAAAGAGAATTATCGAAGAAATAAATAAAAAAACTATTTAAAATTTGTATTCATTTTCGACACTTTTAATATTTAATTAACAATTAAATTCTTAACATACCTTCCTTTTTCCCTCCCTCTAAGTCTCGGAAATCTAAAGTTTTAGATTTGTATAAATATGAACAAAACTTAAAAATTAGTTTACCAAAGAAGTTTCACTTCTGACATGTGTACTTTGTACGACATTACAGTATTAGCTTTGTAAGGATAGTGTATGTACTATTGTGTATAAATATTTCTAGAAACTTTCACCGCTCCCTGACCTGCCTTGCGATTCTGTAACTCACTATTCGAACTCTCACAGTGGTTTTCGCAGCGGCGGTCGCGCTCAAATCAGTCGTGAAGCAGTCATATTACGATTTGGCATTCTGATAAACAATAAACTTCAAGCTCCCTCCTTAAACCGTGAACCGCTGTGTGAGTTCGAAAAGTGAGTTACAGAATCGCAAGGCTGTGCCACCTAGGACGACCTACTAGTCTCTATCGTTCCCTTCAGAAAGAAGTCCTTACCTGTAAGCTTTTGTAAATTATAATAATTAAACCACACGAAACCCGTGGAGTAAAAAAAAAAAAAAAAAAATGTTTATTTTGGAACATAAGATACATGTATCACTTATTCCACGTCATTAAATTTGAAGGCATCCCTACTCATCGGCAAAGAAGACAGAGGGTGTAGGCCGAGAGAAAAAGCCGGCGTAAAAAACTCTCGGTACTCTTTTAAAGATTCTAGATTCAAATACTACTTTTTATTAAAATCGTTTTGTACCACAACACTTAATAAATAAGAATATTTTATATCGAAGTTAATTTTAAATGAGTGAGTATTGGATTATCGCGGTACAGAAATAAAATAAACGAGGGCCATTCCGGCGGAAGGCGCGGAGGAAGTGGGCGCCGAGCGAACGACGTCTAAGTACGACTTATCTATAACTTCGAATTTAATAAGCTTTAAATTATAACACCCATAACTTTATTGATATTATCTATATTACAAAACTAGGGAGTTTTAACTTAAAATTAGGGTTGAAAAATGATGAAAGCCCTTACATTCTAATATGATGTGTATGTGTGTAAAATTTGTAATGTCATACTTTCTTGTATTTTAATGAATACACATTGGTTTAGAACTTATAAATAAATGATTGTCTTAATATAATGATAGAGTAAAACTAATTCTTTTTGGAGCAAATTTCATACCTGTAGCCTCTATAGTCGTGCTATACAAAATAAAAACGTGTGTGTTGTGTTTTTGGCGTAATAATTTTCTTCGAGCCCTTGGGAGGGAAGTTTCCCTCTTCGAATTGCATTTTTCTTGTCCATTTTATGTTTAAAGAACTTTGTTTCTCATTACAAAAATGTATTTTTATTTAAATGAGAAATTTAATATACCTACCTAATATAAATATTTTGTATATTTACAAGCGAGATACGCGTCGCCATCAGCTTATATATTATATATAATTATATATATATATAATATTATACCCGTGAGAGTCGTGTCTCCGTCACTAGAGGCTCGGCGATCTTCCCTGTGGGCGATCATCTTGTCTAACTTATCTGGGTTAGTTGCAACGTAGTAACGAACTCTTCAGAAGGTTTCTTTGATGATCTGATTGTTTGATTTACAATTGACTAATGAACTTAAATGTGTTGTAGATACTCATAACGTTGAACGCACAACCGCGCAGTAACTCAAAGATTTTTACAATTCGAAATTAATCGCTCGCTTTCGGCACATGACGAATGACACAAGAAATTGAAGTAACGCTACAAATTGCGAGCATAAATTACGCTTTAATAATTTCGTACGGCCTGCTCCCTCAATCACGAGGGAAAGCAGGTGTCACAATCATTAATTCATGCAAGTTTTAATATGTTTTTATTAGTTAACTAAATAAAACTGACAGTGGAGATTCACTGGGGAAGTCAATTAAGTTAAGTAACGCAGTTTTAAATATATGACGTGAATAATTTGTGTCTCAAAATATTAATATAGTATAAATACACTATTAGATGTATATTGTATATGTTACAATAAATGATCAATTTATTTTCATATATATATGTCGAAGAGATATATCGTCAGTCCTTCGATATAGACATCGCGATAATTAGCGGACTTAGTGGTTCCAGGCGATCTCACTTTTAATCACATTCACTCAACCATAACTACCATAGACCCAACTCGTTCCAATGTCTCATCACCACAATGTTCCACTGAATACTCAATCAGAACTACGAGTACTATACCTTCCCTGAACGCACTGTCCGAAGTCAAGATGCCGCCTCGACCCCCCACAGGAATTTTCTCCGCTCTGATTGGTCGTAACAATATTCGTTAAGTAATGATTCGAAATAGTTAAATAGATAATAACAAAACAAATCCAATCAAATTAAATTATGATTCTTAAAATAAATAACAGGAATATCAATTGTGACCCAAGGCAATTAAAACGGTCAATTGATTCGATCAGAACATTTTCTGATAATCGGAGGATCTGACATATTATATATTAGTAGTTATTAGTGAACTCTGTAAATGAAACTTTTGCCTTGAAAGTAAATGAGTATTGTCATCTAAGCATTGGATTTTGTCATACGGGTGGTTGGCGCTACGTTTCTAACACGCTTTTCCTTACACTGTGATATCGCAAACCTTTTCATCTTAAGAACCATCCGCGCCCCATAAGTCCTTCATTCATCACGGCGCGAAACTCAACGAAAATTTTAACATTTAACAAATTCCGTGATCGAAAATAAAGAAAAATTTTAATTTAGTGGAAAAAGCAACGAACCGTTTCCTTTTTTATAGCTGGCCAATTGAAACGTTTCCAGCTCTCTGAATAATTCATCTTTCGTTTGAACAAAGACGAAGTGGGCCGCGCGGCGATGCTTTGATCTTTTGTAATTGGAATCGATGCTCATATTAAAAAGAGAAATTCTTTAGATGAAATGCATTGGAGACGATTATTTCCACTGATTTCGCTAAGATGTTGTCTCTTTGTTCGATTGAGATGCTAAATATTAGCCGTTATTTCGAGTGAGGGTTTGTTTGTCTGTGTTGTTGACGTATCACGCGCTATGTCAAGATCAAGAATGAACCGACCGTAGTTCGATAATAAGGAGATACAGGCATCACGATGTTATGTCAGCTATGTCTTTGCGTGTTGTTCTCACGAGAATGTAAGTGAGTGCTCCTATTTCACCATGCCTCCTGCTGTTCTCTATCAGTCCTGATTTGTCCTCTGACAAATCTTTGCATTTAATTTATTTTATTATTAAAGGTAAAGGCCGGCAACGCACCCACTAAAAATGGGTGTCTATGGGCTGCGTAGACTGCCCTTTTTGGTCGTCCCACTAGCTATAAATAAATAAGGAAGATGCAATGTGGAACATGGTGTAATGTAACTCCTTGTAACTCCATGTAACTCCTTCCAAACGTTGTGTAAAACAAAAGACTTGACGATTAAAAAGAGTGACGGAGATTATTGCCAGTTCTTCTCTTCCGTTCTACGCCCTTGATTTGAGAAGTAGCAGTAAATGTAAAATTAGAAGCATTGAATGTATATTTCTTTTTTGACGTTCATAAGTGTACATTGTGTTACCTATACGAATAAATGTTTTTTGAATTTGATATAAGGTGTCAATTAATGTAATGGTCCAGTGCGTAGATAGAGTATAGAACTAGATGAGCTTTTAAAATAACAATAATAACTAAAGAGAGAAGGCGTTAACGTGAAATACTTAAGTGCGAGCGAAACAGAGTATCAGTTTTTCTGTCTCTATTTGCGTATCGGGTTTTATTTGTTTACCACCGAGCCCTTGGTGGTAAGCAAGTTTTCACCGGTTACTGATAAATCGGTGAAACCCAAGTCAAACCCATAATTTAAGACTTTATCCTTATAAGAGGTATTTAAAGTATCAGTCATGGTGAATTGTTGCATATTTGGCTGTAAAAGCTATACTGAACGTAAAGAACCAAACACAACCTTTCATCGGTAAACAGCTTATTTTGTCACGACTCAGTAACTTTGTTCAAGAATTATTCATTCGAATGTGTATTTTGGTCAATAATAAGCAATCTTTAATGAATTAAAACTGTAAATATGACATATGTCGATCATTCGCTATCTCACACGCTGTACGCTGATGCCTGGTCTATACCATAGTCCGTCTACGGGTGCAGTGAATAGGCTATCTCGCTCTTACAACTTAATTACTAACATCGATGAAAATTTTTATGAGTTTTATACAACAGTCCGCCAAGTTACCGTCACTTTGTTTATCATGCTCGTAATGAGGTTTAAGTTTTCATTAAGTTTTGGTTTGCTAATGTTATTTTTAGTTTTTATAAATTAATAATATCTCGGGAATCGAACTTACAACCCCAGGGATGTGAGTCGCACATCTACTCTTCAAATGTCAACACTGCTCTGCGAGTAGTTATCAATAGAAAGTTTGGAAAATCCAAAAGTGCACGCCTCATAGCGGTCATTCACACATTAAAAAAAAAATCGTTTGCATTTATTTTTTATTTTTATTTTTACTTCTTACTGCTTACTTAATATAATAAAAAAAAATATAGTGGCGCCATAACTCTAAGGTGAGGAAAAAATTTACTAAAATAAATGTATATAGATATAGATATACAAATACACAGTCGTATTTTAGTTTTTTACAAATTATAATTAAACGACAGTACTTAGAACGCTAATATTAACTACGAATCAGCCCAGGGTATAACTTTATATAATAAGAAAAAAAGTACTCTGGTACGATAAATTTTTCGACCAATTTCTCTGCCACTTACATGGATCCATAAACACAGACTGACGGACGTCCAAGAATGATTGATTTTAATGTTATTATTTACTATGTTAAACAAAATAATTGTTCATAAAAATACCATATTTGCTTGATAGATTATTTAACTCGATTTTAGTGCACTCATATTATCCTGTTATATTAGTGAGAAAAAAGTCATTCAAGTTTCGAAAGACTGGGTTGTTTGACATGTCGAGAGTAGAGCACTGCCGAGGCGTGCAATATAGTAATGGTTTTTTTGTAATTCGTTTTTTTTAATTTTCTACGTGCTGTATAGTGATAGTGAGTTTTAATTGTGTTAAGGTAATTTTCTGTAAAGTATTTTTCATTCAATAATCCTAGCTCTTTCTCTTGCATAGGTATAATTTTGAATGCAAATAGCTAAATAAATGTATAATTTATTCATATGTAAATCTTAATGGAGTTATTTATTAAGAGAGATCGAAATCGATACGAGACTGATATAAAACAATTTCAATATAAGAATACTCAAGATATCTCTAATAATATAAATAGCAAACACATTGCTCTATCGAAATTACTTTGGCAACTCTATCAATAAAGTCGCGAACTTGTGCAATAACGCCAATCCATTATGTAATAGTTGATTGTCCGAGTTGCCCTGCTTCAAATATTAAAGGTTATTTCTTTGAGGATTAATATTTTGTTTGCGATACTTAATAATCTTATGAACAGCCAAGTTCAAACATACATCGATGTCGTCTGACAAAAGAATCCTTTCACTCGGCATTAGTGGCGCATTGGTTATACACGTATGTATGTTTTGAGGTGAAACTTCTTTAGGCGCATGAGGGTAAAATTTTTACGTAACATCACGAAGATGTGCAACGTTTTTGTCGAAAGGGAGAGAGCGATTGAGACCGATTGAGGGAGTGAGAAGGGTGAATTACCTTATAGAAATTATGAAAAATTTTATATTATTATTTTATATTTTATGCAAAATAATTTATTGAAATCTCTAATGACAAACTGTAAATTAAAATGTCACTTTTTTTTATATCGAAATTTATTATTTGTTTTAATTTTCGACACTTAATATTTCATGACAATTAAATTCATGAAATTCCTAACATATCTTCCTTTTTCCCTCCATCTAAATCTCGGAAATCTAAAGTTTTAGAATTGTATAAATATGAACAAGTCTTAAAAATTAGTTTGCCAAACAAGTTTCACTTCTGACATGTGTAATTTTTACACACGCACTTTTTTATTTAACAGGAGGCAAGTGGGCAGTTGCCCTGATGTTAAGTGATATGCCGCCCATGGACATTCACGTCGCCAGGAGGCTCGTGAACGCCGGCAACGCACTCGTGAGCCCTCTGGCATTGAGAGTGTCCATAGGCGGTGGTATCACTTAACATCAGGTGAGCCTCCTGCCCGTTTGCCCCTGTTCTATAAAAAAAAAGTTCTCTAGTTTAAAAAAGGTTTGTATCTAAGAGCAGATCCTTAAAACATATTTAAACTCGTTATTTATTGCTATTAAAAACGGCAATTACATTAGCGGTACGAAATGATTACTGAAAACTTTTAAAAATATCCAAGCATAAATTCAACTCGTCAACTTTATGTGGATAGTCCGCAGAAGTTTAAAATTTAATCCCCGGTACGGGTAAGAGACCAGAAAAGTTAACCGCCCAAAACTTCGTAGAATTCCTAACATGTGTTCGCTGGAATATTTTCGTGTTTTAATACGTATTTGCTAAGTAAGTTGGCGTTAGATTAACATTTTTGATAAGGTTCATTACTTTTGTACCAAAATATTATTCTATACGTGATACTACACTAAAAATAACAGTCTATAATTGTTAGTCTATAAAATTTAAATTTGGCGCCTTCAGCAATTATAGAATACATCACTTGTTGTCTATGTCATATCTGATATCTATGATTTGCTCTGTGTATAAGTTTACTTCTTTCTTCGCCATTGTCTGGTTAACAATAAAATATAATTAACACAGTGATTAATAAAATACTCGTTTCATTTAGCAATAATAATATCTGTTTCATGATAATTTGTTTATCTAATAGGCAAGTAGGTTACTATTTAGGTCTAAGGTATGCCAGTTTCCTCACAATGTTTTACTTTACAATTCGAGCTAATGTTAAATGCGCACGTAGAAAGTGAGTGCATTGGTGCACAGCCGGGGATCGAGCCTACGACCTGTGATGAGAGTAGCACGCCGATGCCACTAGGCCAACACTGCTCAACACTGCTGCAGTCTCAGATTGTATTTTTTCTAAAAGGCAAGTAGGTGATCAGCTTCCTGCCACATGCCGTTGACATGGGTATAAATTTCCTCAAATAAGTACCACCAATATACGCTGTAGTTTCCGACAGTTCTGAATTCCACTACCGGATATACACAGATCTGTAAGGCTACAGGATTCTATACAACAACTCAGAACACTCTCATCTCATGGTAAATCCGGAAAGTGACTGGTCGTCGACGATTCGAATAGCTCTTCGTTGAATACCAACAAATGGAAGGAGCTGGTACTGGGGATGTCCCGCCCAAGAACAGAGAACAGGGGCTGAATTTGCGCTTTATAGAGTTGCAAGCGGTGGCTCTGAGTGAAGTACCGTGTCGCCTTGCTGGGCATAAAAAACTCAAACTCAAAATATCTTTATTCATATAGGTAAACAAGTACACTTGCGAACGTCAAAAAGGGAATTAAATTGATTGTAAATTTACATTTACTACATGTTCGCAAGACAAGGGCGCCAGTGGGCAAGATGAACTGGCATGAAACTTTCCGCCACTCTTTTTAATCGCTAAGTTTGAGTCATACAAATCGTTTGAGCTGGAACAAATCAATCCCAAGGATTAGGATCATTTAAGTATTCGTCAAATTCATAAAAAGCTTTATTGATTAATTTACGTTTAACGAGGCCTTTGAATTTATTTAGTGATAATTCTCTAACTTTTTATAAATAATTAAAATAAATTTGGGAGTTTGTTGTAAAAACGAATACAATTTCCATATAAGGAGCGGTTTGTCTTCTGGAGGCTGGTTGGTCATAAGCTTTTATTAGTTCTGTTTCAAGTATTATACTGGTGAAAGCCACCATTTGTTTTAAAATCATTTATATTTTTTTGTACATACGACAAGGCTTCAAGAATATATTGACTAGATATAATATTTATTTCCTTAATCTTATTCCGTACCGACTCCCTCGGAGAAATGCAACAAATACCCCGAACATTACAAATACATACCGTACATTTATCAAATAACATACAAATCTACAATTTATTGTCAAAAAAGTGTGTGACACAGCTACGACGCACGATTGGAGTTTACTCCTTACGAACGATAAAATGGCGATAATGTTCTGTGGCTGTCGACCATATTTTCATACTAAAGGTGGTAAGAATATATGTTTTTATAATATAAATGTTTGTAGTAGTAATAAAACGTACCTACATCATCTATGCCCAAATAGGATTTTCTTTCTGTGACCAAAGTTACCATTATAGTAATAGAAGAATAAGAATGAACAATCTTTTTAGTTTTAATTTCACTGACCATTACTATTGACAAAACTCTATGGCACGCTAGACAATCTACTATTATTTTTTACACCTGTCAACACTGACAATGTTGTAACGTGGCTGTCAAAATGTGAATTTAAAAATAGAAAAGTCTGTGTAATGTATTCCATCTCATTTTTTACACGTTCAATCCTACAGATATATATGTTTGTCTCTTTCTACATAACGCCTCAACTTTTCGTGTTACACATAACGCCTGAACTTTTCGTGTTACACTTGATTTTACTCCTCATAAAATTTCCGTACCGGGCCTTATAAATCAAATCGTTTCTTAAGGAGTAAACTCCAATAAATATCTACATTAAATTATATAAAAAGTATTGCGTCAAGTACTTAAGAAATATTCTGTATCACATTTGAAGAAGAAATTCATCCATATATTACACTCGGGACGAGTCTCAAAGAAACTCGGCTACAGGATTAAGGGGCGACAAAACTTGTTCGACGCTGTCAATTCGAACGTTAAAGTGATACAAGATTTTCACGATCTCAATACATTATACTTCCGAAGCAAGCTGTGCGCTGAACTCTTTTGAGAGTCCTACTAACACGTGACTTTTCAATAAGTCCAAATCTGCTGCATTTTACAGAGGCAAAATGTACTTGTTATTGAAGTTCTAATGCCGTAGGAGGTTTAACGAGTTATAGGATAATAAGAATAAAATAAGGTGGAAAAAGTTCCAAGATTTCACCCGGACAGGGGCCGCATCGTAGAAAAATTAAGTTGTTTAAAGTTTTCTATGAAACAAAAAGGCTTTTTTTTAAAGGAATTGAAAGGATTTAATTCTCTGAGTATGATATATATTATTCATAATAATTTTATTAAACACGGTCAGAATCACCAACCTTAATCCAAAAAAAAACTACAAATATTCTTTTAATGGTAACGTTTGACAACGACAATCTACGGCCTGGTGGCTTCAGGGTGCGACTCTTATCTCCGAGGGTCGTAGGTTCGACCCCGTCCACCAACAGACCTTCTGCCTATGTGTGTAAATATAGTGAGAAATCCGGCATTTCTCAAATCAAAAACGGATCAGACACAAAAGATCATATTTTTGTCTATGAAATAAAAATGATCAAAAAAACCATGTAGAGGCGACGCCCATGTAGCGCCACTGAATTTTTATTATTTATTAATTTATTCAGTTATATATACATTATCTGTAATAAAAAAAAGTTGGTGTGGTGGAAACACAAACTTACACAGTAAATTATTATTAACTACAATAAAATAAAAGTATTTTTATATAGAGTGTTTGTATGCATATGCACGATATCGTGGTAGAAATAAATACCATTTCACGGGGAATGGAACCCAGTATTGCATCTACTATTAAGCTACAATCCAATGGTTCGTTCAAAATTAAAGAATTTCGATAAAAAAAAAATTTAAATTAATCAAAGTTTTATTAGAAACTAGGCGACACTTAAATTACTTCTTATAATAGAAAAATAATTACTATCAACGATACGTTGCCTTTACGATAAGTATATTTTAACACGCGTCCCAGACGTTATTTAGTTAAAATATTAAGTTTAATGGCACAAGGAGTTCTCTGTAATCCAATCTTATATCATTTTTATGGACTTGTAAGAGAATTAAGTTACTGTTATTTCTCTCAGTTGCTTATTGTTAAACGACTACGAGTATGTCTTTAATATATACTATTAATTTATTTATAATTCCAATTCTCTACTGTGAGTGATCAAATGAACTAATAAAATATTTAAAAAAATAAAAAAACCCCTATAAAGTAAAAGAAATCGGACTGAGATCCAAAAATGTCATTACTGAAAGGGGAATCCTTTCTATAATGCTAATTAACTGTTAATTTTTCATATATCCTTTATTAGTTTAGCTTGTTCCTGTTAAGTTTTTTCTTTTCTTTGTTCTTAGTAACAAATGTAATATCTATTTTTGCACTTCTTGCCTACCTTATCTAATTTAATAAAAAAAAATATTTTCTCACTGTGGTTGCCTGGAATGGATCTCTCGAAAGCGATAAGGCCGCCAGTTGCCCTCCTTTACATTTAATTATGTTCAATTTTTATTTTGTAATGCAACGAAGTGTTAATAAATAAAATAACGCAGCCTCTGGGCTGGGGAATCGAAAAATCATTATTAATATATTTTATTACTTAATTTACCTTATGATAAGTAATAAAACAAATCAGTGGCGCTACAACCTTTTTGTGTCTAGGCCTCAGATTTCTATATCTGTTTTATGATTGTCAATCAAATAGGTGATCAGCCTTCTGTGCCTGACACACGCCTTCGTCTAAGACCTTCTGTTTTCTCACGATGATTTCATTCACCGTTCGAGCGAATATTATATGCGCACATCGAAACAAAGTTTGAATTGGTCTCCAGCCGGGGATCGAACCTACAACCTCAGGGATGAAAGTCGCACGCTGAAGCCACTAGACCAACACACATAATATAAATACCACGTTACTTCAGCGGTGCTTTACACAACGTATATATTTCTCATCCTCTGTACCTATTTTTACTGGCTTCCTGCCCCCACTTGACGATCGGCTGGCGACGCCCTTGTATATTATTTTATTTCCGCTAAAAAAACCCGTTATTGTTACCGTATAATCTTCCAAATACATGCAGACTAACGAAACATGCATTCAAATAAAATAAAATCTAAACAAAATCTTTAGATTTTATTTATAAAAAACAATCCTGTCCTAACAGGTGACCCTACATTGACAAGAATGCACAACAAATAAATAAAATTTACCTACGAAACAAAAAACAAACGTCAATTCGGAAAAACAAAATTATACAATCAAAAAAATATAACAAATATAGACAACAAATAATAGAACTTTTGTTAGTTCATTTCATTTGATTATTCAATCCAGTTATTTAAAATTTTGTAGACAATGATAATTTCAACCAGGCGGCGTCAATCGCGGAGTGAGTGCAAATGAAACAAAGCCAGTCTTTTCTCATACTTGCATTTCATAGACATGAACATAACATCTGTTACTAACAAAAAAATAACACACACAAAATAACAATAGTCTAATAAAAATAAAATAAAAATGTATAATGAGAGATATAAAAAAAAAATCCCTTTCCCATTCGGTTCGTTTCAAGTGTGTAATGCGTGTGTGCTATGGCTGTAATTGGTCCTGGCTCAGCATTCTGCTGAGGAGCAGACTGTTCCACAGCGCTGGTCATTCTGCCAGAGACCACAGCAGCTAGTTTGCGCCTTAGTCCCAAAAAAGAAAGAAGAGGAATGTAAAAACTTAGTAGAAAAAAAAAATATTAATAAAAGTTAGCAGTGTAAGTAATGAAGTCTTGTGTAAAGGTGTATATAAAATTAAAAGTACTAAACTAAATAAAATTAAATTAGAAGTTAAAACTAAGAATAATTGTTTTGCTCGGATTAAATTAAAATTATAGCTAATGTTATTACTTAAACGGCATTTGCAGAAAAGCCGGTGAATTTGTTTCTGTCAATATTTATAAAATAAATAGTAGAAGATTCGCTTTAACGTGCATTCAGTTCTTTAGCTCAATAGCTTTATCGCTTCAGTTACATTAAATAACTTATAAGGATTGTAAAATAGTACACGATATCTATAACAAGAATTTCGCAGACAAATCGCTTGAGGGCACAATGAACTCTACGTTCATGGGCTAACTATATTTTCTTTTCTGAACTTAATTTTGCAAGGTGCTAGAATTTATCCTTTTACGTAATATAAAATAAAAATAAATCAGTGGCGCTACAACCTCTTTCAAGTCTGGGCCTCAGATTTCTGAATCTGTTTTATGATGATTTTTCAATCTAATGGGCAAGTTGGTGATCATCCTGTGCCTGACACACGCCGTCGACTTTTTGGGTGTAAAACATGTCGGTTTTCTCACGTTTTCCTTCACCGTTCGAGCGAATGTTAGATGCGCACAGAGAAAGAAATTCCATTGGTGAACAGCCGGGGATCGAACTTACGACCTCAGGGATGAGAGTCGCACGCTGAAGCCACTAAGCCAACACTGCTCCCTTATGAATATATAAACTTAAAAAATCCTTCGTTTTTTTTTTTATAGAATAGGGGCAAACGGGCAGGAGGCTCACATGATGTTAAAGTGATACCGCCGCCCATGGACACTTTCAATGCCAGAGGGCTCGCGAGTGCGTTGCCGGCCTTTCAAGAAGTGGTACGCTCTTTTCTTGGAGGACCCTAAGTCGAATTGGTTCGGAAATACTTCAGTGGGCAGCTGGTTCCACAAAGTGGTGGTGCGCGGCAAAAACTCAAAAAAAAAACCCATGATAACCGAGAATTAGATAGTTACTTTTTTGTCTTAAACATCGAGATACTACTGAATTGAAATGTGAACCTAAAAAACACGCAATGTGCGCTAATATACTACTAATTAACTAAAAACGAAATTATTATTAGGTATTAGGCCAAAAAATTATTAGTTACTGAGCGATGGAAATGTCCTTGTCACTGTATTGTTTTTTTTAAATCGTCCGTAGTTCGCACATCTACTAATATTGTAAAGAGGAAAGATTTGAAAAACTATATGACTGATTTAAAAAATTATATCACCAATTATTTCATTATTGTTAATAAACATAGGCTATAATAAATATTAATATATAATATTTATAGTATGTAATCCAAAAATTTGGAGTTCGCTATAAAATTACGATCACTCCCAAGGTTGATGCGGAAACTATTCACAAAAAAGCAAAGTGATGTACAAAATTTTATAGAAGACCTCAATATCTACAAAAAAGGCAGCAATACCATATGTCTGACAAAAATATTATTTTTATAAAGACTATCGTGCTACGACCGAATTGCGATGGTTTTAAAATAAAAATTTAAACTTCGTAAGTAAAATTTGAAAATGCAATTTCGCTTAAAGCATTTAGTTCTAAAAGTATATATTTGTTAATAGCTATCACCAGGTATTGAACACAAGATTTCATTACGCGTAGTGGCCGTATCGTCTTTATAGTGTCATAAACGGGAAAATAACATTAAATTGAAGCATAAAAAGACTTGTGGCATCGCATTCCTGCGTTAAGGTCTGCTTTGAACTTTCATTTTAACAGTATATTAATATTGGCTGGGAAAAATTAAAGATTTTACTTAGATTATTAAATATTTAGACTTCAATAAACTATTGTTCACCTTCGCATTGTTCATACATGTAATTCTGGCTTTTATTTGTATGTTTATTTGTGTTTATCATACAAATAAAAGCGTAATATACAGGACATAGGGTTTCGGCCAAGAACGCGTCTAGGTACCATTATATTGATTTTTCTTCAGGAATTGACATGCCCCATTGATGGGCCCCTTATGGACGTTAGTCTCCGCAAGTATGTATTTCCATCGCTTTCTGTCTCGTGTTTCTTGCTTCCAAATTCGCTAATATACTGTTTCTAGGTCGTCAACAACCCCATATCCAACGCAGCCTCTATCAACTGGGGTTTCTCTTGCCACCTGTGGTCTGCCATTCGGTGCACATGCCCCACCCACTACAGGGATTGTCAATTAATGTAATGTAAGCAAAACTGTGCACATTACAGTTTTGCTTATATTTTCTTTTTGTAATTGTTACGATCATAATCACATTTACGAATTATTAGTAAAAGTACATTTTTTTTATGGCTCTGGCACGATTTGAGCATTAGCCAGCGTCAAGTATAGGATTTTTTATAATTCGTGCTTCTCTTTTAGAAATTCGACAGTGTCCTCCATGTACGGTTTAAGCACTCGCCCGGTACCGCACAACCCTTCCAAAGGCCGAGAACAAATTTAAATTAAATTAAAACTTGCCCTCGAACCGGAAATCGAACCCGGTACCCCTCACCTAGCTGCCACTTAATAAGACCGCTAGGTTATGAGGCCCCCTAAAAGTACAATTATAAAACGTATGTGCGAAAGCTCCGTGGCCACAGATTAAAATTTTTACTGTCGATTATAAAAAAATATCTATTTTTTTTTAAATGAAATCTCCGTGGTAATAACTCTTTTTGGGTGTCATCTTTGACTGGTATTACTACTGTAATTATTATTACATTTAAGTATAATAATATAACAGACAATGAAAACAATATTAAAATTTATTTAAAAACGCTGTGTAACTTGGCAGCATTTACTGTATGTGTTGCCATGTTTTATTATTGAAAAATGTCTTTTAAAAAATAATACAAACAACGTTTTGAAATTGTTGAACAACATTCTGTTCATAGTAATCTCACCTCTGACAGATGACACTGTAGCTTGTCTCTAGGTCCAGTAATCCTACGAAGCTCCTTGCATTTTTAATTTTGACGTTTCACAGAGCACAAACCTAAAAATAGACAATGAGAAAAATTAATTTTTTTTAAACACTTGCCATACTTGGTACTCTGTATCTCACGGGCCAAAACCCATAAAGGGTTGTAGCGCCATTGAATAATTATCATTTTAAATTTCCTACATTGTATTACCACGAAGCTTAATTGATGTAAACAACTCCTAATGGAAGTAAGGTATCTCTTTAATTGTCCATATATGCTGAGGTTACCGCGGTAATTGGAACTAATAATGTTACCGCGCCCCTTTTATACTAAATAAACAGTTAAGTGAATGCAATTTAACGCTTTTAATATAAAACTTAGTTACTAATACACGTGGGACATAATTGCAGAACTCAATTTATTATGTATCCATAAAAACTTTTTGTATTGTTAGGGTGATTTATAAATATTTACTCTGTGGAGTCTCCATACATTTTTTTTTTATAATAGCAACATTGTCCGCCGCCATTTTCGGTTATGCGCGAGTGGGATTTTACGTTTGTAGCGTAAGGCGAATGTTCGAGCCACTAGGGCAACAGTGCTCCACGTTTGTAAACATCATTAGCATTGCTTTCAAGGGGAAGGTGACTTTGCCTGACCACATGGCTTTATAGCGTGGGCGAGTATTTAGACTATAAACTTGATAATAAAATCAACTTATTATTAAATATTATGACAATATGGTAATGTTCGTATTATATGACATTATTATGATTAATATGACATTTGCATGGCTTTTATATGGCTGTTTGTGCCGATTTTATTAATGAATCAATCTAAATGTACTACTTTCTTTGCAAATAAACAATTTATTTAGTTATTTCCTTGAATTAATAACGTCAAATATAATAAAAAAACTTCAAAATATTACTCAAAAAACTTATTTAACTTCAAAATAATTAAAATCCGCTTATCATCAGGTCATACTTATTACACCAAATATTATAAAGACACCCCCAAATATCAAACATCAAATTGTAAATTCTCTTTTTTTAATCTCTTTTCCAATTTAATTTAAAGAAATATTACATTTAATTGTTCAACTATCATATGATGTATTATGAATCTTTTTTTGTCCTGACAATTTCTAATAAATTGATGAACGCCTACTCCACGCACAAAATAGCAAGACTCAATGTTCCCCTACGCTCATTGTCCTATTACGCTCATTGTACGCTTGCGCCTTTCTCTCTCTCTCTCTCGATCTCTCTTCCACTCGATTGACCTATGCGTTCGAGAATTCACTCCTTTGTATCCATGCAAAATAGTGATAATTCAATTTTATTCATACAAGTATTCAATCAATGTTGATATTTTGTTATGACATTTACACGTTAATCTATCGTCCGTAAACCGACTTTACAACCATTTTTATATTTAATACTACAAATTTTAACTTCGCTTTAAATTTAGTATTTGCTTAAACGCATTATAAGATTGCTTAGTAATTTAACTAAAGTTCCGCACAGCAAACACGAGTCGTAGATTTAGTTAAGGAACGTAGCTAATATGTTAGTCTGCAGAATAAAGTGCCTCGTTTGCACCAAGACCAATAGTCGGACAATGCATTAGTTAAATGCATACCCGTCTAAGTTATTCCACAATCCCCAGCAACTTGGAACTGTGTTGAAGCAAACAATGTCGGCTGCGAAATGAAACGTCAATGAAATGTCACTATTACAAATTAACAATCCACAGATTATATTGTCCAGATGGTCAATGGTTTGCTTTGTATCACAACAAGTGCACAAGGTAAGCACTGTAATTGATACCTATAAATAACTAAAGTCACTTTCCATACGAATTAATTTGTCTATTTATTTATACTATACTATTACTACATACATAAATGTAGTACAATAAATTTAATAAATAAAAATGAGAGCAAATGGCCTTGTCGCTTTCAAGCGATCTCTTCCAGGCAACCACTGTGATAAATAAAAAAATCAAAATTAACGGAAGAAAGCTATTAAAACATGTGATAGTGTGGGACAATAATAAAAAAGGACACATAAAAAAAGTGCACATGAATCACGATCATTTCAGATAGTTAGTACGAAAGTTAGGGATACGATGTGGACAGGTAATGCTTGTACAGCAGAGATTTAAAGTTTCATTATAGCTGAATTTTAAATTAAAATACGTTACAATTAAAACCTTTAAAATTTTTTCAAGAATGGTTCCAATTTTATATTCAGAATTTTATTAAACTAATTTTTAACTAATCAATTTATTAAAAAAAACTAACAAATGGTACAATCTTTTTGGTCTGGGCCTCAGATGTATCTGTTCCTTGATAATTTCTAATAGCTTTCAAGTCGTCTTCTCCGTACGAGCGGGTTATAAATGAACACATAGATAGAAAGTCCATTGGTGCACAGCCGGGGTTCGAATCCACGTCTCCAGGGATGAGAGTCGCACGCTGAAGTCACTAGACACACTTATGACAGGTATTATTTGACAGTTTATAACCCATATTACCTTGGTAATGGAGCAAATATGGTTCTATTTTTTAAGCCGTAATAAGTAATTAAAAATATATAATATAGCTGTAATACATACGAATATTATGTTAAAAACTTCGAGTACTAAATTCCGGTTTAGTATGTATCAATGTGATTTTTTCTATTTCGTAAAAAAATTAATGTAATTTTTCAATATTATTTTTAATTAAATAATTACGTCACTAAAACACTTGAATTAAACTACTTGTTTATAGATACGAGTCAAAAGATTTGTATTTGGAACCGAGACGTGAAAAACTCGTATTAACACACCGTCAAAATATTCCGAAAAATGCGCTCACAAATGAAATAATGAAACACAATCATACTTTAGTATGAGATTGTCAAGTGTGGGCCGACAGGGAGACGAAGCTAAATGTAATATTCACAGCTCTCCTATGGTTCGCAGGGGACGCATATACAAACATATATGTTGCTGATTGCTCCGAGAATATCCTTATTTCTCGTACTTTGTTCTACAAAAAGACATTTTTTATTTGCATTCACTGAGCACTTACACAGAATGAAACTGTGATTCTATTTCGTTTTATGTTTAACTGATGGTATTAAATGGCTCTGTAAAGGATTATCAACTAGACCATTTCTAAAACATGTTTGTTATTATTTAGTATCTATTAAATATTCAACTAAAAATAATTTATTTCCACTGTCATCCGTTCTGCAAACCCAACATTATTTACTATTTTTTTTATAGGCGGCTAAGCGAGTCCACGGGACGCCCAAAATGGCATCGCAACCTATGGACACCAATTTTAGCGGATGCGTAGACTGCCTTTGAAGCAGGAGTCAAGTCTTTCTTTAAACAATTGGAGGTCGTATCCCTCAGGGAAGACCCCGACCGGGAGTCGATTCCACAGTTCGATAGTTCGCAATGTAAGCGTACTAAAATTTTCTAATTTAAGAAATATTTCCTTTAACCTACACAACATATTAACGTCAAAAAAGATATATATCTTAGTATATATAAATTACGCGTCACATTGTTTGTCCGCTATGGACCGATTTCCATCAAATTCCCACACCGTGTGCAGTTTGATCTAACTTAAAAGATAGTATAGCTAACATATATATACTTCTACTGAATGTGTTTATGTCACTAAACTTCTCTTGAAACGGCTGTACCGATTTGAATGATTTTGTATGCGTTTGCGTGGAGCCGTGAATGATTTAGATTCAGAAGTCAGCCAGATCAGATGGCGCTGCAGTCAGTACTTTCATACTTTTTTTAATATCCTAATCGCTTGAAATATCATGCAGGACCAAGTCTGTCTGGGGTCCGCTAGTATATATATATTAAATGCTTCTAACTTTACATCTGGTACCTAATCCGCATTGTTAAGCAACACATTACTAGTAAAGTGTAATATTTTTATTGTATTTAAAAAAAATGTAAATTTTATGTTCACATAATTATTATGTATTTTAGAAAAGATTGCAGTTTAAAAAGTGTCTCAGCGTCCATTTTAAACTTAAAATATTTTTTATAAAAAAAAACAATTTGCAGTTAATTATTATGTATTAGTGCCAATTATATGTACGGAATATTACACCGTCAAGATATCTTCCATCACGGTGAATGCACTCTTCAAAGCGGACTAGCGAATTTGCATACACGCCGCAGTACGTCAACAGATATGACTCATTTCTGTCGTTATTTTAGTCTTCAACAACTCAAAATTAGTATGAACATAAACTCTTGCTTTAATATATAATCCTTAATATAGCCTTTAAATTCCGAAACTGTGATTTTATATATATGAACTTTAATATATTTTCACTCCAGTATATCTCGGAGTTCGGTGTGTCTCTTGGCAAAGGCCTCCTCTAACCCTTTCCACTGTTCTCTAACTCTTGCAACTCTTCTCCATTTGTAGCCTGTTGTTAGTTTCTGTTCGTCCTGCCATCTCTTGCGTGGTCGGCCTCTTCTTGCTTCAAGATAACCCATATTAAATAAAGTCAGTTGGGGTTAAGTCGGGAGATCTGTGTGGCCACAATAAGTCCCAAAGCGGCTTTTGATTTTTCCCGCAAACAACGCTTTTAGTGTGTCCAACAATATGCAATGTATTATAGTACTTCAATAATTAAATAATCAAGTAATATGTCTGTACTTGTAGTAAACTACATACACTATTTGAATAAATACGGATAGAGACCCAGCCATTACATCATTTTATGAACTGATTTTGCTTTTAACAATCTATTAAATGCTACGCTTTTCTGAGTGGGCTTAAGGGGTATTGATTCGTAAATACCTCTCTTGTTAGCTCTCATAGTCGATAGATCATAATATTCTGTATACTGGAAGAATAGGAGATTAAAATGTAATATTAACATTTTCCATGAAAACTTTTTGAAGTTATACTTCTTTAGGCGCGTTATGAAAAATTTATGAGAGTGAAATTTTACGATGAGCGCGCACCGTGACACAAAATTAACAGAATGAAGTTGCCCACGGAAGATGCTACGGTATTGGATTTTTCAAATGTAAACTGAACTTTGTTGACTATAATGACTCCTTTTCCAGTATTTGATTATTTAATTGTAATTAATTATTTGGATGCAATCAAAAACTATTTTGAATAATGCCAAAGAAGTATAACTTCTTACGCGCGTACACGCACGTTTTAATTTCAGCGGCAAAAATGAATATTGTCTTTTTTACAGAACGGAGGGCAAATGGGCAGGTGGCTCAACTGATGTTAAGTGATAATGTCGCCCATGGACACTATCAATGCCCTCTGGCATCGCTCGCGATACGTTGGCGGCCTTTTAAGCATTCTTCCGTATATTAGTGTAAACAAGTAATTTTGTGTACTTTTTCAGCTCAAGTTATGAGTATGAACCTCGGCTAAACATCAATAAATTTTCACAAATGTGTTATTTCGTTGGAAATGATTTTTCCGACACATTGTCAAATTAGTATTTTAAAGTTATTACTTACTTAAAGCAATAGGTTCGCCCAAGTAATTGTTAAAATATTACTTTAAGTTATATAAAATTGATGCTTTAATTATAACTTTTTTATTGTTAATTATCCCGTACCAAGTTAACCATAAAAATTAAGAGATTAGTTCTGGATATCCAGTTGCTTTATATTAAAAAAAATACAAAATTATTATTCCTATAAGTACTTGGCATATATATCCCTGTCACAGGTCTTTGACTTAATAGGCAGGCCTCAATCTGAACTCTATGTAAGGGCCTGCTACATATTTTTTTTATGATTGATTTTTTTCTGATTGGACAATTCACACCAATTGACCTAGTCCCATGCTAAGCTGGTGAAGCTTGTGTTATGGGTACTAGGCAACGGATATACATACATATTATAGATAGATAGACATATAAATACATATTTAAATACCCAAGACATAAGCACAACACGAAATGCTCATCACATCGAACCCGGGACCCATGGATTCGCAGTCAGGGGTACTAACCACTAGACCAATGAGCCGTCCGTCTAAATATAATTATTGTATCCGTGAAGCCAACGCTTAGCTCTTCTAAGCAATTCATTTGTAATAAAAACAAAATTTTATACGAGGCCATTCTCTTGACGCCCGGGAAGTAATAATCCGACTAGAAAAAGGTGCAATTTGAAAGGAAATGATTCTTACCCAAAGGTCGTGAGTTGTCAAGCGTACATATTTGTTCACACAAGCCAACACATGCATGAAATCCTATTTTACGAGCCGTATCCTTCCGTTTAGAGTGCCTTCTGAATGGCCCCTTGAAGCTTACGAGAAAATCTTGCCCGATGCTTTCGAACATTGAAGACATATGCTACCCGATTCTTTAGAGCATGCTTGGTACAAAGCTACAGAAAAATGCAAGATTATTGACAAGACATAAAAAGGTAGTCTATACTCTCATGTCATGAGTTCAATTAATGATTTACTATTGTAAGATAAGATTAATGCAAAATTGTGTCAGTCAAATCGATGAATAAAAAACAATGATTGTTAGTAATTCTTCCTAGAAAGATATTAGAGCGACTCATGGCCATGTGTAATACATTTTCAGAATTCCTATTAAATGCGCCAAACTTGTCATACAGGGTCACTTTTCGGTAGAGTATTTTTTTTTTCACAGTGGGGTCCGAAGTAAATAAAAAGTTATGATTTGAAAAAAAATTATATCGTAAACTTAATATTATCTTCAATACACTCAATAAACAACTATAAATAGTATGTCTAACGCAAGGACTCATCAGTTCCAATCTAGTTGATATTATGAAAATGATTCAGGATGTACATTTTGTCGAATTTTTATAAGAATTAGTAAAAAAGGCAATTTGATTACATAACGCAAAGTAAATTATAACTCTGCAGGGGTTGAGCTGAGGGACCTCCCGTAGAATATTTTTTTGCAGCCGATGACCTCATCTATCCCCTATTTGCATTTGATCTACGACTTTCTGGCCACCCTGTATATATATAAAAAAAAACCCAGGATGAATGAATTTTGTTCTCTTATTGAATTTACAATGTCATTAACTTAACCCTTATGATTTAAATGACATTAAATGTAATAAGGCAGTGTTAGTAGGTACTAGGCTTTAGCGTGCGACTCCCTTAGTTCGTAGCTTCGACACCCGCATGTGTTCCAATGGACGTATATGCCCATTTAACACTCGATCGTACGGTGTCGTAAGCCTATTACAAATTATTCTGGAACAGATATCTGAGGCCCAGGCCTAAAAGGTTGTAGCACCATTGAAAGATATGTGGTATGGCTGCAAGAAATCCTGAAATTTCTACTTTGCAATATTTACAGAAACATGAACCCAGGTGCCAAAAGCCAAAATGTCAAAATAATATTAGCCTAGCTAAGGCTAATATTATTTTGACATTAAAGTTGGCTAACAAATCCATAGACAACTTGTTGTGATGTATGTTACATATCCATTGCCCCGCATAACCAATACCTGTGTCCTGTACCCCTCTTACGCAACACCGTTATAAAAGGAAATGAACAATAGAGATCAGAAGCTTTTGATCGGATACCGGATATCGGACCGGTCAGTTCTCAACTAGTTAAGTTTATAATATAGATTATTTGTCGTGCACCTATAATCGGGCCGATTAAATAGTTATATTTAGTTAAGTCATTATTGTAAAAGTAATAATTAATTAAAGTAATTTAAACACATTTTGTTTTTTGACATAATGGAATTTATGCGTACAAATAAATGTAACTTGATCAATTCAATTGTGATTTCCATTTACCTACTTCACTATATCCATACAAAATACCTATCAAATATATATATTTTTTTTAAATGCAACCATCCCATCAATATTTTTTTATGACGTTGTCACGTTCAAATATCGTAAGGAAACCGACTTTACAGACAACCGATTCTTTCAACCAGGACGTGCGTCTGCGGCCAGGTCTCCTTCTACCTGCCACTTTGCCTTGTATGATTAGTGAAGGAGCTCATATTTTTTGGAGTTGCGTAAAACGTGTCCGAAATTCAAAATGTGGATTTCTTCACAGTGAATAAAACTATAAACCATACTTTAGACTCAAAAAATCGCCGTCGGTCAAGGTCTGGAAGTCAAGGCATAAGGGCGCAGCATCACTGAACATAATTAGACACAAACATAAACAAAAATATCTCTTTTAAAACTCCGTTAAATGCATTGAGCAGAATACTGAGTTGATTCAAAGATGTATTGAATCTGTTTTGACAGCGTCCATTCAGTGTATACTTAGGACTTCTGAATGATAAGTTTTCTTTGTAGATAGAACTGTAATTTTTTTTTAAAACGTAGTGCATTTATGTATAATAATTTCAGTATTTTCAGATATTTTTAGCAAAATCTTTGGTTGTATATATAAGTCTTTACATCTAAAAATATAGAATATTTTTCGATGTAAAGACCTTTAGAACCAACATGAGAAAACCTTTTGCCCACTTCTTTCTTAGTTTTATAAGCGTGGCAATTTCCTAAATCGTCGCAGTTATGCCCCGAGAGTTTAGCCAGTTCTTTCACCATAGGTTACACTTCATTCATTCGTTACATATCAATTAACATTTCATTATTTCACTTATATTGTATTTTTGTACGCGATTGGTGAATATAAAAAAAATCTTCAATTATTTAAACCACCCCGACGACATGAATTTAGTGAATATAATAAATACTGCATTTCTGCGTCTGTTTATTTATTTATAAAAGCTTTTCATACTATTTTATCTCTGTCTTTTAATAAATTTAAAAAATGTAACGATTAATCTAGTTGATAAAGGCCTGGGATAAGGGCCTGGGACTAGTGCTAGACAGGCTACTTCTAATTAATTTGCGATATTTGTTTTAAAATAAGTGTTTGATGATTTGCTATTTTAAAAGAGTACCGAGAGTTTTTTACGCCGGCTTTTTCTGTCGACCTACACCCTCTGTCTTCTTTACCGATGAGTAGGGATGTCTACCGATTCAAATTTTATGACGTGGAACAGGTGATACTTGTATTTTATATTCCATAATAAACATATTTTTTTTTTTCTAATACATTGGTACAAGAACAAAAAGAAAACAATATTTAATGTGACTCGCACTTGTAAGCAAAAAACGGACAAATAGGAAAATCGATTTCATAGTGTGATGGGAGCAACTGTGGATATCCCCAGCACGTTTATCGTATTCATAACATTGAAGCAAAAAATCAAGTTATTATTTCACCAGACAACGAACGTAAAACTAAAGTAATGCGTTATCCACTTAAGGCGATGAAAAATGTCTTAAGCAAATTTTATCTTTGTCGTTTACTCTAATATTATTTACAAAAAAGACTGTAATGAAATGTGCAAAATATGGTAATGTGGTGAAATAAGGCTGTAGATATCAGAAACATGGCCTGGGCGTCACAGCGGCTTTAATGTGGTTAATTGCGTCGAATTATATATTAACCTGGTAATATACCACTGGAATATGCAGGTTAACTAATACATATTATGGAACAGGGGCAGAGAGTTCACGTGATGTCACACCTTGCCGATCTCCAAAAATCTTTTATTCTTGAAGGAACTCAGTTGAATTTCTTGGTCAAAGCCAACTCTGTCAAGTGTGAGTTTTTATTGGCTGGATATTTAAAAACCAATCTAAAATATAAAATTCTCGTGTCACGGTGTTTGTAATTACACTCATCATTAGGTCTGCGAATCGAATAACATCTATTTTCATCTCCCTCGACGTTAAGGGTAAGTACCTACTTCTCTTAAATTTTTATTTTTAAGACAACATATTTTTTGGTTTTATTTTTTTATGATTCAGCATTCATAAATACATATACAACCCTTACTTTTCATCCCTCTACGATCAACCCCCGTTTTTTATATATTAATTAAAAAAATTGTCATTATGGTGAATAATCGATAGGATATGGCTCAATTCAATTTTTAGAAAATCATTTAATGCAGTATAAATTACTTTTCAAAATGAAATTCTTCTTTCAGCAAAACTTCCTATCTACGATATTTAAGGTACTTTTCCTTGATGTCCCATAGACTTAGGACGGCCTGTTTTTACAGCTATTACTATGTAATAGCCTTCACTCTTCACCGGAGAGGGACTTATTTGGGAAGCTTATGGGGGTAGTATACCGCGATTTCAGAGTATACCTGGAGGGGATAAGAGGATAGCATTTTTTGTCAATCTTGTAAATCTTAATTGTATTTTATTGTTTTTAGTCTAAGTTTGGCCATTGGGCTGTAAATAAATAAATAATTTCGTGGTAAATAAATAATTGAATATACAATTGGATAAGTGACACTGATATGCAATTATACATATTAATTAATATAAAATAAGTCCGATTGAAATGCGGTCGAAACTGTGGCCCCATGAGGCCAGCGTTTATTGTTGGTCGAATTTTAATGAACCCTTCTCTGTCGCGATGAATACCGATAGAAACGTGGTTCACTGTCGAATGCAAAATGTCCGTATCTCTGAAATAATATTTAAGCAATAAAACTCGTTGTTCATTTATTTATACATAACCAAAAATGGCGCTACAACCTCAAAATGATATTTAATTTAATTTATTTGTGTATCCGATTCGCGATAACTCTTTTTTCTAGTAATTAATCACCCATCTGTGACACACGCTGTCGATTTGAAGGTGACCTTTGACCTTAAAACGGTTTCCTCTCAAAATTTACCATATCAGTCTAAATTTAGCTATAGAAAGAGAAATCCACTGGTGCCAAGCCGTGATTCGAACGTGCTACGTCTCTCAACAGAGGGGCACATATTGAAGCCACTAGGTATAACTCCCAACGTGAAAAAGAGCATTGATTTTGATGTCTGTATGTCTGGTTAAGCACTAAGCAGCCTATTTAATATATTATAGATATAGTCTGCCTGCATATTGCGTCTGGCGAAGTCAGTACTTCCTGTCCGACCGACGACATTATTCTATTATATTAAACCTAGATAATCTATATATTTCATGTTGTCGATGTATTGTTTTCGAACGCAAACTTTTATCTTATACCTGAAAATTTCCCGAAAAAACCACAGTAAATATTTGAGAGATTAAGAACAATAGAATGTAATTAAATAATAATTATGGGGTCGGCCTGTCCATTCTAATCTCATGTAAAAGCAAGATGGCACGTGTGAAAACTCCCACGGCCAGGCCGCAACATGAGACGTTTATTAAGCTTTTCAGTTTTTGTACCTGCTGAGAGATTTATTACTTTTAATTACGTATCGTTGTGTGTGTTTTTCATTTATGTTTAAAGCAAGCGTTTAGGTTTAAAGGAATACATTGAATAGCGCTGCACTCCTTTATTATAAGGAAACGAAGACACATTATCGGTTTTAAACAAACAAAATTCGGCTGATGTACTTCCAATACGAATTAGGGTCCTTCAAGAAAAGAGCGTACCAATTCTTAAAAGACCGGCAACGCACTCGCGAGCCCTCTGGCATTGAGAGTGTCCATGTATCACTTAACATAAGGTGAGCCTCCTGCCCGTTTGACCCCCGTTCTATAAAAAAAAAAATTAAAACATATTTAAAAAGTTTGGTCCCTATTGGTCGTTAACGCTGGCAGCATTTCCTCGTTGTATTGCAAAAGGTGGAGAAAGTGGATAGAAGAAAAAGAAGGTAGTTAGAAGGGTAAAAGTAAGTTGGAAAAAGCTGGAGGAAGCCTGAAGTTAGCTAGGATATACAATGTATAGGATAACAAGAAAAAAAGCTGTATATTATTGTATAACAAATAAGCTGCTATAAGCTGTTTTTTTGTAATGAATGGACTTTTATGATTATAATTATAAATTATTAAAATCGCGTAATAAAATAAAAATTCCTGCACGAAAACTGACAAGTTAACGAAGTTATTGGAGTGTGAACTTAGATGCTGGTATATTGCAAAATCACTATAAAGACACGAGACAGCAAGATAATAAGTGTTATAGTGCTACGCGGCGAAGAAGTTTGCATAATAATATGATTGTCTATCGGCGTTTAGCCTTATACATTATGCATTTTAATAATATACTTGAAGTAATTTGTTTATTACTTGGGAATATCGATTCAAAATAGAACGAACGAAATAAATTTCATTTGAGGTCCTCTGATATACCTGTCGTTTGATTTAGATTGGACGGGTCGTGTCACGTCAGGTACGCTTCAGAAAAAAAAAACAAATAAAGTATTGTTTTACATTCTCATGATTAACTAAGCATACAAACCTACACACAATTTCTTATGTCTCCCTCACTAGCAGGTCAAAGTTATTAACAATAGTAATGTCACTTCATCTATATACTGTAAAAAATATTTATTATATTTACTTAGAGAAAACATTATATTGTATGATTACTACTATATGGACATATCTAACTAAATTCTTTATGAATGACTAGTGGCCGGTCCTGGCTTTGCACGTGGTAGACATTTTAAATAAAAAAAAAATTTTTGTAGATATTGATATGTTCTTTGATATAGTGACATTTTTTGTTCTATCATAAATCGTTTTCGCAGCGCAGGCGATGAAAGATATTTTATAGGCATTTTTTTCACCTTGGTTAACATTATTGTAATTTTAGTAGGAATCCTTATTTTTTATTGCAATTAAATATATTAATATTAATCAGTAATAATGTAGCATTCAAATAGTGAAAATTTTTCTAAAATGGGTCCAGTACTTTTTGAGCCAATTCGTAACAAACATACTTACATACAAATCTTTGCTCTTTATAATATTAGTATATATATAGATGTAACTAAAATGATAACTATAATAATAAATTTGAAAAAAGTGTACAGTGACAGTTGACATCTGACATTTGACAAATCAGTATTCAGATGTGTCACATCTAGCCTTTGTGCTGCAGAAGCGGGCTGTTCGGGGTATTTGTTGTGTGTCTCCGAGGGAGTCGGTACAGAATAAGTTTAAGGAATTAAATATTATGACACTATCAGGTCAATATATTCTTGAAGGCTTGTTGTATGTCACCAGTATAATACGCAAAATAGAACTAATTTGAGTGTACGACCAACCAGGCTCCAAAAGATAAACCACTCCTTATATGGAAATTGTATTAGTTTTTACAACAAACTCCCAAGCGAAATTAGAGTATTATCACTAAATAAATTCAAAGCCCTCATTAAACGGAGATAAATCAATAAATCTTTTATAAATTTGAGGAATACTTAATTGATACTAATCAATCATCAATTTGTATGACAATACTTGGCGATTAAAAAGAGTGGCGGAAAGTTTCTTGCCGGTTCATCTTACCCGCTCTACGCCCTTGACTTGCGAACTGGTAGTAAATGTAAATTAACGATTAATTTAACTTATTCCTGACAATTCATAAGTGTACTTGTTTACCTACATGAATAAATATATTTTGAGTTGTCTTTTGAGTTTCAGTTAAAGGTGTCAAGTCTGTAATTTGTTAAACAAAAAGATAGTTTCACCTGTGTTTAAATTAGATCGAATTTGGTTCTCGGAACAATTTATATTCTAATAATTGATTCAACTACAAAGAACACGTGATAAAAGTGCTTGCAAATGCTATTTATGGCTGCCACTGGAGAAAATTAAGTAGCGTAGTGTTAATATTGCCGGGATAAACCCTCACGTGCCGTTCTTCCCACGGAAACGTTCCCATTCCCGATATTGTACTGTGAATCTTGAATGCAATGCAAGCTTTTAAAAATGCAAACTTAGAAGCCTTATTGGCCAGTAATTTGAAATCTTAATATCTTTTTAAATGTGAATAAGTAATGGTTGCAACTTACAAATATTGTGTAAAACAAAAAACTTGGCGATTAAAGAGTGGCGGAGAGTTTATTGCCGTACTCTTCCGTTCTACACCCTTGATTTAAGAACTGGCAGTAAATGTAAAATTAGAAGCATTTCATATATATTTATTTTTTGACGTTCATAAGTGTACATTTTGTTACCTATATGAATAAATGATTTTTGAATTTTGAATATTAAACAGTTTTTTAAATACAAGGTAATTTTTTTATGGTTATACTTCTACATTGGTGCGTAAAGCTTACAGCGTGTATAATAGTTATTGTAATTACTTGCTAGCTGATTGATTTAAAATTCTTGGTAAATTAAAAAAAAAAACTAATTTAAAAAATAAAAATTGTAAACGAAGGCTTCAATATCTATGCATCAGAGGAGGATCACTTGATGTTAAGTGATACCGTCGCCCAGTGACACACATTGCCAGAAGGCTGGCAAGTGCGTTGCCGGCCTTTCAAGAATTGGTACGCTCTTTTCTTGAAGGACCTTGAGTCGAATTGGTTCGGAAATACCAAAAAACTCCTTAATTAAAAAACACCTTACTCGTACACTTGAAATATCCAATAAAAATAGGAAAATATAATAAATTTTGGGTGATTTGTAGGCGAATGTGAAGATGTTTATAAAGTCTGCTAAACACTTGTGAAGAGGGGCGCGACTTGAGTGCTCACTCGAGTACGAGTGTGAGCTTCAATGTACTTGAGTGTCGGGTTTATTTGCGTTATATATTCATTGAGTGACAGAGATTGTGCATCGTTTGGAGGCGTGCTTACAAATGTGTCAGATATGTCGTCGGCATTTAAAACGACTGCTACTACAAAGTTGTGTTGAGGGTTTGTACGAAATAGATTTAAAAAGCTTAAAGCTTAATTAATAATAATAGTAATAATTTATTTGCAAGAAAGTGTTCTTGTAAATAAATTATTACTATTACAGTTATTAGTACATTAAGATCGATCAATTATAAATATGCGCACAATCAGCCGTATAAAAATAGGCATGCAAATGATTATAAATTTTCATTAAGTCTTATCATAAGAAAACACAATGTCATAATAATAAGTTAAGCTATTTATAATTAATGTCAAACTTATGGTCTTTAAATAGTTTTACAGCCATGGCGCAACAATTTTTTGAATACATCGTGGTGGAGCATGCAGGAACCCACAACCTTGAACCTTTCAGAATCCTTTTTTTTATTAACAAAACCTTGCCGAAGCTCACCACACTGATAAAAACATACAAGATTTAATGTGACAAGCACTTATGGGCAAACATAAACATGAAGAGAAAATACTTCGATTCATAAATTATACTAAAGGAAAATTAATTTCAAAGTGTGAAGGAGCAACTATGAATATCCTAGCTCGTACTTACTTATATTTACTTTTATACGCTATCCTTTTTAACCTCCTCTTATCATTGATTAAAAATCGTGTTTAATATTTTGGATACAGTTATCTATCCGTTTTTAGGTCTTGAACGAAACGAAAAACGTCCAAAACTTGATTATTGAGAGAGATAAGGAAAGGTCATAAAAATACTTAGGAATTACTGCTAGCCTTAATGTAAATGTATTTCGAAATAAAATTGTATACCAGTGTATCCAATTCTTGAAAGGCCGGCAACGCACTCGCGAGCCCTGGCATTGAGAGTGTCCATGGGCGGCGATATCACTTAACATCAGGTGATCCTCCTACCCGTTTGCAACCTGTTCCATTAAAAGAAAATCATATAGGATAAACGTACATAAAACACTGTAACTTTAAGGATAAGTCAGGTATGCGAGATGGAAACTAAACATCCATGATAAATTTTCAAATAATTATATAAAGGTTTTATTAAGGTGTAACGATTGTATTTAAAACTATGTTCGTAGTTTTGGCCACGTTTATTACTTAATAAAATATAAGAATACGTTTTATTAAATATTCCCTTTAAAATGCCTCTGAGATCTAGGGCCGCACTTTTTCGTCTGGTTGCGTAGATCAGTTCGCGCACCAGCAAACATTCCCAATGCATTGTAGCATCATCAGTCCCAGCAGAAATTTCCCATAAAATCTGATAAAAGCCAAAAGGCTGATTGCAGATGGATTAAGAAAAAAAAAAAATCCCAGCAACATTCCAAAAACTTTACCACGCTGTATGTGTGAAAAGATAAGATATTTCAAATATATAATATACGATAAAACTAAAAGCAATACATAAATTATGAGTCTATAAAACTTTGAAACTTCACATGACAAAGAGATCTGGCGCTGGCATCAAGAGTTGCTAACTCAAAAAATATTTGAAAAGAATTTCACCTCAGCCTAACTCTTTATTTGTACCCTCGAGGCAAGAAGTTAAAAACAGCTTTCACCGGCCGACGCGTTTGAATAAGTTTCGCCGAAGTTTTATTGAAGTTGTAGCTTTGACTGTTTGATATATGTACTTCGGCCGTGGCCCGAAGTTGCACTCATAAATTATTCAATCCCTCCTATACACTTGTCATAACCAACTGCTGCAAGTGTAATTTTTGAGGTTTCATTTTTGGTACGCTTAGATTATAGCTAAGTTTTCCTGGCTACGTACAGTGTGATTGTAAGGGAACTATTTATATAAAATCTTGCTTACTTCATATTAAAATTTTAAAGCAAACTTATACTATAATTACTACTTATCTTACGTACGGACGGTCTTAGTACGTACCGTCGTCCGTACTGGTTTTAAAAATTGTTTAGTCATATTAACGTTAACGTAACGTTTTCCTGGTTATGTCATACAGTGTGATTGTAAGGGAAATATTTATATAAAATCTTGCTTCCTTCATGTTAAAATTTTAATAAAGCAAAGCCTACCTCACTACATAACTATAATTACTACTTATCTTACGTACAGACGGTCTTAGTACGTACCGTCGTCCGTACTGGTTTAAAAATTGTTTATAGTCCCTATTGTTTTTAAAAAACCAATAATGCTGTTTAATTGTGTATAAAGTACTTATGAAATTATATTGATCGTAAATTGTTCAGTGAAACGTAAAAAAGTACTCTTTGCTTAGCTTAAAATTAACATTACATTTTAATAAAGCAAAACCTATCTCCATTAAAAGCTCATTAGACAAATACTTAAACTATAATTACTACATTTACGTACGGACGATTTTATTACGTACCGTCGTCCGTATTGGTTTTAATACATTTTTATAATAAGAAAATCCCTGTTGTTTTTAAAAAACAATAATGGTGTTTTATTGTGTATAAAGTGCATTATGAAATCGTATTGATCGTGTACCTTATTTGGTATTGGTATGTCCTTATAATGCACTGAGTATTGTAATGAAACGAGGCTTTTCGGGACACGTCTAAATAGACGTATTTTATCAGTATTTTAAAATATCAATACATTTATATAAGTCAGGAATGCACAATAGTTAATTTGTTCAGTGAAACGTAAACAAGTATTCTTTGCTAAGTACAACAAATATTACAAATGAAAGCTTGCTTGCAACTTCCGTTCAGCAACTTTTAAATATAATAAACGCGGCTAGATAAAATAATTTTTAATGAACTCAATTTGTGTAAGTCTATTAAGGTAGATCGAAAGGAAACTTTTCCAATAACGCGGGGTCGAGTTTTCCGGCGTGGAAAATCGAGCGATTTATAGATCTTAATTAGAAGTTTATTACCTTAGTTTTTTTCTATAAACACCTGTTTGTTAATAAGTTGATTTAACTGTTCCGAAATTTTGTCCTATGTAAAGAGGTTCTTATCTCTAATGTTTTTAAAAGTCGAAAACCTATTGGATATTGTCACGCTTGAGCCATTGTTCGCGCGAAATATTCTGAATCTTTTCTTGACACGGAGAGGTATAAGGCTGCGATGGATATGCTTTTAACTTAACTTGTATTACGCAAAGGATTCGAGCATTTATCTTTCTCATCACACGTGAATAATTAGTTTAAATAGTACTCCGTATTATGCTTAGTAAAATGGTTTCATCGTAGAAGAAAATATACTTTCTTTATTTAAAGATATGCAACATGAATCCTTACAACAATCGGCGTTTTTATGTTAAAACGGCATTCAGATGTAAGCGTCTTAATATCGAAAGATTCCTAGCCATGACTTCGGTGCGGTAAAATCAAACTTCAATCAGAGTCTGATGTACCTAATATTAATTGAGGAACCACATCTCATAATAATGTTTATTTTATATTTTGGTTACACTTCTTTAAAATATATACAGTACAATTATATAGCAAAATAAGGAGGGCAACGGGTGGCCTTATTGCTGTAGAGCAATCTCTTCCAGGCAACTACTGAATGGAAAAATAATGTAAATATCCATAGCGCAAAATCACCTCCATCATGAGCATACCCCACATGTACACACTTTCACATACTCTACCTAAATACCCTCTTTTTTACACCATCACACAACACAGCCAAATTAGGTACCACTTATTTAAATGTATTGAATAATTTTTATTTTTTTGGTTTCCTTTTGTAAATTTTTGAACCTTTTTATAGTTAATTGTATTGCATCTCTGGCTATATTTTCAGTGTAACTGTTTGTTATTTTATATAATTTATATTAGCTGTAGGATAACGAAATATGTAAATAAATAAATTCAAAAATATGGTGAGCGCAAAATGTACAAAACTGTCTAGCAATAGATGATTTTGTCACAACCTTTTTCTTTCATGAATAAAGATTTAATTAATTATTATTAAATGGACAAAACAAACAAATTTTGTAGACAATGGAAAAGGGCACATGAAACAGTTTTAGAAGGATCGGATTTTAAGATTACAATTAGAAGTATAGAACATGTCAGTAACTGTAAACGACCACATTGTCGAATCGTAAAAGGTTATTCAGAGAAACGTCAGCCAAACAGCAATTTTCTGATATCTAATCCAAAAGACATCGCGAGTACTCGTTAAATTAAGTTACTACAGCGAAAAGCGGGACAATTTCGATTCTCATAGAATTTAAATGAGCTTTTTATTCAAACACAAGTGGAAGGTACACTAACAGACTGTTTCACTCCATTGCGACAGAAACGTATTAGATGTTATGTAACTCTTACGTGTATTATCTTTTACTGGATTACTGACTGGATACATTATGGATACGAATTTGCTATAAGCCAGGTTGGTTATTTATTTATTAAAGTTCACCACTTCATATTATATGTACAGTATGTTACAAGCTATATTTTCTAAAATGCATGACAATTATGGTAAACGTAAATATTACAAAAAATTATACTAAAAAAATCGTTCGAATATAGATTTTATTAGCTTAACATGTTTGACTATCATTTAAAATATATTGTTAGGAACTACCCTTATTATAACATATTTGAGTTTCATTTAGTTCAGACTATTTTTAATTCCATTTTCGAGGATGCAATTTACAATTATAATTTCCATACGGAGGAATCCTTGTTTACCAATTCTTGAAAGGCCGGCAACGCACTTGCGAGCCTTCTGGCATTGTGAGTGTCCATGGGCGGCGGTATCACTTAACATCAGGTGAGCCTCCTGCCCGTTTGCCTCCTATTACATTAAAAAAAAAACAAGTCATATTACCATCAAGGTCCACGTGTCCAAAAACAGACCTGGTAGCGAAGCATCATTCCAGAGGCGAAGGAAGCTGGAATGCCAGTGGAGTGAAATAAAGCGAGCCCAGACCGATCTGGCTGGTTTTCTACGCCGGATACTCCGCCCCACTTGGGGACTTTAAGTCAAAGGTATCATTATTAAAACAACCAGCAAAGGCATTAGAAGTTATTATTTAATTAAATAAATTACACTTTTGAAGCCGGAACATTAACAATCGATAGATTTATAAAACTAATCTACAAATTATACATTGATATGATTTTCTAAATTCATTTTTAAGTTTTGCTACATTATTCTTAATCAATACATAGTTGGGAATACTGAATATTATCTATTACGCGCTGAATAATCTATCCGAAAATATGTCTTACTTTAAGAGGCCGTTACATTTCTATTATCTATGGAATTCCTAAATCAACTACGTAATACATACTATATTATTATTATCTATCATAAGCAGGTTACGTCTGTACAAAATATACAAAGTCATCTACAGTTTTATTAATATTGTGTCCAAGTTTTCGCTGAAACAAAGAAAAACATGTTTAATTTCATATTTAAAACAAACAGTTTTGGATACTTCTTTCCACAATTACCATCGATATTTCATATATACTGCTTAAAATTAATGTTGATTTAACAGGGAATATTTATTTATTCAGAAGATTCACAGCACAATACAGAAATAGATGTATATATATGTATATATAACATTACTAGCTGATCCGACAAACGTCGTTTTGGCATGTTGTGTCATAAAAAAATAAAAACAAAAAGTTTTGACAATAAAATAAAAATTTAGGGTTGGACTACCCCTAACATTTAGGGGGATGAAAAATAAATGTTGGCCGATTCTCATAGATACCGGATGAGGACAAAAAATTTCATCAAAATCGGTCGAGCCGTTTCGGAAGAGTATGGCAACGAAAACTGTGACACGAAAATTTTATATATTAGATGGGCCAATTAAAAATCTTCACATATAGTTTTTTTTTACAACAAGAAGGCAAACATGCCAAATATTTTTTTAGTTTGTAATACGAAAAAGAAAAAAAACAGAATCTAAATCTCAATGCATTCATCCTGGTTGAAATAATTTTGTGTTAATGATATTAATGTCAATCTTTAAGTTATTAAACTTGTTCGCCGCTCTAACCATTTATATACCAAGGTCAGTATCTGTTCCGTGATCATTTCTAATACGCAATAGGTGATCAATCTGTGACTGGCACACACCGTGGACTTCTGGCACTAAAGTTGCTTTCCTCACGATTATTTCCTTCATCGTAAAAGCGAGTGTTAAATACGCACATGGACAGAAAGTCCGTTGATGCACGGGATAGAATCTGCGAACCCGGGGATGAAGGCAGCCTTGCGATTCTGTAACTCACTTTTCGAACTCTCACAGCGGTTTTCGCAGCGGCAGACGCGCTCAAATCAAATCTTTTCGAACTTCTTAGTTACAGAATCGCAAGGCTGAAGCCGCTAGGCCACTTTAACAGTGAATAAATAATTGTATTTTAAGGGTTAAAATATTGTTATTACCTTTATAATGCATATTTCTGTTCATACTGGGACAAGTCTTTCCAGGATACTGAAATGAAAAAAAATCGGTAAATCTCCAACTTTCAATATATTTTTCCGTGTATTTACGCGTAGTAGACAGTACAATTTCCTTTTTATTTTACTATTTTTTTTATTTTCAACAGGGGCCAGGCACACCTGATGTTATGTGATAAGTGATATTCATTCCGCCGCAAAATAAAATGAAATATCGTAAATTTTATGCAGTTATAATACAATTTAAAGTCAAAACTCTATACATAATGTCCATAGGAATCAATCAAATCAATCAAAATACGTTTATTTAATTTAGATGCGTCTTAGGGCATGCTTATGAATGTCAAAAACGTTTACAAAATCCGCGAAAGAGCAAGACTACGCAATCCGTTCGCAAAACTACCAGGAGGCCTTGTTCTGAGAAGAACGGGCAAGAAACTCAGCAAGTTTTACCATTACATTACAATTATTCAAAGGAAAATGTCATAAACAACCACGTCATTAAAGTTACATAAGTAAAAAAAAAAAAAAAATTTGTTCTGTGATTCACCACATTCACCATTACACACATATTCACAACACTTCAAAGATAACAAAACATTATAACAATATAATTATGTCTTACAAAAAGTTAGTAGTAAACTTCTCGTTATGATCATAAAATCTTTCTTCAACTTCCATGCTTTAACTCGTAATATAACATAAGGCTATATATAACTTAATAATATTATTAATACCTTGCTCAAGTCAAAGTCGATGTTGGTCCTCACAGCCCGATGGTGTAAAGGCTGTGGCGGGCGGAAGTTGTTCCCGAGGGGAGCTTTCGGGTGCCGAGCGTCACCTTGCATCAACCGCCGAAGGCCGTGCAACTAGGGTCAAAGCTACGTGTAAGTTACTTAGTACAAGCGAATGTTACTTTGTATATATATGAAGTAATTAATTATTATTGTTTGCGCAACTATATTATATACAAACTAGCTGACCCGGCAAACGTTGTTTTGCATGTATATTATTTCTAGGAAACATTTTTTTAGTTCAATAAAAATAACTATCTACTATACTAGGGGTTGATCGTAGAGGAGTGAAAATTAAAAGTATCATAAAAAATATAATGACATGATATAATGAATTTTTTTGGGGTGGACACCCCTTATCCCCCCTGTGATATTGCTATCCAAGATAGTATGGGTCCATTGAAAATCAGATTTGCTCGTTACTCATAGCTTGTTTGTATATCTTTTATTTAACTATGTGTGTAATACTTAATATTTTTTATTAAACTTTCAACACGCACGCACATAACAGCCTAGTTCAACATTAAGTAATTGTTTCTCCGGGAACCCAACGTACTATCAATAGTACTACATATTTGCATAGTGTAACTTCTAAACTGAATTCCATTTTAAAGTACAATAGCACAATTTGAAATTGAAAATTCTGTTTGTGTAGCGGTCGAGATTAACGGTTCCAGCGCACGCGACCGCTATCTGCGATCCATCGCTATTTCCACATAACACCGATTCCGATTATAGACACCTAAAGGGGAAGTTTGAGATTGTAAAACCATCACAGCCATTCGCAAATTGCGTTTCGAGTTAAGACTTATTCACGTTATTCAAGTTGGAACAATATTGTTGAGTTGTAGAAAAGTTTTTGATAATATGAAATTATTGTTCACGCGATTGGAGTGTTTTTAAATTGAAAATTTTTAGTGTTGGAGTTCGAGATTGTGATGAGTATTTATTCTACAAAGTTATAAATTAAAAAAAATACATTATGATTACGCGTAGATAGCTCACATGATCATGTTGTTAGTTTTATATACTTTTTTATATATTTTATGTCATGAAATGTGACAGATTATATTACATTTAGAGAAAACACTCACTGAAGTTATGTATTATTATAAACTTATTAAATAGAGGACACCGTGAGTAATTACTGCCAAAACCCTCCATCTTTTAGTCGATATCAACTCGGGGAAATAAATACAAATAATACAACTTTTTCAACAGCAGTGGCCTATGATACATTTTGACATTAAACACCTTTTGTTTTCAGTCACCGTGACCACCCAGGCTGTATAGCACGCGAAACTTTGGATTTTTTTAAATTATGTAAATAATTATAAGTTTATATTAATACATAACGTCAATCCGGTAAAAAAGTTTCTTTAAATGTGTAAAAGTTATCTTAATAAAAGACAATACTAGATTATATTACAATTATATTTTTTTATTCTTAGTTTAGTAATAATGAATTATTTCATTGTTTCAGGTGGGCATTAGGACTTCTATTACATTGATTTTTTTTAAGTTAAATAAGATTTTTTTTTTCTTTGACATAAATCGGGTTTCAGTCATATGTGGAAACCTCAAAAAACTAGTTATGTTATAACCATAAAGACTTGAGTATATAGGCCTAAACTTCAAGTACACGTCCGTCTCTTTCCAACCCAGCCTAAACACAGTATTCCACGTTCTTGTTTATTTTCAGTGTATTTTACATTTGTTCACTACACAATTCTCAACAAGAGAATAAAAACTATCGTCACAAAAAAAATTAACAAATTTTCTTTAGTGCCAGTACTTTTGCGCCACCCAGTATCATGTTCAGAGTTACACCTGTCGTATCCATACATTAGACAGTCGGTCAGGACATGTAACACCTCTTCAGATGTATGTTTACAAGGACAGGCAGCACTTTGCCTAATCCTGAACCTGTAAAGATATGACAAGAATCCACCGTGACCTGTCAATATCTGGGTAATCACTAATCAATCCTGTTTGTTTTTATTTGTTTAATTATCGAAAGTCCTGCCGTGGTTAAGCGAACTCTTCAAAATAGTTTTTCGAAAATCGAACCCAACGGGAACGAACGAACGGATCGAAACAAACAGAGAAGCAACGAAGCGGTTTAAAAACTTTACTAGCACTTAATTTCCACAACAAACGGAAAACATAAACAATGATTTATATTACCAACCATACAACGCCACTTTAACTTTTAACACGTACATAATTCACGGAGTCTTTGTCTAAGGGACGCGAGGAGTTTATTGTTACAACAAAACGGCCTCAAACCATGACTTAAGGCCAAGATCTAATGTAGATTGGGTCTTATCATGTATTTTGGATTTTTAAATAAAACTATATATTTCGAGCAGTGTTGACCTAGTAGTTTTAACGTGCGATTGTCATCTCTGGGATCGTAGGTTCAATCCCCGGCTGTGAAAACTTACAGTTTATGTGCCCATTTATGCACTTTTTTCTGCTTGATAATATTTGACAAGGTAGTTCTCGAATAACACAACTCGATTGACACATTTAATTCGGGATTTTACGTTTGTATTTATTATTAAATTTTATATTTATAGATACCCGCTACCCGCCCGTACACACGCTTATACGGTGGAGAAAAATATAGTGACTCGTGAGGAAACTGACACTGGTTGACACGGAGCAGATTCAGAAATCTGACGCACAGACTTAAAAGGTTGCAGCGCCATTGCTATATATATTTATTTATACAGTAGAACCTCGTTAAGTCGAACCTCGATAAGTCAAAAACCTCCAAATCTCGAAAAAATGTTTTGTTCCCTTCCCTTAAAACACCAAAACCTCCATTACTTGAAATCTTGACCCTCTGTTAGTCGAAATAATCACCGAGTCCCTCCAAGCCATTTTGGTACATATTTTCACTCTATAACTCGAAAAATTAAATTTGACCTCTGTATCTCGAACATAGGAATGTTTTATTTTACAACCTTTACAACTTGATCATTTGGAATTTATTATCTCTATTGTTTGAACAAAAATAAGTTACAGACTTTAAGAACTTGCCGACAATGTGAGTACACTATTGTTTCTTAGAAAACATTTTAGGAGTATACAATAATAAATTTATCACTCATGGAAACACGTGTTTGCTTGCTTTGTGTCAGGTGTTCAATTTTGATTCCATTTGAAATTTAGCTTAATTTATAAGAATAAACCTCAAACTCTATAACTCGAATTTTTTGACGTCTCCCTTGATGTTCGACTAATAGAGGTTCTACTGTATATGGAAAAGTCTATGTTATAACTTCAGGCTTTTAATTCCGCTATAAATAAAAATGGTTTTCGGTGACTTCATTGTCAGTAAAAAATAGAATGTTATTCAAATGTCAATAAAAGCCAAAATTAACAGATATCCAGTCTCAAGAGCTGTTTATTTGGAATGTGGAAAAAATCGATGTCTAACAATTCTATTGCAACTGTATTTACTTATACTGGCCTGAAAGATGAGAATTGAAACAAAAGAATAAACGTTTGTTTCGTCTTTTTTGTTTTGTGATTTGTGACGAAGCTGGAAATGATGTATCAATGACAGAACGCACAAGATGCGCTGCATCTACGAAAAACTTCTCAGGCATATACGAAACAGATCCATTACTACTATTTCCCGTATCTCATTAATCACATTATTATGGCTTTATATTAAAAAAAACAACAGCCATCCAATTTTTTCCGTAATTTACCATAATATTAAATTTACAGGCACTGCTCAGTTCACAAACACGCCCTGGATGCGACCGCGAGGGGAACGCTCTTTGCATCTCTATATCTTGTCTGGTACGATCTGATAAAAGCCTTTTGAGAACGAGCTTGAAGATATAGCGTCCTATTTCAATCTAATATATACAGCTAATCCATTAACGCTGTTAATAGTATTAAAAATTTTACCTACAGACACAGCGTATTCTTTAAAAACTGTACTGTACAATGACTATAGAAGCTATTTTATAATTCAATTCAATTATATATATATACGTTGTTAATGCCAGCCGGTTCGCGAGTGCGTAGCCGGTCTTTTAAGAGTTGGTAAACTCTTTTCTTAAAGGCCAAATGTATTCTTTGTGACTGTCGTTTCTATCCAAATAAATATCCATGTATGATTCATCGAACATTTAAGTTTTGTGTATTTAATCAATTTGATTTGATTCGATGAATCACGATACATGGATATTTATTTGGATAGAAACGACAGTCACAAAGAATACATTTGGCCTTTAAGAAAAGAGCATACCAATTCTTAAAAAGCCGGCAACGCACTCGCGAGCCTTCTGGCATCGAAAGTGTTCATAGGCCGCGGTATCACTTAACAGCAGGTGAGCCTCCTGCTATCTAATAAAATCAATAAAGCAGACATATTTGTTTCACTTTGGGGACTATGAACAAAGCGATTTCATTTATGTATTTAAAAACAACAGTACAACTGTTTTATGGGTACATAAAAATTATTCAGATTTAAAACACCCTTGAGAAATTTGCAATTTTAAATTAGCGTGTTTATATGAGCAGTGCTATTCTTAATTTAAAATTAACTGAGTTCTTGTTTATGAATATTACCGGTAGGCTCACGCTCACGTGAGCTTTGAACGACTTTTCAGTATAATTTAAAGCACCGTTTGTAGCAGTGAATTTTGAGTTAAGGGCAAAGGATTTTTAGCACAAACGGTTAAGCGCTTAACCGCAAACCGCTTTGGAAACGTAACGTTTTATTAATGAAATGGAAAATAAAATTGCAATACAAATTGACTCTTAATTCTTTTTTAATCTCGTGCTGCTTTTATTAATATCAGATTTTTCTTATCATGTTAGTCTAGCCTGGCTATGGTTATTCGCTGTTTGATTGGTCAAACAGAAAAGAGACCTCGTATTTCTATGTTAATTCATGAGCCTACAAAAGTGTTCTTATTATGTTTAATACAAATAAATCCATGGAAACCATTGTGCCTTATTCAATATAGCTTGTTATGTATCTCTTTATAGAATAGGGGCAAACAGGCAGGAGGCTCACGTGATGTTAAGTGATACCACCCATTGACACTTTCATTGGCAGAGGGCTTGCGAGTGCGTTGCCGTCCTTTTAAGAATTGGTACGCTCTATTCTTGAAGGACCCTCAGACGAACGTATGTATTATGCATACTATATTAAATTGCTTTTTTAAAATGACTTTATTTTTTCATGAAAAATAAAAATTCTTTATCCGACTCGATTACTGTTAAAACACGGAAATTTATGAATTTTGCTTTCGTAACTCAAATCTAACTTATCTCTATAGAACTTGACAGTTTTGACATACATCTACAGTGACAGGAGTCTCCTTCTAACATTGTTTGATTCGCAGTTATCGTATAACGGTAGCGGTTTAACCGCAGTGCGGTTTAGTGTTACGCTTGACGTTAAAATTTTCAAGCCATTTTGATGTTTCAATAGGTTTCATGAAACAGTTTTAATGGTGGTTCTACGAGGTTATAACTACAAATTATAATTTAAACTTATTCATATATTTTTTATTGCATTATATTAATTCTGAAAATGTATGAAATACATGAGAGTCAGTTTATTTAATTTGTCCATAACAATTTATAATTCGTAATATACCACAAGTATTCCTAATAATTCTTGTTGCAACTTTAATTTTTAATACTAAAAGATCCAGTCAAATATAATCTTTTGAAACTCAGAAATCTCAAAGTAATTGAAAACTACATCAGTTGGTAAGTTCTTGGCAAGTAGATGAACCACGATATCACAAGGTGAGAGATGAGAGCTCGATAACGACATTAATAGATGCTAATGTGGAAGTTAATAAAATAGAATCAGGGAGGGACAGTAGAGGGACTTGTACAGCGAAGGCATCTTTAAGATTTGTAACACAAGATTATTATATGGTAATTTATTTGGACTACCAAATTAGGACTATCGCATGATACAAACAAACAAACTAACGTACATACAAAAATATGAAAAGCAGTGCCGTCCCTACAACATGCGGACATAACGTCTAGCAGCCCTGAGAGTTCAGACTAGTCACGTAGTGAACACACACACAGAAATTTACACTGTATTTAAAACTCCTCCGAAACGGCTCGACCGATTCTTATGAAATTTTTTATGCACATTCAGTAAGTTGGAGAATCGGCTACTATCTATCTTTCAAAACCCTAAGTTATCAGGAGTACTATTAACGATTAGTATGGCGTTCCATAACGTCAAACATCTTCATTTAGGGATGTCTAATAAGACGAACGTTTCTACGTTGGTACTCTGAACCCAAAGTTTTTGTATGCAATTTCGGATTAATTCTCTTAAAATACGTAGCGCTGATGTCTAAAACTCAAGATTTAAGTTAGGATCGTAATCGCGATCGACATTGAAGGCTACAGAGTACTGGCGCAGGGTATTGTATCAATAGTAATTCCGTTATAGAAAAATGAGGGTAGGCTTGTTGATACAAATTCTCCTACCCACCTAAAGCAATAGAATTTTTTTCTTTTTTTTTTGACATATGTTTTCTTGTGTTTAACGACACATAATAGTGTTTGTCAGTAAACAACTGGATCGACAGAGCGCAGGAGGACCTACTACATGTAGGCCAACGATTGGCGGGAGATGGGTAAGGGAGCGCTTAAAGTTTCTCGTTGCGTCGGCCAATACAGTTTTTGGGTAGCAGAGCCGAGAGAGAGAGAGAGATAGTGCGTGTAAGTGAATTTTTATGTAATGCTTATTTTTATCTCACCTGTTGCTTTGTTATGTAAATTGGTTTGTTAATAACAACCCATGTGACAGTTTCGTAGCACGCAGGCGCGGTGGTCGAACCATCGTACGTCATATAATAGTCCGTATCAGGAAGCAGTCCGCGTACCGACAGACGATTCACTGGCATTTCAGCACCTGTAAATTTACTTATAATAATAAAACTTTATATATATAACAGAAATATGGAGCCACTAACACTAGGGAGACCAAGTGTTGTGGGTAACTAGAACACAATTATCCCATAGTACATGGTGCGTTTTTAAAACGATTACGATTAATGTTACGTCTAATCAAACAGAAGTCGTAACACCTTTAAGTATGCGGGAATTTATGAGTATGTGTGTGTGTGCGTATTATACACTCTGTATTACATATTTATTACGAATATATGGAGTACAGAGTAGAGTGGCTTATTAACATATTTCGCCGTAATCTGCGGACATAATTTAAAAAATATAATTAAATTTAATCTCTTTTTTTAATAATTATAGAATCCGTCACATAAAATGAAAAAGCGCAGATATTTTTATCGAAGGTTAAAAATAGGTATGAAATATATAAACCTTACCTCCATATTTGATATTTTCCAATTCCTCTGTTAACACTCTTAGCTCTGGATTCGATAAGTCGCCAAGCTAAAAATTTAATTTAATCGTCTGTTCAAAATCAGATTGGTATAAAAATATAAGTTTTTTTTTCCATTTGAGACACACATGAAATCTGGCCTATATGGCCTGTATAAAACACAAATCAATATCAAATAATGGCCCCCTTATAGAGAAGAAAATAGACAGTTCTAGTTTTATGTTTGATTTCCTATGTTGTAACGTCGAGTGGAAACGATTATTAATTTACGTTAACTGCCAGCTTAGTTCTAAGCGTGGGCAGGTCATATTTCTAAAGTAGATGGTCACTTGAAACAACAATATGGACTGGACCTACTGGAAAGTAATGGAAGGCAAAAGAAAAGATGGACAGATGACGTAATACGTGGCTCAAGACAGAAATAATTGGAAAAATATTTAAAATTTGTCGACCCCCACTATTTCCGTTATAGACACGAATTCAGCCTCTCTTTTTCTAGAATTCTAGCAGTTTATAGCACACTTTTATATACGCATTACAGATACAACCCGTAATAATTTCTAGAATATCAGATCCCCAAGTTTTCACGCTACTTCATGCATCCAGCCAATTGCATAATTAGCTATGCAGCTTTATTAATTCTATGCAAAACTTACACCAGTAATAAATAATAGGTATCGGAGAAATTTGCTAACCACGTTTGACTTTGCAAGCTGGCGATATATGTACACAGCCCGAGACAACATTGAAACTACCCGCATTAGATCGTAAAACGATCGAATAGCTCTTTATATAAGCTGATTCATCAAGAAATAGTGCCCACGGGTTATTTAGTCAACCTATGTGCTATAATAAATAGATAGAATATCAAAATATGTTTCAATAATAACTCATTGGTCTAGTGGTTAGTACCCCTGACTGCGAATCCATGGGTCCCGGGTTCGATCCCCGGCTGAGACGAACAACGATGTGATGAGCATTTGGTGTTGTGCTTTAGGTCTTAGGTGTTTAAATATATATATTTATAAGTCTATCTATGTATAATATGTATGTATATCCGTTGCCTAGTACCCATAACACAAGCTTCACCAGCTTAGCATGGGACTAGGTCAATTGGTGTGAATTGTCTTAAAAAAAAAAATTAAAAAAAATAACGCCATCTATTGCATTTTTGTAACACTCAAACTTTAATTAGTATCTGTATTCATTGATTTTTTTGTCCGCCGCCCATTGCCAGAAGGCTCGCAAGTAAGTTGTCGGTTATTTGAGAATCGGTACTTTTCTTGATAGACCCTAAGTCAAATTTCTTCGGAAATACTTCAGTAGGCAGCTGGTTCCACATAGTGGTGGTGCGCGGTAAAAACTGCCTTAAACTAACTCAGTTGTCGGACAGACGTAGAGGTGATACGGATAAGGTCCAATGATGGAACGCAGCTGCTGGTATTAATCCGAACAATTCCTCTGAATGCTCTCCATGGTAAATGCGGTAGAACAGAGACCCCACATCTCTGCGCAACGCTATGAGATCAAGCCGTTCGGAAAGTCTATAATGATTTATGTCATCTATTTGCTTGTCTTTGATTTCCATTTATTCTATAGTCTATTGAAAATAGCCTTGTTGAAACAGCTAGGTATTGTGTTTTACTAACCAAATTCAAATACAGTAATTTTTCCACATTTTTTTTAGTGTTCTCTACGAAATGCTAAGGGATCAATCCGATCGGAAAGTCTATAATGATTTATGTCATCTATTTGCTTGTCTATGATTTCCATTATATAATAAATGGAAATCATAGACAAGCAAATAGATTTTAAAAATTCAAATGATATTGAAAATAGCCTTGCTGAAACAGCTATTGGATTTTACTAACCATTTCAAATACATCAATTTTTACACCATTTTTTTAGTGTTCAAAACGCAACTCTAATCAAGCCGATCGGAAAGTCTTTGATGGTTTATGTCATCTATTTGCTTGTCTATGATTTCCATTTATTCTATAGTCTATTGACAATAGCCTTGTTGAAACAGCTATTATGTTTTACTAACCAACTACAAATACATAATTTCATATACAATTTTTTTAGAGTTGCTTTGATGAGACTTCTTTTACATACTGAGAATAGCGCGGTTACTAGCTGTAAGTAGATTTATGTTTTATATACGAAATATGGTGGCACTAATAACACCTTTCCGATTCAATTACTGTCAATTTAATCCAAAAGAAAACAAATCAAACGTGAAAATATAAAGTTGTCGAAGCAAAAAACGGCGAAAATTTTCCCTTATTGGGTAGGAATCATACCTTCATCTTAAACTTTCTTCCTTTTTAAATTTTATCAACGTAATACGTTATTAAAATTAACTTAGATAAAAAAAAATGGCGCTACAACCTTTTTAGGTCTGGGCCTCAGATTTCTGTATTTAAAGAAGCATTTAAATTCAAATTCAAAATCATGCATTCATTTAACATTTCGTACATTATTATTTATTACTTAAGATGTCATGTGAAACATGGTGTAATGGTTGCATCTCCTTACAAACGTTGTGTAAAACCAAAACTTGGCGATTGAAAGGAGTGGCGAAGAGTTTATTGCCAGTTCTTCTCGTCCGTTCTACGCCCTTGATACTCGAACTGGCAGTAAATGTAAAATTAGAAGCTTTTCATTTTTTAACGTTCATAAGTCTAGTAAATTGTGTTACCTATACGAATAAATGATTTTGAATTATGATATTCTAAGAAACTTTGTCATTAAATATAAAACCTTGTTAACATAGTTAAGAAAATATAGCTTGCATGTAAGATGCAACATAAACTAACAAACTTTCTACTAAAGCTGTGTCGTTGTTTAAATTCAGGTATTCCTAACAGCGTGCTAAACAATTACCATTTCTATAGTTGTACTAAAATTTGTGTAAATGCACAGAAGTTTGCAAACGATTCTAGAAATGAGTTTTGTATCGGCTAAGTTTTATAAATTAATAAAAATAAATTAATAAATCAGTGGCGCTACAACCTTTTTAGGTCTGGGCCTCAGATTTCAATACCTGTTCCATGATCATTTGTCAATGTTATAGGCAAGTAGGTGATCAGCCTTCCTGACACACGCCTTCGACTTTTTGGGTCTAAGGCAAGCCGGTTTCCTCACGATATTTACCTTCACCGATCGAGTGAATGTTAAATGCGCGCATAGACAAGTCCATTGGTGCACAGCCGGGGATCGAACATACGACCTCAGGGATGAGAGTCGCACGCTGAAGTCACTAGACCAACACTCTAGAGATGTATTAATAATATATTTTATTGATAAGTAAGTGCCAAAGGCTTTGTAAGTCAAGTCTGCCGTTGAAAATTCACTCAATCAGTGCAGCGGGATGACCATCTAATAGGCAACGATGGCGAAACATCGTGAAGCGCATCACATCTGCCACTTTTATTACCACTCCTTCATAGCTATCACGACAGCTCTGTCAAGAGTGTACCGGGTAGGAAGCCCACGAATTTGCTTATTAATTAGTTTTTTATTTATCTTACTGAGACATTTGATTTCCTAGTATTATTAGTCATAGAAAGAAAAAATCGTGTTCACCCTACTTCGAACACACGACCATGAGGTAAAGAATCACAACTATTTTTATCGTTTAACGATATTAATCAATAACCTAAATCAATATTTGTGGTGGTTAAAAAATGAGCGATTTCCCCAATGTTAATACAAAAATTAATGTTAATTTAATTTATTTTATCATTATTACGAGTACTAAGGATGTCATGTAGAACATGGTGTAATGGTTGCAGCTCCTTACAAACGTTGTGTAAAACAAAAACTTGGTGATTAAAAAGAGTGGCGGACAGTTTATTGCCAGTTCTTCTCTTCCGTTCTACGCCCTTGATTTGAGAACTGGCAGTAAATGTAAAGCTAGAAGCATTTAATGTATTTTTTTTTGACGTTCATAAGTGTACATTGTGTTACCTACATGAATAAATGATTTTTGACTTTTGACTTTTTGATAGAAAGAAATCGTGTTCCCCCCTACTTCGAACACACGACCTTGAGGTGAAGAATCGCAATTATTTTTATCGTTTAACGATATTCAATAACTTATTTCAATATTTGTGGTAGTTTAGTTAAAAAATCCAGTACTCAAAAACGCGTTTCAAGCGAGTTAGTAAAAGAGATAGTATAATTTTTAAATGAAAAATATTAAATCAGTAACAAAATACAGCCGCTATTTTAATTTATTAGATTTGAATCAGAGGTAAACATTTTTCTTTCGTATTTCAGACAGTTGTTAATTTGAAGTAATAGCATCGGCGGCTAATCCAATGGCGCACAGAAAATTCCAATTTCCTTAATTAACTAGTTTGGGGTGGATGCTATGAAAGGTGCGGCATCGTTGATAACACGATATCGATAACTCACCTCCTATCTCTAGTATAAAACAAAATTCAGTCTTGTTGTGTTTACAATTAGGTATGCAAAGGATTTTAAAGTGCTGATTCAAGATCAATTTTGTGCGTGCCTTGCTACTAAGATATACATTAAATCATGATTATATTATAGTATAGTAGCTGCCCCGCGAACTTCGTTTCTACTTAATGTGACTTTACTTAGCCTACCTTTTTAGTATATACATGGAACATTTTGCTATGCTACCCCAGAGACTGTTTGGTTTTCCGGAATGAAAACTTTTTAGGTTTTTCTGTGAATTTTCTCTATATAAACCTCAAGAGTTCAAGTTATAAGTTCTTAATTAACAAATAAAAAATAAGGGTTGATCGTAGACGGTAGATAGTGCGTTTATTAAGGCAGTTTTTGCCGCGCACCACTACTATGTGGAACCAGCTGCCCACTGAAGTATTTCTGAACCAATTCGACTTAGGGTCTTTCAAGAAAAGAGTGTACCAATTCTTAAAAGGCTGGCAACGCATTCGCCAGCCCTCTGGTATTGAGAGTGTCCATCACATATCACTTTAAATCAGATGCTGCCCGTTTGCCCACTTTTTTATAAAAAAAAACAATATAATACATAGTGATATTAAAAGACTGTCAAATAAATTTACCCTCCGTTTTAGTATTACCTTACACCTTACAATACGCTTAACAAAAACGTAAAAATGAGCATATTTTATCCAATACAATACTCACCTGTAAGAGTAAAGAAATCGAAACAATCCCCTGAGCTTTGTGTAAAGCCTCCGAAAAGTTTGAATACAGCTGCGAATTGAAACCAAATATTTGAATCTGTAACAAAAGAAAATCTTGAATGTTAAAAATCGTATTTTGAAGCCATTTAACAAAGGTTGTTATAAGGAAATTTAAGAAGTTAAATTGTGTTGGGAACGAAGTTATATCATTTTAGGACGTACAGTAGATTACTGTCGTGTTGATAAATACAGTAGATTTTTGTATAATAATTCTGTCGAAATTGTTTTTTATTTATGTATTATTACTTATTAGTATCTTTAATTCTAATAAAACTTTATGGCTACCTATATTATAATTAAATTCGTAAAATGTAATTATTGGGTGATTAAATAAATACAATAATCGACAAGAATAAAAACGTTATTAACATAATGAAGTTTCGTAATAGTCACATAAGAATTAATTTTTAACATTTTCGATTTTTGTGTTTTAAGTATATTTATATTTTAAAAAAATTGCTTTCGTTTGCCTTGTTACAACTCAAGAATGGCTGGGCTGATTATGATTGTGAAATATTTGTGGAAGTTCAAGGAAGGTTTAAACGGGGAAACATAAATAATAAATAAAGAAAATTACTAAAAACAACAATTGAATTTTCCAATAAAAACGGTTCCTAACTGGGAAATAATTTATCTCTTTTGTGTTTTTAGAAATAAAAAATTGTCACAGTTGTCATATTTATGCAATTAAATTTCTGTTGTGTTACTATAGTCCAATACCTTTGGTCAGTTATAAAACAATGTACTAAGTTTTGACAAATATACAGGTGATACGAATTTACCGTCATCTAGTTTAACTTAATTTAAAATTCATATTGTATCTACTCAAAACCATTTGAATTATAGAATTTGTGTTAGTGTGCGGTAGTCTTAAGTACTTAACAACTAAATGAAAAAATAGAACACAAGAACAGAGTGTCTTCTTCTGAATAGAGGTTGTAAGTTTCTTATATTAAATATCCTTTAGTGATTTAAGTTAGACTTAAATTTCTTATTAGTCTTAAGTAAGCTAGATCGTAATGTTCCACAATGTCTCAGTGAAGACACAAGTATTAAAAATATGTATGTAGCATCTACTCGATTATAGTTTTACTCTAAATATCAATGAGTGTTGATACTATCGTCGGCATTTAATCTATGCTTAGATATTTTTTCGCTCATTGAGAGCTAAATAAATAATAATATTACCTATGTAGCCGGGGCGTATTTCGCGAGACGCGTAACACACCATTCGTGAATTGTTGGAATTAATATAATGTATCTTGTTTCTTGGAAAAATTTTAGAGATAGAAAAAGTCCCTGGACACAATGGCCGGAGAGTAGAGAATTATTAATAAAAAAAATTAAAAAAAAGAATAATACAGTAGATGAGAAATTTACTGTATTTTTTCTACTGTAATGTAACATCACTGGTTTAACGTGACTCAGGAGGTATTTGCCAAATAAACAGTATGCTTCAGTTAGCCCGAAGTCGTTTGTTGGGATTACGTCGGGTACGGGCCCATGCGTGTAAAACATCTGTCACTTCTTTTGAACTTAAAGGAATCCGCGACGAAATTCCAACATATTGGCTGTTTATTTGTGGCTTAGGGTGTTTGATTTAATGTTACATTTTAACAAGATGGCTTTTTAATGCTTCGTTTTGTTACGTTTTCTCTAAGTTTATGAGGAAAGGTTTTAAATAACTAATTTCTAAAATATTTAGAACGCCTGTTAGATAGAACACGTGTCCCGAGAGCTGATGCTTTCTCGTTCAATGAATAGATATCGCAATACAACGATTCTTGCCAGCACTGCCACAGGGACTAAATTTTTTAAATATGTTTTAATTTTCCATTTAACATTTTTTTATTATTAGTGGGTTAAGAATATTGTTAATGATATATTTATAAAATAACTCATTTAATTTATCAATTAAGTCTTATAAAACGAAATAAGTTTAATTGTAATTGCTCCGTTCTTTTTCAACACAGTATAAACACAATTTGACAGAAACAGACGAAAGAGTAACTCTAGTAGATTAGGGAATCAATCAATTGATTTGGGACAATCTATAGTTCTGCTAACAATATAAAATAATCAAAGACTGGAAAAGGAGTCATTACAGTCAATAAAGTTCAGTTTACATTTTAAAAATTAAATAAATAAATATTTATTATTATTCTCTTACATAAAGTGTAACATGAATTCTATTATTATTCGAATGTTGTTTTTAAATTATGTCCAATGCCGTAGCAACTTCCGTGGGCAACTTCATTCTGTTAATTTTGTGTCACTATTGTGTGTGAAATTTCACTCTCATCAATTTTTTATAACGCGCCTAAAGAAGTATAACTTCAAAAGTGAATAAATCAGTGGCGCTACATTTTCAGGTCTGGGCCTCAGATTTCTGTATCTGTTTCATGATCATTTGCCAATCTAATAGGCCAAGTATACATAGGTTAACAGATCGATAATCTAGAATAATTTATTATTCCTGGTACAAATGTTAGCAAGTCTGCAATCAATTAGGGCGCATCAATCCAAGTGTTTACCAGGCGTAACTTGACGAAACTGAGATACGCTAGTGCTAATTAGCTCGCTCGCAGCTCGTGTTTCTGTTTAATACTTTCCTTCCGTTAATTAATCTTGTATAAAATATATTATGCAAGGTATATTGTGAGCAGTGTTGGCCTAGTGGCTTTAGCGCAAGAAGAGATGGTGATCCATCCCTGCAAGCACTGGACCCGATCTCCCCTACCTATTCCTAAAAGCGTATGGCCCGATCTGTGAAGGATACTTGCTGTGTCAAGTATCTTCACAAATCAACAATGGGCGGGGAGAGGCGGACACAACCGCCGCATCGCATGTCGGGAAGCGGATAAGGCTCTGCTGTTACCGCATCCCGCCTAAGGCGATTGTTGGTGGCGCCTTGGGGTTTTAGGGGGTATGCACATTCGCGAGTCCCACATAACCCTCCCGCACTAAGCAGTCGCACCGCCGTAGGGTATGCGCAATGCCCCAAGTAAAAAAAAAAAGTGGCTTTAGCGTGCGACTCTAATCCCTGTGCAACAATGGACTTTCTATGTATGTGCGCAATTAACGTTCGCTCGAACGGTAAAGGAAAACATCTCGAGGCTGCCTTAGACTCAACAAGTTGTCGGCGTCAGGCACAGGAGGCTGATCACCTACTTGCCTATTAGATTAATAAATGATCATTAAACAGATACAGTAATCTGCTCAAACCTACGATTGAAGCGCCACTGATTTTTTATTTATCAAAATATGGAAATAAATATTTACAGGTGAATTTGAATCAGTTCGAGTCGTTACAGAAACAAATCAGTATTTATTTTAAAGCTGGCCTTACAATGCCGTTCAAAGTTAGTTAACGGTCTGGTGAATACTATTCGTATATATGACCAGAGCTTGACTGAGTTATGCACACATCATTTTCATTTAATAATTCTAGACCGAGATCGGACCGCGACCGAACCGTGAATGACCTTATATTATGGAGCCAGCCTCTAGTATGTATTTAGAGAGATATATACTCGCTGACCCACCAAAACATTGTTTTGCCATGCGTATTATTTCTAGGAAACATTTTTTTATTTAAATAAAAATAACTATTTACTATATTAAAAAATAGGGGTTCTTTGTAGAGGGATGAAAATTGAGGGTTGTATGTATTTTTGTATGTTGTATCATAAAAAAAAAACAATATTTTTCGAGTGAACACCGTTACTACTTAGGGGTTTGAAAAGTCGATTCTCGGACTTACTTACATTTTTTACATGCATAAAAAAATTCATAAGAATCGGTCGAGCTGTTTCGGAGGAGTATGGGAACGAAAATTGTGACACGAGAATTTTATATATTAGCTGATATATATTGATACATTATATATTCATATGTTACATTTATTATTACATAGAATTAAATAAATACTTTTTTTAGATTTCTTGGAAAAAACATTTTTATATGTATTTCCTAATCAGCTGTCAGTCAGTCAGTCACTTCACTGTATCACTGAAAATCAGTGTCGCAGTATTATAAATTAAAATATGAATTGGGTTATTTTTTAATTCAAAATCGTTTTGCATTGAATCAACTTCATTAATCAAACTAAGAATGTTATTCTTTGTTACTATATATCCTGCTTCATAGGACAATCAAACTAGACAAAATCAACTGGTTGCTATTCTAGTTATATAGCTTTAACTTTGCTTTGTTTTTTGAAATATGACATATTAATATATAATAATTATTTAATGCATTGTTTTTTAAAACACCATGCGCCTATTTTATTTTAGTGTAGTAGTTTTTTTTGTTCTAGGTACATGGTCTTCACATATAATTATCAAATCAATGCATAGAAAATATTGTAAAAACTATTTTAAAAGAGTAAGTATGGAGTTTCATGCCCATTATTCTCCATATGAAACTGCCTTTTGGAAGGAAAGTCACTTTTTATTATTTTTAATTTGTAATATTCTTTATTGAAATAAATGATTTTGTCTGATGAGTTTGACTTTTACTTGATATATGAACCTTTTAGTTCCATTAAGTTCAATAAAAAATGTATGTAAACATTTATATTTTTTTTGTAAAGTACCTATCATTTATTTTTAGTTACATATTATATTGAATATGAACAATAGTTTGCTTGTTTTTGTAATCTATGTTCTACACTTTGACAACTACACAACAAAAAGAAACCATGTAAACTCAACAATTGTTTCCATATCTCACTAAACGACATACTTCAATAGCTTTTTACTTATAAAGCCAAACTAATTAATCGCTTTACGAGTTAAAAACGCAACATCTTTACTAAAATTATATTTTATATACATTCATTACTTTATTAATCATTAATCAATGTGAGAAACTGCCTCACAAAATAGCTTCTTTTGTTACCACAGAAATAAGCTATCAAATAACAGAATTATCGATATGGGATAATTTGCTTACCTCAGCAGGGAAAGAATATCCATTAATGGCATGTTCCGAACCAAATTGATCGTGTAGACCGTAATGTATGTGGATCTCGTGAAACTGATACTTGTACGAGAGCGGTCCACCTGTTATATTGATGTGGTGACGTGTCTCATTTTCCACTGTGAAGATCACCGAGTGACCCGTGTTGCTAATTAATCCATTTATCTGAAAATTTCAGGATTTTATTATCGACGCAATTATTTTAATTTTTGAAATAAATACGACGACATCGTTTAGATAGATAGCTTATAGCGTTTAGCTTTGATTTTGGTCAATATAATAGAACAATATTATATTGACCAAAATCAAAGGTCTCGGCTGAATTCTATTGTATTAGGGTGCGTCCACATCTGGCGATTGCGCCGCGAATGTGCAGCTCGCGAGCCGTTTGCGAGCTACGCGCGTGCAGTCACGACAGTGGTTTGGTGCGCCTTTTTAGCGCAACTCATGCAAGGCTCGTAAAAGCCGAGCATGCAGCGGCACACGAACAAAAATGCATGCGCGCAGTACGTAAACTGCTAGCGAGCTGCACATTCGCGGCATATTCGCCAGATATGGACGCACCCTTAGGTACTTAACAACGTCATCGGCTGTTACGACTATCGGTTTTTACGACCAAATATGAGTAGTCCCTTCGATGTCATTATAACAGATTTTGAATTATTTTCGTTAATACATTCCTTTTGATCAAACATTGATTATATTTTTTACTAGCTGTGCTGTGGTTCCACTCGAATTAATTCGGTCGTAGCAGGATGTTTTATATCCTAGAGCTTTTCTCGGTAAATTGACTTTTAATGCCAAACAATTGTTTTGTTAGACATGGTATCGCGGACATTTTTGTAGATATGTATACTTATATAACTGTAGGACATCACTTTCATCTATTGTCAATAGTTTCTCGAATTTAAAAAAACATTAAAACATCAAACAAATGAAAATGAAAACACTAATTAGTATGACTTGCAATATACATTTTACATAAATTTAGGTTATATTTGAATATATTATTTATTTACTATGTAATTGAGTGCTATGTATTATAAATTAAAACATGAAATCATAAATCGTTATCAAATCTCGAGGGGGAATGCTTATTTTAATTTGTAATTAATATGTTGGAATTGTCGACGTTTTCAAAATTGTTTTTTTAATTAATGATTAAAATGTCTTACCCTATGCTTATCTATATGTAAAAATCTTAAGTTGGGATCGAAGAGCAACTTCTCCGGTTCCAGGTTTACCGGGGACTGTCTGCGGCCTTTGTTGCATAACGACCATTCTGGGTTGATGAGCCCCCAGAAGGCTGGACCTGTTGACAATCGTAATATTAAAGAAATTCTTATTCTTAACTTTTCCCATTATTTTTTTTTTAAAGACAATTCACACCAATTGACCGAGTCCTAAGCTGGTGAAGCTTGTGTTATCGGTACTAGGCAACGGAAATACATACATAGATAGATAGATATATAAATACATATTTAAACACCTAAGACCTAAGCACAACACCAAATGCTCATCACATCGATGTTTGACTCAGCCGGGGATCGAACCCGGGACCCATGGATTCGCAGTCAGGGGTACTAACCACTAGACCAATGAGTCGTCAATTTTTTTTACGTTGAATTGCGAACCGAAGAAGAGGTTTAAAAGAACGCTCTGCGCAGACTCCGAAACTCACTTCCCGTGTCTTCGTTCAATGTCTACTGTCTACGTAGCTTGACTTCTGTTTTCCTTTTTTTTTCTTGCGTGGGGAAATGCCTTATGGTGGATGGTTATGTGGAAATCGCTACTGTGCATACCCACTAAAACCCCACCAGCAATCGCCCGAGGCAGGACATGGTAACAGCCTTGTCTGCATCCCTACGATTTCTTTTGAAGTTATACTTCTATATGCGCATTATGAAAAAGTGATGAGAGTGAAATTTTACGATGCGCGCGCACCGTGACACAAAATTAACAGAATGATGTTGCCCACGGAAGATGCTACGGCATTGGACATAATTTAAAAACAACATTCGAATAATAATACAATTTATGTTACACTTAATGATAGAGAGTAATAATAAATATTTATTTATTTAATTTTTCAAATATAAACTGAATTTTATTGACTATAATGACTCCTTTTCCAGTCTTTGATTATTTAATTGTAATTAATTATTTGAATGCAATCAAAAACTATTTTTAATAATGCCAAAGAAGTATAACTTCTTACGCGCGTACATAAGTACACGCACTCTTTTTTTTTAACCTAACTTATTACTAGAACCATCTTTTTTACATTGTATCAGCTCCAATTGATGTTATGATGTTATGATATGCGGAGTTTAGATTGTTCCACCATAATATTCTTGTACGATAATCAAAGAAATAAATTATTATTAAAAGATTTCTTAATCTCGTATGTGAATCGTATATTTTTACTAACGTAACCTATTACTAGAACATCTGTATATAGCCTAGTAAATAGCATTCCCCATTGGTACTATATCTAATATATAAAATTCTCGTGTCACAATGTTCGTTCCCATACTCCGTAACGGCTCGACCGATTCTTATGAAATTTTTATGCATATTCAGTAAGTCTGAGAATCGGCTACTATTTATCTTTAAAACCCCTAAGTGATAATGGGTGTCTATCCCAAATTTATTTTTTATTTTTAGAAAAAAACTATTATTTTTTTGATTAAGTATACAAAAATACATACAACTCCTAATTTTCACGCCTCTACGATCAACCCCTATTTTTTATTATAGAAGATAGTTATTTTCATTAAACTAAAAAAATGTTTCCAAGATATAATATATACATAATGGGTACATGGCAAAACGATGTTTGCCGGGTTAGCTAGTATACTATAGTAGTAAGTATATAGTTTCGAAGATTCCTTCTAGTTTCGGAAGTATGTCAATAAGTACTAATACGAATCCGTAGTATCTTCAACTCAAGACGAATACTATTACTCGTGTACGACCTTATTAATATTGCGAACAGATAGACCGCTTGTTAACAAAACCACTTGCATTCCTATCCACGTATATCATTTATTTATTTCTTCTGTTTTATAAACTCATACTAGTTTACTATCTTTCAAAACGTTCACAAATGAACATCGCTTATATTCTATAAAAGTAATGTCCGTTTATTTTGGAATAAGGTTTATTTATCTGTAATTCCACGAACCTGAGTAAAAAAAATCTAGAAAAATTGTCGGAAATCGAGAAAATTATCCGTCCTACGTAAATAATGAAATTAAAAAAAAAGAAAATTAATCAATAAAGCTTTTTATAAATTTGAGGAATACTTAAATGATCCTAATCCTTGTTGATTTGCTCCAGTTCAAACAATTTGTATGACTCAATACTTGGCGATTAAATTGAGTGGCGGAAAGTATCTTGCCAGTTCTTCTTACCCGCTCTACGGCCTTGACTTGCGAACTGGTAGTAAATGTAAATTTACAATTAATTTAACTTCTTTCTGACAATTCATAAGTGTAGGTACTTGTTTACCTACATGAATAAAGATATTTTGAGTTTTGAGCTTGAGTTTATTTGACTTTACAAATATTCCACAGTTTCTATTAACAATAATAATATATCTAATAAATATATATTTTATTTAACTCAAACAGACGTAAGGTACACAATTGTCTTACGTATAGATAAAGGGAAACGTTACACCGATAATAATTTGCCTAGTACAAACACAAAAAGTTCACAGCATAGAATAAAACTTAACGGTGTAATTAATGATAACATTCGTAAATCGAAACAATTGCAAGTGCGGCCTATCAAGCAATACGACAAAGCCACAGTTAACACTCTTTAATCAAACATGGCGAGCAGACGTGTAAAAATTATGTGTTACCCTCAATAAAATTAATAAGCAAATTACTCTAAATTTTTTTAAGAATACAAAATTCATAAGAACATTGTGAGGATTTTTAATTAAACAGTTGAGATTTAATTTAAACTATTGAAAATGAAGGTTAGATTGCATATTGCCACGATAATAATGACTGGCCATTAGATGGGCTTGATTAGAAATTATAAATTAACGGATAAATTTGTGGTTGTATCGAAATATTTGTTGTGTATGAAAATTATAATGTGGACGATACTTGAACAGTTTTCACGTAGTTTAAATGCCTTTCATTTTTTAATTTATCTATTTTTGATGTTCAGCTGGTTACAACACAATGGGAATGTTTAATTAATTCTTATTTTTTTATTGTTCTGCTCATAATTACTTAAGATGTCATGTGGAACATGGTGTAATGGTTGCAGCTCCTTACAAACATTGTGTAAAACAAAAAACTTGGCGATTAAAAAGAGTGGCTGAGAGTTAATTGCCAGTTCTTGTCTTTTTGTTCTACGCCCTTGATTTGAGAACTGGCAGTAAATGTAAATTTAGAAGCATTTCATATATATTAGTTTTTTGACGTTCATAAATGTACATTTTGTCACCTATATGAATAAATGATTTTTGAATACCTTAAGAAAGAGAACTGATTAGTGTGAAAATTATAGATATAAGATCGAATTTCTTCTTGCCCGCTCTACGCCCTTGACTTGCGAACTGGTAGTAAATGTGAATTACGAATCAATCTATCATCTATCTGTTGACGTTCATAAGTGTACTTGTTTTCCCATATGAATAAAGTTATTTTGAGTTTGAGTTTGGGTAGTAAGGGTGTTTAATGAATAAAAACTTTATTGTATATAGAACTTGGATAACCTCTATTGTGTTGAACTCAACTCGAAACGATTCAAACGCTGTCAAATACAGCGGTGATTTTTCATGAAAATCCTCCGTACTTAGTTGATACATTAGACCACGGTTTTTACTGGCAACATAAGAATTCTTGAAAAGTATAAGTGGCGTCTAGAAAAACGCTTACGTAACCAAGGTATTTCAATATGTGAGAAAACAGCGGAAACGTGGCCAAAGTGCTTTGGATCGCGTTCACGGTTTTATTATTTACGGCCTTGAAAATTGCATGAGCACAGCGGTTGTGGTCACGCCTACTTTATTGCGTTAAGTGAACTTTTGTATACTTTTTGGCACGGCAAAAGTGCAATTATGTCACTTGCACACTTCTAATTAAACCTTTGTTTAACGCAGAACGGATATCGTGGATTTAATCGGCGAAACTATAATTGTTATAGCATCTCTTTTTTTATTGAAAAGTCTCTCAGTGATGTTTCAGTCGTGTATTACAGGACTACTTATAAAAAAAACATGTGTACTTATGTACACGCCTTAGAAGCGTAACAAGAAAACAATCTTTTAATTTTTTATCTTTCGCCTTATTCTATGTAGAAAATACGACACTAGCAATAGAAAAAAATAAATACATTGAAAGTTTTATTATAACACATTATCTAGTTAAATAAAGTTTATTTAAATATTACAATAAAATTATTTCTACATAATTAAAGAAATTGACATTTTTTATTTTTAAATGTTTACTATGCTATGCTATTCAGGGTATCGGTTTCTTTGTGACAGTGCGCTCGCGCATCGTAAAAATTTACTCTCATAATTTTTTCCTAACGCGCCAAATGATACTTCATTACTTGAATAATAATACATTAAATTACTTTTTCATGAATTGTCCCATTTTCGTGTGGTGTTGAGCGTTATTTAAAATAAGTTTCAAAATATCTATTACTCATTTCCACTTGTCATATTTACCAACCAAAAGTCTTATTGACTTTGAATTTCGAATTATAGAGAGAAATTCCTTAAGTGTTTGAGCAGATTTTAAGTTTTTACAAAAGACATTCTTCTTGATTGGATACTATGTCTATAATTTTTCCACTGTGAGTACCTTCTCTTCTTTAAGGTATGAGATCGAACTAAACAAAAAAATATAACATTATTACATTCCCATTTACCAAGATAAAACTGATCAATCAAAAATAAATATTCAAGTAATAAAAAACAGTCATAAAATAGTATCGCACATTGCGCCTTCTAATTTTAAACAATTTTTTTTACCACAAATGTATTGCTTAATTTACATTTATTTCTAATCAAGTATATTTTAAAATTATTTCAAATTAATTCCACACATTTCCTCTTTACTAACCAATAGTCCCGTGACATTGAATTTAGAATTCTATAACTCAAAATTAAATTAGTACAGTAGATTTTCCAGAGAATTTTAAATGTAGAACCAATATATTTTAAAGACTTGAACAAAAATGTACTACATACACTGATTACTAATGGTGTTGAATATTACAAGAGATCGGAGGGCTTGGAGGCTCACGCAACATCACTTTAATACTTGTAATAAATTATTATTAAAAGATTTCTTAATCTCGTATGTGAATCGTATATTTTTACTAACGTAACCTATTACTAGAACATACTGTATTATATATAACCTATTACTATATATAACTGTATATAGCCTAGTAAATAGCATTCCCCATTGGTACTATATCTAATATATAAAATTCTCGTGTCACAATGTTCGTTCCCATACTCCGTAACGGCTCGACCGATTCTTATGAAATTTTTATGCATATTCAGTAAGTCTGAGAATCGGCTACTATTTATCTTTAAAACCCCTAAGTGATAATGGGTGTCTATCCCAAATTTATTTTTTATTTTTAGAAAAAAACTATTATTTTTTTGATTAAGTATACAAAAATACATACAACTCCTAATTTTCACGCCTCTACGATCAACCCCTATTTTTTATTATAGAAGATAGTTATTTTCATTAAACTAAAAAAATGTTTCCAAGAAATAATATATACATAATGGGTACATGGCAAAACGACGTTTGCCGGGTTAGCTAGTATACTATAGTAGTAAGTATATAGTTTCGAAGATTCCTTCTAGTTTCGGAAGTATGTCAATAAGTACTAATACGAATCCGTAGTATCTTCAACTCAGACGAACACTATTTCTCGTGTACGACCTTATTAATATTGCGAACAGACAGACCGCTTGTTAACAAAACCACTTTCATTCCTATCCACGTATATCATTTATTTATTTCTTCTGTTTTATAAACTCATACTAGTTTACTATCTTTCAAAACGTTCACAAATGAACATCGCTTATATTCTATAAAAGTAATGTCCGTTTATTTTGGAATAAGGTTTATTTATCTGTAATTCCACGAACCTGAGTAAAAAAAATCTAGAAAAATTGTCGGAAATCGAGAAAATTATCCGTCCTACGTAAATAATGAAATTAAAAAAAAAGAAAATTAATCAATAAAGCTTTTTATAAATTTGAGGAATACTTAAATGATCCTAATCCTTGTTGATTTGCTCCAGTTCAAACAATTTGTATGACTCAATACTTGGCGATTAAATTGAGTGGCGGAAAGTATCTTGCCAGTTCTTCTTACCCGCTCTACGGCCTTGACTTGCGAACTGGTAGTAAATGTAAATTTACAATTAATTTAACTTCTTTCTGACAATTCATAAGTGTAGGTACTTGTTTACCTACATGAATAAAGATATTTTGAGTTTTGAGTTTGAGTTTATTTGACTTTACAAATATTCCACAGTTTCTATTAACAATAATAATATATCTAATAAATATATATTTTATTTAACTCAGACAGACGTAAGGTACACAATTGTCTTACATATAGATAAAGGGAAACGTTACACCGATAATAATTTGCGTAGTACAAACACAAAAAGTTCACAGCATAGAATAAAACTTAACGGTGTAATTAATGATAACATTCGTAAATCGAAACAATTGCAAGTGCGGCCTATCAAGCAATACGACAAAGCCACAGTTAACACTCTTTAATCAAACATGGCGAGCAGACGTGTAAAAATTATGTTATTAATAAGCAAATTACTCTCAATTTTTTTAAGAATACAAAATTCATAAGAACATTGTGAGGATTTTGAATTAAACAGTTGAGATTTAATTTAAACTATTGAAAATGAAGGTTAGATTGCATATTGCCACGATAATAATGACTGGCCATTAGATGGACTTAATTAGAAATTATAAATTAACGGATAAATTTGTGGTAGTATCGAAATGTTTGTTGTGTATGAAAATCATAATGTGGACGATACTCGAACAGTTTTCACGTAGTTTTTAAATGCCTTTTATTTTTTTATTTATCTATTTTTGATATTCAGTTGGTTACAACACAATTGGAATGTTTAATTAATTCTTACTTTTTTATTGTTCTGCTCATAATTACTTAAGATGTCATGTGGAACATGGTGTAAGGTTTGCAGATCCTTACACACATTGTGTAAAACAAAAAGACTTGGCGATTAAAAAGAGTGGCTGAGAGTTTATTGCCAGTTCTTCTCTTCCGTTCTACGCCCTTGATTTGAGAACTGGCAGTAAATGTAAATTTAGAAGCATTTCATATATATTAGTTTTTTGACGTTCATAAATGTACATTTTGTCACCTTAAGAAAGAGAACTGATTAGTGTGAAAATTATAGATATAAGATCGAATCAAGAAGAGAAATGAATGTCACGAATGACATAACGTGACCATCACACTCTAATATCCAAGGAGTATTAACTCCAATTTTTTATTTTAAAAATCTATTTCTATCGAGACTTTTGCTATACAGAGCATCAAAGGAAATCAATTTTTGGCACATACTTTTGAGTGACATAAAAAATGAACTGAAAAGAGACAAGAGGCAAGTAGCTAGTCGCTCTCTACTCTCTTTGACGAATATTAAAATGATCCTAATTGTTAGGATTGATTTGCTCCAGTTAAAACAATTTGTATGGCTCAAAACTATTAAAAAGAGTGGCGGAGAGTTTCTTGCCAATCTTGCCCGCTTGACTTGCGAACTGGTAGTAAATGTGAATTACGAATCAATCTATCATCTATCTGTTGACGTTCATAAGTGTACTTGTTTACCCATATGAATAAAGTTATTTTGAGTTTGAGTTTGGGTAGTAAGGGTGTTTAATGAATAAAAACTTTATTGTATATAGAACTTGGATAACCTCTATTGTGTTGAACTCAACTCGAAACGATTCAAACGCTGTCAAATACAGCGGTGATTTTTCATGAAAATCCTCCGTACTTAGTTGATACATTAGACCAAGGTTTTTACTGGCAACATAAGAATTCTTGAAAAGTATAAGTGGCGTCTAGAAAAACGCTCACGTAACCAAGGTATTTCAATATGTGAGAAAACAGCGGAAACGTGGCCAAAGTGCTTTGGATCGCGTTCACGGTTTTATTATTTACGGCCTTGAAAATTGCATGAGCACAGCGGTTGTGGTCACGCCTACTTTATTGCGTTAAGTGAACTTTTGTATACTTTTTGGCACGGCAAAAGTGCAATTATGTCACTTGCACACTTCTAATTAAACCTTTGTTTAACGCAGAACGGATATCGTGGATTTAATCGGCGAAACTATAATTGTTATAGCATCTCTTTTTTTATTGAAAAGTCTCTCAGTGATGTTTCAGTCGTGTATTACAGGACTACTTATAAAAAAAACATGTGTACTTATGTACACGCCTTAGAAGCGTAACAAGAAAACAATCTTTTAATTTTTTATCTTTCGCCTTATTCTATGTAGAAAATACGACACTAGCAATAGAAAAAAATAAATACATTGAAAGTTTTATTATAACACATTATCTAGTTAAATAAAGTTTATTTAAATATCACAATAAAATTATTTCTACATAATTAAAGAAATTGACATATTTTATTTTTAAATGTTTACTATGCTATTCAGGGTATCGGTTTCTTTGTGACAGTGCGCTCGCGCATCGTAAAAATTTACTCTCATAATTTTTTCCTAACGCGCCAATTGATACTTCATTACTTGAATAATAATACATTAAATTACTTTTTCATGAATTGTCCCATTTTTGTGTGGTGTTGAGCGTTATTTAAAATAAGTTTCAAAATATCTATTACTCATTTCCACTTGTCATATTTACCAACCAAAAGTCTTATTGACTTTGAATTTCGAATTATAGAGAGAAATTCCTTAAGTGTTTGAGCAGATTTTAAGTTTTTACAAAAGACATTCTTCTTGATTGGATACTATGTCTATAATTTTTCCACTGTGAGTACCTTCTCTTCTTTAAGGTATGAGATCGAACTAAACAAAAAAATATAACAATATTACATTCCCATCTACCAAGATAAAAGTGATCAATCAAAAATAAATATTCAAGTAATAAAAAACAGTCATAAAATAGTATCGCACATTGCGCCTTCTAATTTTAAACAATTTTTTTTACCACAAATGTATTGCTTAATTTACATTTATTTCTAATCAAGTCTATTTTAAATTGGCTTCAAATTAATTCCACACATTTCCTCTTTACTAACCAATAGTCCCGTGACATTGAATTTAGAATTCTATAACTCAAAATTAAAAATAAATTAGTAAAGTAGATTTTCCAGAGAATTTTAAATATACCAATATATTTTAAAGACTAGAACAAAAATGTACTACATACACTGATTACTAATGGTGTTGAATATTACAAGAGATCGGAGGGCTAGGAGGCTCACGCAACATCACTTTGCTAATACCCACTGGGTGTAGATCGAACGTCAATACATTTTTAACGAACTTCGACGATATTTTATTAAGCACCTTAACGGAGTCCTTTGATTTAAATGTAATTTGATTAAAGTTCATCATGCTTAGGTATTCATGGGTCAAAGAAGGGTAGACGGGCGACGGCTTACTGATAGGAAGGGGGGACTTAATGTGTGGAATATCGATAGCCTATGACTGTAATGGCCTTATTGAGAATATAAAATACTAGCAATGTCCCGCGGTTTCACTCGCGTGGTAGAGGAAAGTCTACTAAGTCGCACTATAAAAAATAAATCAGTGGCGCTACAATCTCTTTAGATCTTGGCCTCAGATTTTTTAATCTGTTTCATGATCATTTTTAAATCTAATAGGCAAGTAGGTGATCAGCCTCCGGTGCGTGACACACGCCGTCAACTTTTTTGGGTCTAAGACATGTCGGTTTCCTCACGATATTTTCCTTCACCGTTCGAGCAAATGTTAAATGCGCACATAGAAAGAAAGTCTATTGGTGCACAGCCGGGGATCGAACCTACGACCTCAGGTATGAGAGTCGGACGCTGAGTCACTAGGCCAACACTGCTCTAAGACAAGTCGGACTAGAGATATAATATTTATGGTATCTTAAAAGTTTTATTTTACTTAGTTTTCTTAGTTTTTAATTACTTCCTTTCAGATTATTAGATACTCACATACATGCATAATCTTATCAATATACAGATTCTACTTTACAAATAATATAAATCTAATACATTTTTAGATTCGTAACATCATTAACGTAGAATGTCCGACAGTAAATATATTAGGTATTGAAACATTTTTCATTTCAAGTAGGTAATGAAATAATGTTTTACACTTTGGGTTATATTATTGCATTTATATTAATACCTATGGCCTATGCCAGTCAGTGAAGATGCTGCTTTCTAATGGTAAAAGAATTTGCGAAATCGGTCTAGTAGTTTTTCTGTAAAAACATTACCAACATGCATACAACAACCCAAATCTTTTATAAAAGTATAGATATAAAGTAGAAATTTATTGAAATGAAATGAAACGTTTATTTGCTTAGACAGTAGTAAAATTAGATTAATTATAAAAATCCGCATTTATATATGCATGCCAATGTCATATTAATTTTGATAATGTCATATAATAGGTTAGTAGTTAAGTTATTTAAAATTGGTGTCAAACTAATGGTCTATACTTGCCTAAGCTATAAAGGCACCTTGCCTTTAAAATGTATTGCTTTTAGTATGCCTTTAAAAATTGGTAAAGTTTTGGTATCTCAAATATAAAATTAAGGTCACTTTGTATATAAATACTTTAAACGTAGTAACCAGAGGTAGGTGTTTTCGATATGCAATTGTTATCGGTTAATTGATCAAATTTGAATGATGTTTAGTGGCTTCAGCGTGCGACTCCCATCCCTGAGGTCGTAGGCTCGATCCCTGGCTGTGTCCCAATGAACTTTCTTTCTATGTGCGCATTTAACATTCGCTCGAACGTTGAAAATGTCACAAAGCTTGCCTTAGACCCAAAAAGTCGACAGCTGGTGTCAGGCCCAGGTGATCACCTAATTAACCTATTAGATTGACAAACGATCATGAACCGGATACAGAAATCTGAGGTCCAGACTTAAAAAGGTAGCTGGATGTAGCGAGTATATTATGATTATCCATTTAGTCTTAGTCTTTAACTAAGAAACAAAAATCAAATTATTTAAATGTATTATTATTTAATAAGTAGTAATATTTCCTGTATTCAAAAATCGACGGCGTGTGTCAGGCATAGGAGGCTGATCACTTGCCTATTAGATTGACAAACGATCATGAAACAGATACAGAAACTGAGGCCTAGAACTATGGATGTAGCGAGTATATTATGATTATCTATCGAGTATTAGGACTTAAATTATATGAAGAATTTTATTCATATATTTCTACATTGAGAGTAAAATTTATGTCGTAAACAAAACTTGAGGTAAAATGTAGAGGCACTGGATAGCTCGTGGAGGAACATAAATCAAACTTTTACTGCACACATAACGTGCATATAAAATTGGAGTAAGACTGAAATTTCTGTTACGGATAGTATGATAACACACCTCACAATTTCGCGAGTAACGCAATATGAATGCAAGATAAATTGGCCGTATAAATTTCATGTCACGTAAACCGGGAAAAATGTTATCGGCACGGAAAAATTGATACCGGAAACGTTATATTTGCGGTGCGTTTGCGGTAGGTCAATGAATTGAGATATTCACTTTATACACACGATTTGCTGTTTTGCGTTTTAATTTTTATGGTTCAATTACAACACCAATGGAATTTATTTCTATGTGCGCATTTAACATTTGCTCGAACGGTGAAAACATCGTGAGGAAACCGACATGTCTTAAACTCATAAAGTCGACGGCGTGTGTTAGGCACTGGAGGCTGATCACCTACTTGCCTATTAGATTGAAAAATCATCATGAAACAGATTCAAAAATCTGAGGCCCAGACCTAAACATTGTAGCGCCACATGTTTTTTTTAAATATGAAAATAAATCGAGCTTAAGAACAATTTATAAGTTGTGGGCTTTTTTTTTGTTGATTTGATACCATACCAAATATTTATTTTTTATAAATTGTCTCTGCACAAAGACACAATTTAACACCACGATCTAGCCTTACTTAAAACTAATATGTAATTTAAAAGGAACCTATTTTACTAATAGGTATAGGATATTTAACATAAGAAAGTGTCCAATAACACTACTTACAGTCTCTATTAACCACTGCAAATTTAAGACTAACGTTCACTCAAACGATATACTCGTCATGATCGTGAACAATGTCGGATTTGAAAAAATCCTAAATCCACTTTTTATCATATTTGGATATAACATTGACTAAATACGGCTAAATTAAAAAAAATACATGTGTTTCAAATTTCAAATTAATCAGTCGGTAAAGTGAAGGATGTGAGACGCTCATTGATTTTTCTAGAAAGCTGTTTAATTTAATGTTATTATTTTTATTTTGTTTCAAAAGAAACCCTTTTGTTTGCTTGTACGCCAATTTTCATAATTACAGAATGTGAATTAAAAAAGTTATGACTGATATTATTTTGATATGGCTGCCCTGTAAAGTTTACAATTTGTCAGATCTGTAACTATTCTACGTCTATGACGTACTGATAAACTATTTTTTGAAGTGAAACTTCTTTATCGGGGTTGGAAAAAAATGTAGTGTAACATTTTTGCGTTACGCGTCACATTTTTCCGTTACGCACCATGTTGCTTTTTGAAGTTAAACTTCTTTATCGGCGTTAAAATATGACATATTATAGTATGTTTTTGACTTTGAAGATTGACAACGGATTACATTTTCGACTTGAAATTTGCTAATCGCAATTTGCAGCAATTAATTTGTAAATTGTATGCTAGGCAGTGTATCAAAATTTACTGTGTTTAAAGAAATAGTTTCGGACCTCTAAACTTAAAACAAACCAATTATGGCTCTGCGTACAACAAAGGTTTTATATAAGTTTCACTTCTTACGTGTGTACACCTAGTACACGCACATATTTTTCTTTTACTTAATCTATATATGCGAATGGAATATTTAGGTTGACTCACCTGAAATCCCATCATAGGTCCACCATTCCTCCCAGCTGACGCCGTTGACGGCTGCAATCATACCTCTAATTAACTCAGTACGTTCCAATTATGAATTTACTGAAAAACCCGCAAATCTTGAACATTAATTCGTACTTAACACAATTTTGATGAATATTTACGAGTTGATTGTATGGTTTGGATATTTAGATTATAAAGACATTAAATGTTAGTTTAGTATAAGTTCGATAGATCGGAAGACACAGGAAAATAGGGTACAATGTAATAGATAATAATAGAATTTGATACAAAAAGATCAAATTAATTTATTCATTTATTCATGTGTTAATGGTTAAGTTAATAAAAAAACAAATGTGTTTATTATAAGAATGCATTATATTGTGTAAGATTTGAGAACCCTTTTATGTAAAAAAATCATGTGTCAGAGTTCCCAGCTCCGCCAATCCAAACTTAATAGTTGGATTTTTTGGAGTTTATTTAATTTTTTGGTTTTTTTCAATCAAATTTTTGTTTTTTTAACTGTTTACAAAATTTTCTCCGATTTTTTTTGACAAAAAGCATTTTGTGGGTATATGTGACTGAATGAGCGAAAGTTTGGCTGGGTGTGAGCGAATGAGTGAGTGTAATGTGTAATTAATTATATGTTAGGTCTCAGGAGAATCTCCAACTTTGTGTAAGGTGTGTTCATAAGCCAGTCTTTTAACTTTTTTTAGATTGTAAGCAGCCTATTGAATTTATTATTCGAGTAGAAGAAGTCTATTGAGGAAGGATGGTGTACTGTTCCTGAAGATCATCGGTCTCGCCACTGACTGGCTGGCCTGAAGGTCCAGTGCCTTAGGGTGAGAAGGGAGGCGTAAATGTTTTTTTTTTTGCATTATGTTAAAAAGACAGCCGTTATTAACAACCGTAAAATGACGGCCGTTAGTTAACGGCACCGCTTTTCTAGGACACCTAAGCTTTAGTTCTCAAATCAAGGGCGTAGAACGAACGAAGAACTCTTAACACTCTTTTAAATGTTTGTAAAAATCATTACAATGTGCACATACTGACTTGTTGAAGCAGTTAATTATTGTAATTAAATAATAAATAATAAAACCGACCGTTTCACTTCTATCAGCAAATGAATCAGGAGCATGCGCTTACATTACTGTGAAAACTGCTCTTATTTTATAAGTTAGAGATGCAAATGAGCCTATGGGACGCCCAAACAGGGGCTGTCATGGGAACCCATTTTAGTGCATGCATTGCCGGCCTTTGAGGAAGAAGAATGCTATCTTTAGAGGTCGTATCTCCCAAGGAAGAGATACTGAGAGTCGATTCCGCATTGCGCCAGAAAAAAAATGTCTAGTGAAGCGGACCGTGGAAGACTTTCAGTCATCAAGATCAACTCTATTCTGAAATACCAATACATACCATTCTTCTACACAACTGAGCGTTTATTAAGGCAGTTTTTGTCTTGCACCACTACGGTGCACCACTATGGTACCAGCTGCCCACTGAAGTTTTTTCAACCCAATTCGACTTAGGGTCCTTCAAGGAAATAGTGTACCAATTCTTATAAGACCGGCAACGCACTCGCGATCCCTCTGGCATTGAGAGTGTCCATGGGCGGCGGTATCACTTAATATCAGGTGAGCCTCCAGCCCGATCGCCCCTGTTCTATAAAAAAAAAACCATTTGTCGTTGTCTATGGTATGTAAATGTAGTGATTTCTTTAGATTTAATTGTGTATTATTATATAATTAGTAACTTACATAGTTTTATGTGAATATTTGGAACTTATTGTTTATTTTGAATTTGTGATTTTTGTTTTACATTTAAATGTTTAGCTATTCTCTTATCAAAGTCATGCAAAATATCCCGCCCTCGCTATTGTTTCATCGTATTAATTGTATAACCAAGCGTTTATCGTACAGTTAATTTAATAGAGTCTCATAGGGATTGTTTAGTGTTGATAATGTAATAATAATATGATTGGACAATTCACACCAATTGACCTAGTCCCATGCTAAGCTGGTGAAGCTAGTGTTATGGGTACTAGGCAACGGATATACATACATATTAAAAATATAGGCATAATATAAATACATGTTTAAACACCCAAGACCAAAGCACAACAGCATATGCTCTTCACATCGATGTTTGTCTCAGCCGGGGCTCGAACCCGGGACCCATGGATTCGCAGTCAGGGATACTACGAGCCGTCAACGTGTATAATATGTGTGAATAACAAAACAGATTCCATTATGTTCCCTTTGGAGTAGAGACTCTTGGGCAGTGGGGTTCAAGAACACAGGCGCTAAATAAAGATTTAAGCCAGCTCCTGGTAGATAGTACGGGTGACCCCAGAGCTGGTGCTTTCCTGGCTCAACGAATAAGTATACAGTAGTACAGCGAGGAAATGCCACTGCCATAGGGACCAAACTTTTTAAATTACTTTTAATTTTCTATTTATTAATTTGTAATTATTTTTATTATTACAGGTGAGACAATTGGAAATACTGTCCTTCGGAGGTGACATTGACTGAATGTAATCTAGTGAACTCGAATAAAGAATATTTTTACTTTATTCATTGAAAACTTTTTAAACAATAAAGACTTATTTGATTTACAACCTCCACCAATACTTTCCTGTCAACGTCAACGAATTATTTATTTGCATACTCCGTTCCATTATAATTGCTAGCTCATATTTCACTCATACAACATACTTTAAAACATTGACATTTGACACGAGGCAACCCACAATCTGCGTTAACAATGTTAGTTGAAAAATACTTCTATAGTTGCATGGACACTGGACAGCATACCAACGTCTCAAGATATGAGTGTCCTTTTTACGATGCATCAAGGATGTAACTCTCTTCGAAATGATTGTATTAAAACTATCAGTTAGTGTCTCGCGCAATACCTGATAGCAACCTTTTTTATATCTTTTGCGGGTATTTGCAATCAGCCCTAAGGCTATGAGTGGTTTCCCATTGGAAGCGTCTACTCATGCTGAGCTACTGCCGGTCTTATAGCTCTAGAATATGGTGACGTTTTAGCCGTCTCACATACTGTTCTATGGTGAGTTGGTGATCAAGTTCGTTCGGGTGACAGCTTAACCGCTCTTTGTATTTAGCTTAATGAGTACCTAAACGCGTTGTTACACTGATTACGGAGTATACATTACCTTTATATTATTTTCCCAATGTAAACACATTGGGAAAATAATATAAAGGTAATGTTTAGTCAAATAATAAGTATCTTTTATAGGAAGTTTGCTATTGTTTGCTTATTTCCTTTGAACGTTATCGAATCAATATTATCTATACAATCAAGAACAAAAATATCTCAGAGAAAGCGCGTATTATTAATATTATATAATGATGTAACTATACATATATGTCGAAATATATTGAGAGCAGTGTTGGCCCAGTGGCTTCAGCGTGCGACTCTAATACCTGAGGTCGTAGGTTCGATGCCCGGCTGTGCACCAATGGACTTTCTTTCTATGTGCGCATTTAATATTTGCTCGGCTTTTGATCGGACGAGAACCGGTGTATTCAACGTGGTTTGGACGTTGGCGATAGCTAAATCGAAAATGTAAAATATAACAACTATAGCAAAAAGTGGCGTTACAACTTTTGGTCTTAATTTATTCCGTCTAGCCCCCTTTCGCAACGCTCGATAACTTCGTTCCAACAAGACTAATTTAGTTAAGTGATTTAAGTGATTAAGTGATAAGAAATGAAAAATAATTTTCATTTCTTATCCCTACAAAAAAAAAGCCAACATCACGAGGTGTTCTCAGGAGGTCTCCCATCCAAGTACTGACCTCGCCCGACGTTGCTTAACTTCGATGATCGGACGAGAACCGGTGTATTACATTAGCAAATAGCAAAAAAGTGTCGTGACAACTTTTCGTAAGAATTTATTCCGTCTAGCCCCCTTTCACAACGCGCGACAAGGAACTTCGTTCCAAAAAACAGAAATCGTCATAATACTAAAACTGTATGTAAACACATTGGGAAAATAATATAAAGGTAATGTTTAGTCAAATAATAAGTATCTTTTATAGGAAGTTTGCTATTGTTTGCTTATTTCCTTTGATCGTTATCGAATCAATATTATCTATACAATCAAGAACAAAAAGATCTCAGAGAAAGCGCGTATTATTAATATTATATAATGATGTAACTATACATATATGTCGAAATATATTGAGAGCAGTGTTGGCCCAGTGGCTTCAGCGTGCGACTCTAATACCTGAAGTCGTAGGTTCGATGCCCGGCTGTGCACCAATGGACTTTCTTTCTATGTGCGCATTTAATATTTGCTCGAACGGTGAAGGAAAACATCTTGAAGAAACCGACATGTCTTAGACCCAAAATGTCGACGGCGTGTGTCAGGCTGGAGGCTGATCACCTACTTACCTATTAGATTTAAAAATGTTCATGAAACATTCAGAAATCTGAGGCTAAGACCTAAGGAGGTTGAAGCGCCACATATTTTTTTTTGTCGAAATATATTAATTTGATTGTTAACAAAAAGAAGTGTAAGTAGATATTAATAGTAGAAAATACTTTAAGCAGTTTCTTATAGAAATTATCGGGTTTTAATTTAATTTAATTTTGTTGGGTTTATGCATAAAGGGAGCAGCGTTGGCCTAGTGATTTCAGCCTGTGACTCTCATCCCTAAGCCCGTAGGTTCCATCCCCGGCTGTGGACAAATGGACTTTCTTTCTATGTGCGTATTTAACATTCGCCCGAACAAAGGAAAACATATCCTATCTATCTATAATATGTATGTATATCCGTTGCCTAGTACCCACACAAGCTTCACCAGCTTAGCATGGGACTATGTCAATTGGTGTGAATTGTTTAAAAAAAAAAAGGAATTCAATGGCGTTTATACACTGTGCACTAAGCCATGGAGGTCATCTCAGAATAATTAAGAACAATTTACTTTAAATAACTCAATTTCCGCAAACAAAATTCAAAAACAGAAGCTCGATTTTCAAGAGATTAAAATTCTAATTTGAGTTCCCTTAATTAAGATTATATTAGGATTATTATACTTATAATATTTTGGAAGCAATTAATTCAAAAATTCTTACGAAATTTGGCCCGTAATTATCTGAAGTATCTTTTATTACCGGATATTCAGATGTTAAATTATTTCGGCTTTATCAATTTTGGAGAATAATTGGTAGTGACTATACATTTCTAGAATGTGGACGAATGAAGGAGTACTATTTCTCCAACCTCCAGCCTCCTCAACCAGTCTAACCACTCGAGAAGTTCTATATAATATCTTTAGCGGCATGGTTCGTTAGCGAGTTGCAGGGTCTGTCATCGCAATGATTGTAAACGCAGATTGTAGAGGTGGCTGCAGTACTTTCCCACGAAGATCAGTCGATCAAGTTGCTTGACACAGTTGTGTTGAGGGAGTGGCTTGCCAGTGCTAGGTGGAGTGGAGGAAGCTGATGTCGCATAGTTCGTGGTGGGTTTGAAATTGTCTGACATACTGCATGTTGGTTCAGTGCTTTGGGATGCTGCAGTGTGCTGCGGCAGAGGGTACCAGGTGCTTGCTGAATGGTGGTGGACAGGATACCTGTAGCTAGAGCGCTGGCTGGTTGTGTCTTGTTGCTGTGTATTGAAGCTAAAGGAAGGCATGAGAGTGGCCAACACTGACATTAACAATTCAAATAGATACTGGGGAAATTCAGTCAAAGTAAATAATAGGGTATTAAAGGCTCAAAAGAAATGTATTAGAGCAATTTGTGGAGCAAACTGTCTTGATAGTTGCGTACCTTTATTTAAGAAGCACAAATTTTTATCTCTTCCCTGTATTTATATTTTATAAATATCCTTAGTCGTGCACAGAAATATACATATTTTTAAGTCGAATGTAGAAGTCGAAGTAAGAAGTAGAGGGGAGAAATTGGCTGTGGCAAAAATCAATCTGGAACTGTTTAGGGAAAGCACCTTTTGTATGGCCATTAAGGTTTACAATAAATTACCAAAAGAATTAAAAGATCTTCCGACTAGAGTCTTTAAAAACTTGGTGTATTACTTTGGAAAAAATGTACTATTTAATAAATGATTACTTGCAAAAGTATGATATGTACGATACAATCTAATATCTAATATATAAAATTCTCGTGTCACAGTTTTCGTTGCCATACTCCTCCGAAACGGCTTTGTGCTTATCCGGTATCTATGAGAATCGGCCAACATCTATTTTTCATCCCCCTAAATGTTAGGGGTAGACCCCTAAATTTTTTTATTTATTTTTTAGACAAAATTTTTAATTTTAATTTTTTTATGATACAGCATTAAAAAATACACACAACCCCTAATTTTCACCCCTCTACGATCAACCCCTATTTTTATTAAAAATGATATACATGGCAAAATGACGTTTGCCCGGTCAGCTAGTATATAAGAATTGACCAATTCATTTAACTAATGATATAAAATGTAAAATTCGTTTAAATACAAATTTGCGCACCATTGTGTGTGGCAGAATATGCGAACTTACGACCACCTTACACGTTTGTACCATATTATTGCAATAAATAAATTATTATTAAGAAACATCTCTATGAAAAAGCGTATAAAACTTATTAATTAAACATTATAAATACGATAGTTCACTGAACCATACAACGGGAACGATCACTCGAATCACTTGGATGTATTTGCGATGCAGGCGGCGCGTCCAGGGTGAACTTCGAATGCGAATGCAAAAATTTAAATTAAAAACATAAATCAGGCGTGTATCGAGTAAGTTTCGAGATATACATTTCAACTGCACGCCTCGTACGTACTTGGCTTATCGAATTTTTATTTGTGTATTATAAAGTCACAAAACGGATTAATTGCTGATCGTTGTGCTTTGGGCGATTAATGACCCAATTTAGTTAAGGAAGTTAAAAAAAAATGAGTGGCGCTACAACCTTCTTTAGATTTGGGCCAGATTTCTGTATCTGTTTCATGATCATTTGTCAATCTAATAGGCAAGTAGGTGATCAGCCTTCTGTGTCTGACACACGCCGTCGACTTTTTGACAAATTATATTTGCCGTCACCGTTCGAGCACATACAAAGAAAATCAATTGGTGCACAGCCGGGGATCGAACATATGACTCAGGGATAAGAGTTGCACGTTAAAGCCACTAGGCCTACGCTGCTGCGAAAAATAGACAATATATAACTATATTTCCCATTCATCGAATAGGGTGTATCGTATTCACACACTACACTCACGAATATTTAAGATCTTAGACGATTTTTTGTTGAATTAGATTTAACATTAAGAGTACCTACTTATATTTTCATTTATAACTTACATTCCTTTTAAACATACATGTACCACGAGAGAGCTGGAATCTATTCACCCACAACACACTAGGAGATAAGGGTTAGATCAATTTTGTCACTACAATATTTTGTTTTGAATAAAGTTTATTATTATTATATTAAACATGCAGATTAACACGATTAGAACATTGAGTTTGTGTAATATTTTTAATCTGTCTATTTATCATAGTCTTCATTACTGAAGGTTGTGGCTGTGTCGAAAAGCCTTGCTGCCTCCAGGGATGTTGACACTCAAGAGGTTTAAGATAAAGCGTACTTAAGTCTTAATTGTTATAATTTAAGTGGACTTACAAGCCTATGCTTGGACGGAGCTTGGTCCGGCTTAAAGAATTATACAGTCGGAAATTCAACACCTGGGTCGCAGTAAATTGTTCCTATATTTAGTTAATGTTTTTGATAACTTTTTGAGAATTTACATAAAAATATAAACTTTTTAAGGTTGTGGCAATATATGTTTGTAATAGTTTATTTCTTATTTTTATTAATTCCAGAATTCTATAAGGACGTGTAGAATGCTTATATAGTAAAATTGTTTATGCTAACGTTTTTTTCTTCTTTATTTTATTCAGCTATTATAACGTAGTAGAGTTCAGATTGAGGCCTCCCTAGTAATTCAAGTGACAGTATAGCTTCGCTCTTCTTTAATAAACATGTTTTAATGGTAAGGTTACAGTTAAGTTACAGTTTTGATTTTGAATATAATTACTATATAATTCACTTAACATTACTTACTTACTTACTGATTTTATTATTTTTTTATAGAACGGGGGGCAAACGGGCAGGAGGCGCACCTGATGTTAAGTGATACCGCCGCCCATGGATACTCAATGCCAGAGGGCTCGCGAGTGCGTTGCCGGCCTTTCAAGAATTGGTACGCTCTTTTCTTGAATAGTATTCATAACCATCAAATATACAGTATAGATATATAGAGATATCCAAGCTGATATATATTATCTAAAGACGATACTCGCATACTTGGAAAATTTAATAATTATTACAATATTCGAAATAAATAGCATATAACAATTGTAAAGTAGCAATAGTGAAAAAGAGTTTTAAATCGGACCAGTTTTTGAGTTAATTCGTTATGAACATACAATCTCTCCTCTTCATAATATTTATATTTATACATAGTATATGAATGAATGGAAATAGTATTGACAACTAAATATGTAAAAATAGTATTTTAGCATTCACTGTAGGTAACTTTAAGCGACAGCTAAAATGCACTAAAATAAAATTTAATATTGCATCTTTGGAACAAACATAAGATTGAATTCTTATGCATTGTTGCATTTTGCAGACGCATTTGCTACGTGATGGAGAGGGGTTCGCCAGTCAGCGAATGTCTCAGACCCCTTAAATCTTTAGACGGGGAAAAATCAAATGATTTCGTGTGACGAATTTTTAGCTTATAATTCAAAGGATTTTATGAACTTTTTCGAGTCATTTATTATTAAATAAACTTTTTAATACCATTTTTGTTGCGCACCACCACTGTGTGCCATCCACTGAAGTATTTCCAAACCAATACAACTTAGGGTACTTCAAGAACAGAGCGTACCGATTCTTAAAAGGCCAGCAATGTACTCGCGAGCCCTCTGGCTTTGAGAGTGTCCATGGGCGGCGCACACCTAAGACCAGATGAGCCTCCTGCCCGTTTGCTCTGTTCTATAAAAATAAAGATTTATTTGTAAAGTAGTTCATAAGATGAATTCTTTACAAAAAACCACAAAATCGGAAATACCAAACCGAATGAAATTATTATCAAAACAATTAAATTATTTATTGTATTAGGCTTGCGCATATCATACCTCTTCAAGTCTTGAATTTTTAGTACAATAATTTAAAATATTAACCCTGGGCAATCGGGAACCGAAAATGTTGACCCCAGAAATCTGGCTTTCTATAGGTAAATTAATTTTCAATATCGGTTCAATACTTCATAAAGTTGATGAAGAGGAACAATACCGATTTATAAGGTTGAGCCATTAGCAAACATACGCACATGCTTAGTACTTTAGTTGAGTGTACACGATAGAAAAATCAATGAAATAAATTATTATGTTTTCATACAATATATGACATAAAGTGCAACAGGCTCAAGTGGTTGGGACATGTGCAGTGTGCACCGAATGGCGGACGACAGATCCCCAAGGTTACTAAAATCACAACCCGGTGGCAAGAGAAAACCCGGTAGACCTATATCAAGGAACTCGAAACAATAGGGGTTCGAAATTGGATGCGAAAAGCACTGGATAGATGGCAAAGTGTACTTGAGGAGGCTAAGGCCCTCAAGGGCTGTATAGCCATTGATGATGATGATGATGATGACATATTATAACACCCCTTTATCACAAAAGGATCACTTCTGAATGTTTAGTTCGACACATAAAAACAGTCTTAACTAAAATTATCTAAATGCCCATCTTTCATATGAAACTTTCAGTTAAAAAATAAACAATTCAAACTCATGCAAAATAATTTCATTAGTTAAATCTTGAGCATTAACGAGCTCTTTGAATTAAAAACTTGAATATTTTAGTACGATACGTCTCGACCAGGTGCATCAATGGTGTGTAATTGTAAAACCATCTCTCAATATTCCAAATAGGGTTGATATTCGTTAAGCAGTAAGCGAAGAGATATATCACTTATGTCACTGAGAAGGGAAACTGTTTCATTTCCGATGCACGGTTGGAGCTCTTTGTGGAGTACGTCGGCTGCGAATTGCTCACGTTTTCAACATTTGATTGGGACATCAATACGTCTAAAATATTGTTGCATTTAACGTCATCCTTTCAGTACATTTGAATGATTTACAGAGTTTTGAAAATGGAGTGTTTGGTTCGTAATTTAGACGATTTTGGAAATGAGATTCCATTTCCAAAATCGTCTAAAAATGGATTCTTCGCTATTTCACTCAAAATTTAGATTTTGAAAATCTCTGATCTGAATCTGGAATCTTTTGTATTAAACTCGTAATTTAGACGATTTTGGAAATGGAATATTCTTTATTTGATTCGTAATTTAAACAATTTTAAAAATGGATTCTTCGCTATTTCACTAAAAATTTAGAAAATTTTGAAAATCTCTGATCTGAATCTGAAATCCTCGGTATTCAACTCGTAATTAAGACAATTTTAATTTTGAAAATGAAATGTTCTGTTCATAATTTGGATCCGTCGATTAACTCTCGATTTCTATATAAAATACTAGTCGTTACAGCTACAAATCGTAGATTTTTCTACAGAAATGAAAGTCTATAAATGCACTTTGTATAGAATCTTTGCAATTACGTAATTTGCAGTAATGTCCTGATTTATTATATATACGAACATTTCAATTGTTTGCCTATTAGCCAAATTCTTTGAAGATGGCTTAAAAACATTGTAAGGCAAGCCTTGCACCCATAAATTAATACTTATCACATACTTAAAAATTATCAGTAAAACCTGTTGAGGACAGAGACGATTCCAGGGGCCTTTGATTTATGTAACACTTGAATCCCATCTTCATGATTTTAACGATTCTTTTCAGATGTGCTACTTTGTCACCGTGAATTGAAATTTCTTTGGTATATAATTTACTACCCATTGCCCAACCTGATTAAATTCTAACCCTGCAATGGTTTTTATACATTACATTATAATATAATCTGGCCAATTCTTATCTGGCCTATGAATTTTATTAATATATGAACAAAAGTATTGATATACAGGTTGTGGCATAATCAATAGATATGCCATCCAAAATGCATGCATGCCAAAATGCATGTCATTGCAATGCTATATTAAACAAAAAGTTATCAAATGCAAATCGTCCAGCCTTGGTAAGACCGTTCTCCGTCAGTTATATAAGAGAAAAAACAGTAGCGCTACAACCTTTTTATGTCTTGGCCTCAGATTTCTGTATATATTTCATGCTCATTTGTCCATCTAATAGGCAAGTAGGTGATCTCCTGTGTTTGACACACGCTGTCGACTTTTTGGTAGGGCAAGTCGGTTTCCTTCACTGTTCGAATGTTAAATGCGCACATAGAAAGTCCATTCGTGCACAGATTGAACCTCATGGCTGAGGGTCGCACGCTAAATCCACTAGACCAGGATTAGTTACTGCCGTCAGTTATATAGCAAGTATAAATACGTCCCAGATAAACGTTAAAATTTTTGTACATTATACGTTCATAAGTCTAGCGTGTTCACGTAATATGTATTGTGATATGAAATTCAGTTAGAATTCGTCCGCCCCAACGAAGCTTTTGTTGGGCGAGCGTCAAGTGCGACGCGATCGTGGGCAAAACGTAAAGAACGTCCAATGCACCGTGAAATTGCCTATCTTCCACGTGAATTTATACATCGATGACATTTCAATTCGCATACAAATCACCATAACAAAAAGGAATTCTTTAGAATAGCTGGTATTACTTTCAGATGACAGCTACAACTCTAATTATCTCTAGGCGGAGACCCAATGCCAGTAGAAGTAAGCTTCTATATGTTAAACCAATTTGATATTGGTTATGGAATATAACTAAGAGCAGTGTTGGCCTAGTGGCTTCAGCGTGCGACTCTTATCCCTGAGGTCGAAGGTTCGATCCCCGGCTGTGCACCAATGGACTTTCTTTCTATATGCGCATTTAACATTTGCTCGAACTGTGAATGAAAACATCGTGAGGAAACCGACATGTTTTAGACCCAAAAAGTCGACGGCGTGTGTCAGACACAGGACGCTGATCATCTACTTGCCTATTAGATTAAAAAATTATCACGAAACAGATTCAGAAATCTGAGGCCCAAACCTAAAGAGGTTGTAGTGGCACTAATTTAAAAAAAATATATATTAGATATGTTAAACCTTCCCTGAACTTCCACAAATATTTCAATATCAAAATAGGCCGAATCGGTCCGGCCATTCTCAGTTTTCGAACAGCTATCATTAATACGTGTACCATATATCCAGAGAATGATTACTGTGCAGAAATTTTTAAGGCTGTAGACAAATCGTACTATAAAAATGGTATCGAAACATTTTATAATTTCATACTGGCTGATACGGCAAACGTCGTTTTGCCATGTTTATCATTTATAATAAAAAATAGGGGTTGATCGTAGAGGGGTGAAAATTAGTATGTATGTATTTTTTAATGCTATATCATAAAAGAATTAAAATTAAAATTTATCTAAAAATTAAATAAAAAATTAGGGGTGGACTACCCTTAACATGTAGGGGGATGAAACATAGATGTTGTCCGATTCTCAGTTATACCCAATATGCACACAAAATTTCATGAGAATGGGTCAAGCCAAGACACGATTAATTAATATTAGATTAAATAATCAAATTATATACAAACAAGATTTTTTTATATGTCAGCCTACTTTTCAGCCCACCTAATTAAGATAATACATTGTAATTCCGCCGATACACTTACAGTACAAGCTGTACTCTTACTCAATTCTCAATATCGAAAGCTCGGCAAAATATGGATTGTCGCTTATGAAACAGTATTTTCGAGACCGCATCGATGTTACGTATTCAAACCGAATCGCACCAGCGTGGCGCTCCTACCTATGCAAATTCTACACTATTGCATTTGTGCTCCCCAAATATCTATAATAGCGATCATCGTAATGGAATTTCCTGTATACATATGGAGCGTTTTATCGCTTATGCTAGAGGCTTACGCTTGCGGTACAAAGTTGAAATGGTTTTCCTAATAATATTGAAATCTATAATTGTAATAACATTTTATCATAACACACCTTACAACCCTCGTTTTTAATCAAAATTTTAACTAATTTAATAATATTATAAACGTCAAAATTAAAAACAAACATTTTTTTTTAATAAAACAGAGCGGGGTAACAGGCTCAATGATGTTCGGTGACCAGAGGACTATCTCGCAATACTTTCAACGCCAGAATTATTAATGTTCTGGTGTTTTAAGAATTGGTACGCTCTTTTCTTGCTTCGAAAATACTTCAGTGGGTAGCTGTTTTCCAGATTTTATTTATTTATTTTTATTTATTTATTTATTGTATACATGATCCTAAATAGAAAGAAGTTGGCGTGGTGGAAACACAAACTGGACACAGTTTTTCCGTCCACCAGGTCGTCGAACATATTTAACTAATTAACCTATTACACACTCAGGCCAGTGACATACTATACAATATAACACTCTCACCAATAAACCATAAAATTGCACGAACAACATGAACCAATTGAAACAATGACGCTCCACAGCCGATGCAAGAAATCTGTTCTTGACGAGAAATTCTCATTCGAATACAGGATGTGTGTATTCGAATTTACATATTCGAGATATTCGTGTATTAGAATTATCTTAAACATAAAACGTACGTCAAGGTGATACGGGTGGAATTTTATATTACTCTTCAACGTCCGATATACACGAAAAATACATGAACTGACATATTTAACTTTAATAAAATATTACATATGTCAAAGAACTAAACGTGAAAAAATCACTTCGGTAGATAATGTCATGTTAATGGTATTTAAAGGCCGGCAACGCAACGCCCTCTGGAATTGAGAGTGTCATTGGCGGTATCACTTAATACCAGGTCTCGTGCCACATTGCCCCCAGTTCTATATAAAAAAGTGCGTCTGTACAAAGTACACATGTCAGAAGTGAAATTTCATTGGCAAACTAATTTTTAACTCTTGTTCATAAATATACAAATCTAAAACTTTAGATTTCCGCGACTTAGAGCGAGGGAAAAAGGAAGATATGTTAGGAATTTGATTGTCGTTAAATTAAAAAGTGTCGAAAATTAATACAAATAAGAAATTAATTTTTTAAATGTATTTCTTCGATAGTAAAAACACGTGGCTAATTACGTTAAGATAGAAGGTCCCTTAAGTAGGAACTGAATAAATTGACCGACTTGGTGACTCACTAGAGCTTAGGTTGCCTAGAAAAGCGGTGCCGTTATCCAACGGCCGTAATGTAACGTTGAGTGACGTCACCCATACGTTGTCTATAAATAACATCGGAGTAGGTTTCCTAGAGAACGTTGAGTGTCACCGTAACGTCAAATAGCGGTGCTGTCATTTGCATGACGGTCGTCATAGCGGTGATAAAAATTAGTTCAACGTTTTTCGCGTGTAGCGGTGCCCATATTTAATTAATACCATGAGTGTCAACTGGACTTGGACGAGTGAAAATTATGTTTTTTTTGCATTATGTTAAAAAGTAAAGACGGCCATTATTAACAACCGTAAAATGACGGCCGTTTGTTAACGGCACCACTTTTCCAGGAAACCTAAGCTTTACAACTTTTTACGGTAGAAGAACTGCGTTCCGATTTTTTTTTAAGTTATGTTTTGAATAGCATTCGCTTTTATACCGTTAATAAAGTATATACACTACAATCAAGCCCAGAAATATCACAAAGATATTGAAGACTAAATGTGCAAGAACAATGCTCCAAGTTAAATTAAAGTCGTGTACAGCTTTCGTCCGTTTGAGCTTAAGACCAACGCCACCTGCGACCAAAACACTACTGAAAACACAATTTACGTTCCTTTTGTGACTTTTATACAATTTATTTTACATATTTAGGTACTGCACGTTCATTCATAGCTTTAATTCGCCAGATGTTTTCATTTGAAAGCGTTTTAACGTGGAATAAAAATTATAGCTTTATGTCTCGTTGGGCATTCGGATAACTAATTCGGTTTACTAAATAATTTAATACTCTTTGTGAATGTGTATTACGATATTTCACTTTTATATACTGGATGGCATATAAAGATCGGCGAACGTTATAACGATTATAATAGCACTAATATGGTTAATAATACGGGTTGGTGGTAGAAACGTAAAACAATGGGGTGGACCACCGCATTCACTTTAACTACATGGTTTTTGCTTCACCGTTCGAGCGAATGGTAAATGCGCAATTCCATTGGTGCACAGCCGGGTATGGAACCAATGACCTCAGGGATGAGAGTCACACGATGAAGCTACTTTTTAAATGAGGTGAAAATGCGCCTACGCAGGCCCACGCTATGGATATCGAGTATGGCCATCAGGTTTCGCCAATCATTCTACCCAAGGACGCTGAAGTCAACAGACCAACACCGCTTTACATGATCTTATATTATCATAATAATTTAATGAAATGTTCTGTCAATGAATCACTCATAACCACTCCATTCTGGGATGAAAAAACTGTTATCAATGTCTCTTTAAATTATCAGTCTCGTTAACACACTCAGTTCATATTAGAATATCACACAAAAAAATCGTTTAAAACATTGAGGTACATTAAATAATATTTTGGTAGACTTGTATTAAGGGAATTAAATATCAAACCATAATTTGTTTATGGGTTTGCAAAATCATATAAAGCTATTCGGACTTATTCGCTGTAAATTGAATTATTAGACACCTTGATACATCAACGGTGGAGCTGTGCTACAAAAATAATCGAGCTTTTATCGTTTATTTGTAAAGCTCTATTTATTTATTGAAGTTTACCACATCATATGCGATATCTATAGTACGAAATATGGGTACGAAGTATTAACGAACCAATTCGACTTAGGGTCCTTCAAGAAAAGAGCGTACCAATTCTTGTAAGGCTGGCAACGCACTTGCGTGCCTTCTGGCAATGTTAGTCTCCATGGGCGGCGGATCACCTAACATCAGATGAGCCCGTTTGCCTCCTATTACATAAAAAAATCAAGCTGTCTTATTTTTGTTGCAATATTCTTAAGCGAAATATTTTGGAAACAATTGAATTACAATATAGTGATAAACAATACGAGTGCAAACAAGGTCATAAAACACGTCCAAGGAACCGGCCTATATATAATCTGGTTAGTGATAAATTGGTAAATAGCACGCGAGCGACACAGCTGCTTCCGGTTTCCCTCTGACGCCTTCATACCTTAAGGTGTCAGCTATTTCTGAACACGGGTTTAATTTAAACCATTTAGGCTATTACTAACTAAGAACGTATGGTTAAGGTATTAATCGTGAGAAAACTCTATTATCCAGAGATTTAATCAGAACATAAATAAACATATGCTTATTCATATAGGTACAATTATTATTTTTGAAGTTCTTTTGGGGCGTTAGGGAAAAATGATGAGAGTATTTTTTTACGATGCCCGCGCATGCCGTCACAAAAAGCGACACCCTGAAGTTAGCCATTTCTTTAATTATGTAGAAATTATATTTTTGTGATATTTAAATAATCTTTATTTAACTAGATAATGCGTTATAATAGAACTTTCAATGTATTAAATACCTTTTTTCTATTGTTAGTGTCGGTTTTTCTACAAACGTAGAATAATGCGAAAGATAAATTTATTAAAAAGATTTTATCTTGTTACGCCAAAGAAGTATAACTTCTAAAGCGTGTAAATATGTACAAACGGCAGCTATGTCTTATTTAAGCTTAGATTATTTGATTTTGCTGCGAGCCAACCGCGCCATTTATCTGACAATATTTTCTACATACAAGTAAGTATGTCTTAGTATGACTTTGATCAAAAGTATTAGAATATGATACAGGAGTCATAGCTCCGGCTAAGTCCCGACTGAACCTTTAACTTATCTCTAACTTTGGGTGTTTGTAACTTGGCACTGCAAGGCATCAATCTACTCAATAATTACTTTTTCTTAAGGATTTTTAATTTCAGTTTAAAGCCCAAAAATGGCTTGTTACAAAAGTTTATAATTTTTTTTTATAAAGCAATACCCAAAGTAACATCTTTTAAATTAAAGTTTATTCACGAATGTTAAAAAAACTGTTAAATGACACTAAGTATTCAGTCGCTCTAAAGCTTAAGGATTTACGTTCACAACTATCATTATAAATAAAATAAAATATTCTAGGCTTTTTGTTTGTGTTTGACGTATCTGCTTGTGTATTTATGTCTGTGGATTCTAAAATAATTGACCTATTGTGATGCGATTTCTTTGTAAGAAAGTCGACGTAAGTCGTCTGTCTGTGGTATTCTAGCTGCTAAAAAAATGTACCGATTATGACGTTTTTTGTAAGAAAAGCGTTTTCGATATCTGTTGTAGTTAGCTGTGACAGATATATTAGGGTTCTTAAACTTTTGCATGTATCACTATTTAATGTCATGTGTCTTTATTTAGATTTTTTAAATAACACTTAAAAATAATGTATTAAAAAACTTACCTGTAAATGATAACAATATTTGGAGAAACGTGGAGGCTGTTGCAACTCCAAACAGGCCGTGCATTGTCTAGGCACCGCTGTCACTAGCCCACGTATACTGCCACATTTGAAATACTTCACGATTCTCTCAAGCATTCCACGACATTCCACGCGATTTCAAAAATGGAACGTCTGCTTTCTTTGCTTTATACCTGAAAAATATATCTTTAACACTTTTTGTTTTCAAAGCTTTATACATTCACTCATTTTAAGCAACATCTTCTCAACCTATCCTATGCTCAAACGGAAAGTATTCTTCTTGCGAAATAGTAGTTAAATAATAAAATTGTGTAATGTATAGTTTAGGTATTTTCAAATACCTAAAATAGCTACCCACAGCACAACACAGAGAATCCTCGTGCACTATTTTAGGATTTTTTTAAATTTTATTTCCTTATTTCCTATTTTTACAGTAATTTAATATTAATAAAATTTAAAAATTATTTATATAAAAATTAAACACAAATAACAAAAACCTAAACGTTGTTTTATAACTAATTATAAATAATGCAATTCTTTCGTGTTATTTTTTTTTTAATGGAATCTCGTTGACCTTAAGGGCCTTTAAAGCTCAGCTGTTTTGGCGAGCGTAGATGATGCCTGAATGGGGCTCGTGAGTTCTGCCAGTATGCAACTACTGCTCCGGGTGCGCAAGACACGTGTAAATGGCGCATAAATCTCTGAGTAAATTTGTAGCCGAGGTACTGCGTAATGTACGTATTATGTGTTGTTTCTGTTCTGTTGATTTCAGAGATTTTACTTACTGTTGCTGATTTTGTATCGCTGTACTATATACTGTACACGAACTTAATTTAATCATTTGAATTTTCACTTTTATCTTTGGCGTTTTTTCCCAAATTTTTGTCGAAAATACTGTCCAAAATTTGTAGAAGTTATAAAGAAATATATGAAATAAACCCTGGTACAATTTACTATTTATTATTTAGCAGTGTTTTGGTTGACATATATAATGTTGAGGGAAATCATATAACACTTGAACGTACCGTTATATGAGCTTTAAGCTGGTTTTATCACGCGAAGGGGTCGTTATACCAAATACCAATGGCTGTTTGATTTGAAAGTTCGAGGGCACCCTCAAGAACTACACTTTATCTTGTAAGAATTGATTTGTAAAATTATTAATGAGCTTGACATGGTATTAGATATTGTTTATAGATCCAGTATTTGAAAATAACAAACCAGTGGGCGCTACAACCTTTAAGGGCCTCAGATTTCTGTATCTGTTTCATAATAATAGGCAACTACGTGATCAGCCTATGCCTGACACGGTCGACTTTTTGTATATTAGGTTTCCACGGTGTTTTCCTTCACCGTTCGAATGTTAAATGCGCATATAGAAAGAAAGTCCATTGGTGCACAGCCTGAGATCGAACCTACGACCTCAAGGAGAGTCGCACCTTGAAGCCAACACTGCTCGTATATATTCCATTAATGGTAAATAGTGCAAAGCAACGGGTTTTTTTTATTTTTTTATTATTATTCTGTGTCATGTATGTGATTATGATCACACAGTAACGCTTAAACCCTAATGGGGTTTGGACTCAGATTGCATTCGTTGCTTTGATAATTTTTAATTGAGAATAGAATATTTCGTCGATTTTCTGGTATGAGAAATGCCGGTTTCCTAACGATTTTTGCTTTAACCGTTAGTGTTTATATCGGAAATAAAAAGAAAATTCCATTGGTGCTACGCCGTGAACTCCGTCAAGCTTCTAGGCCAATTATTATGTATTACCGTTACTTAAGATCAACGCCATTGTTACCATAAATAATTTCAACATCTATATACCTACTCCATTTTTTTTTAAATTCTCTCAAAGATATCATTTAACATTACGATGTCGCCTAACTAATAAGTAATTGAAATTTGAAATTAATATTGTAATTAAAGGTACACTGCCAATGGGACCAAACTTTTTAAATTTGTTTTGATTTTTATTAAGTATATTATAATACTTTATACTTGATTGTTTATTACAGATAATAATTACCTAATTAATAAAAGGGATATTTAACATAAGATAGTGTTAACTTAACACTACTTACAGTCTCTTAAGGGGAAGACACTCTGTTCTTGTGTACCACTACAAAAATATATCTTAAAGTATGAGATCAAAGTAAATTAGTCAAGGTGTTGCCTAATAAACTTCGGCAAGGAATTAAAAATTTGGAATGGGCTATGATGTTTTTATCGCGATTTTCAGTAATTATAACCGCGGATGAAATAACAAAAAATGTCAATAACGTTATGTTAAAAGACTTGAATAGAATGGGAGCAGTGCAGAGTGGAATGTCAGGGAAATTTTTTGAAAAGGTCCGCTATTTCAAAGCCACGTCGTCGCATTGAATGCGTTTTAATGAAAAAACACGCGCCGATTCGCTACAGTCAAGGGAATTAAATCCTCAGAGCGGCTCGCGATTTCAAATGCATCGGAATTTTCATTTGCCCGAATATTATTTTCATAGATTCTCTAGGCCTATATAAATTACGATAGTAATGAATTTAGATTGTCAATTTCCTATAGTAAGCAGTATTCTCATCCAGATTAATATGTTAGAAGATCGGGCCGCAAGGATTTCCAATTGTAATTATACCTCCCCTATTTGGTATAGGAATACTGGAGTATTTTAGACTCAATTACATAAATAAAAATAAATCAGTGGCGCTACAACCTTTTGAGGTCTAGGCCTGAATCTGTTTCATGACCTTTTTTAAATCTTATAGGTAGGTGATCAGCCTCCGGTGCCTGACACACGCCGTCGACTTTTTGGGTCTAAGACATGTCGGTTTCCTCACGATGTTTTCCTTCACCATTCAAGCAAATGTTAAATGCGCACATAGAAATAAAGTCCATTGGTGCACAGCTGGGGATCGAACCTACGACCTCAGAGATGAGACTCAATTACATATTGGACAATAAAGTCTAATTTTTTATTATGTTTTATGTAATAGGACGCAAACGGACAAGGTGGTTATCTGATATTAAGTGATTCCGCCGCCTATGGACACATTGTCAGAAAGCTTGTAAATGCGTTGCCGGCTTTTACGGAATTGGTACTCTTTGTTTTCTATTTCAGTGGGCAGCTGGTTCCACATAGTGCTGCAAAAACTGCCTTGAGAAAAGCTGAGTTGTGAAACGACGGACGTCGAGATTGGTATTTATTTCTAATAAATCATTTATTTAATTGAACAATTGTGAAACAAATGTTTATATAAACTTACGCGTTGCTAGAACTATTTATGAATAACATTTCAATTAAAAAAAATATGATATGATTACAGTATTTTATTGTACAAATTTTAGATCATAATGGAAGTACAAAGGGTTCATCTATTCTTAGATATGGAATTATAGTTTGGGGTAATTCAGTCGAAGTAAATATTATTAGGGTATTTAAGGTTAAAAAAAATTGTATTAGAGCACACAAACTATCTTGATAGTTGCATTCCTTTCTTTTAGAAGCTCGAAATTGAAGCTCTTCCTCGTATGTATTTTAGAAATGTCTTTATTCGTTCACAAAAACATACATATTTTTAAGTCAACGGGAATAGACCCAAGTAGATATGGAGAGAAATTGGCTATGCCAAAAATTCAAACATCTTTTGTCAAATGACTCTCAAAGATCTTCCTACTAGAGTTTTTAATCGACTTAATGTACTCCTTTTGAAAAAAATGTATTATTATGATTATTTGCGTGAAACATTATAGTTAATATTAATTGGATAACGTAATAGTATATTTTAAAAATGTGATGATTAAATAATATAATAATTGACTATAATGATATGACCCATAATGAAATTGTAAGTTCTATTCTACTTTTTAAGACAAATATGTGTGGCAGAATATGATTCAGATTGTACCACCATAACATTTTTGTACTATCATCTTGCAAATAAATTATTATTATTATTAATAAGTAATTTAAAAAAAATATATTTACAAGCTGCAGTTTTTAAATTCTTCGTTTTTATTTAACATTTGTTTTAGTTAACCGGACATTTGTTACATAAGTTCATGGTTCGATTCCTATACACTAAAATTCCTTACACCGAATGCACCCTTAACATATTTCTCCCAGTGTAAAGCTTATATGATATAATTATTTATTAATAAATAAACGAAAGAATAAACTTAAGCCTTATTTTTGTTTTTATTAAATACCTGTAACAAATTAAATTTTCGCCTTTGGCAGAGTAATTTAGATGATCGCGAGTTATGTCAACTAACATTAGTTAAGTTATATATATATGTATATGTTAGTTAATAATAAAAAATATGAGCCCTTTAGTTTTTACCACACTCATAAATGGTAATTTAACATTCTCGTTTTTGATAGGTAATGTTCAATACCATAAGTGTAATTACGAACACATAAATAAGTCAAGTTAAGTTTTTGTTAATTCACCGTCGCAACCCCACAACCCCTTATGTTATCTTAGTTATAAGCTCATTTTTTACACGATTAAAACCAGTTGTTATCCAGCTTCAAAGTCTTTAATTTAACATAGATATTAACATATCTATTGTTATTGATGATTTATTTTACCATAAATTTATATAGTGTATTTAACTAAAATTGATAGTAATATATTTTTTTTATTTATCAATAGATTAAACCAATATTTTTAACGCATAAAAAATTATTAGCGAACTTATTTTTTTAACAATATTTAATTAATGTATAAAAAAATTAATTTACCTTTTTATTATTTATTCATTGTTTAAAAAACATATTAACTTTTCCTATACGAAAGACAGGATTTCTCATCAACTCGGAAAGTTATTGCGTCTTACTTAAAAGCGATATAAAAATGCAATACAACCTTATAATAAACTGACTGTATTAGAAAGCTATTATTTTTTAATACTAAGTGGTTTCATTTAATAGGCCATATTTCCGGTTTAAGATATTTGTACAAAGTACAAAAATGCAAAACTAATCTTATATTCTGTATTTTAAGTCGAAAAATCTAGCTTTTCTCTTATGCCTTCTATAATAATGTTTTACAGAACTTTATTTGTCATTACTATTTTTTTTTACATGAGAAACTTAATATAATATATGAACGAGATTTACGTCGCTAACAGACAGTCGTCCTAATTTTAGTCTACAAGGCTAATTCTGATATGTATCTGATTTGAATTGGTTAAACACGCTAATGTAACGAATTTTAGACGGTAATTGATTAAATAATTGCACACCCTCATACATAATAAACTTCTTCAAATAATTAGTACGCGGCAAGATAAGCAAATTCACTCAATATAATAGGTAATGTTTGTAAAATTAAATTAAATTCTACTTTAATAGGCAAATAAAATAATCAATATTAAAACTTTTCGGAATCGCGTAGTTATTATTTTTTTTTTAATTTAAAACTACGGCATTCATGTATTATTTTTTCTTAATGTAATTTAATTTTTCTGTACTGTAATGCACTTTTAAAAGCACTGAACCTTAAATTAGAAACATGATAATTGTAACACTCTGGCCCATCTTATTGATCGGTTATATTATTATTACAGTAGAATATAAAATAATACTTGTACTCGTTACTAGAGTCGATTAAACTTGTTTAAAAAGTTAATACTTACATATTTTTTTAAAACTATTTTAAAATGTTCATTCTTATATATATAAAAACACAGACTAGACGTTAATAGTTGCGTTATTTTTGTTAAAGATCGTAAATCTAAAAGTTCCCGCCATTTTAGAGTACAGTTATACACGTCTTATCTCCATGACGCGCGCGACGCGACTGAAAACATGCTCCACGGAGGCTTGCAGTCAACACGTCCTGAATGGTCTATCTTTTAACTTTTTCAACTAAGATATTATAATAAACACCTTATGTTGGATGGCTGGTCAACAGAAAGACGTCTTTAAGGTGTTTGATTTAAGGTAGAATTTATAAGAAACAAATATTGTGTTACGTCATTTAAATCGCGTGGAAGCTGAAAAGTTGTCGTGTTTAATTCGAAAATGGAATAAGTGAAATTTTCATTAAATTTATTTTAAACGTTTCCTCTTTGGAATAAGGTTTATATTTGCAGTAACATTCACATTGGGATATATTTAATAACACGGATATTGCTGAAAAGTTTTCGTCGGCGGAAAGGGATGAATATAGATTTAAGTGACAAAGGGAACGGCCTACTACAATGTAGTGGGGATGATCTTACAGTACAAAGATTTGTTTAAGAAATCCTAAAGAAAATTCAATAGGTCGTACAATCGCATTAATATAGAAAAGAACTTTAAACATCAATTGTATGAGAGTCAAAATTTAGTTCAGAACAATACTATACCTGATGCCAATATGATATGCCAGAATATAAATTTAAAAAACGAAAACTTAAGACTCTTGACACAACTAAGCACATTTTGCACATGGCAATTATCTATGAAAAACAAATCAAATCAGTGGCGCTACAACCTTTTTAGGTTTAATGTGTAAATCTAATAGGCAAGTAGGTGATCAGCCTCCTGTGCCTGACACACGCCGTCGACTTTTTGGTATACTACCCCAAACGCCAAACTTTTTAAATTTATTTAAATCATTAAATGCCTTATTTAAAAGTGGTATACAAAAAATATGAGGTATTACACACTCATTATTCATTTGGTATTGGATACCAAACTACATACATACATATTAATTATTAAAACACACACACACACAAAAGGCGTAGTTAATAAACATGTATTCTCAAACAGTGACTGAATTGACCCAAAGTTGAAATTGTAATTACATATTTATAAACGTGTATTTGAGTTATGGCTTTGTGTATTTATATACTAACATTAGTTAAACGTAATAAATAATTTGTCATTTATTTAGGTAATTCAAACAATTCGAAGGAGGATGTAGTTGTTTACGGTTCTTTTGCTAGGCTAACTAGCAAACTGTGGAACCGGCTCTCAGTGGAGGTCAGTCCTGGTCACGACTTTCAATTGTTTAAGTAGTTCGTCGGGTTGTCTGTCTCCCTAAAATATGGCGACGGGGCCGATGGCTGGCCATGCGTCATGCTCGTGAACGGGTGCTGGTTATGGTGACTGGTCGTACTTTAATTCGAGTATGTGGTGATATTGCTTATTTCGACTGTGTGTTTGCGTGTTTTTCCCACGAGAATGTAAGTGCGTGCTCCTATTTCACCATGCCTCCTGCTGATAGAGGACAAGTCTTTGTTTTTTTTTATTAATGTTATTATTATTAATTACTTCATATGTCATGTGGAACATGGTGTAATGGTTGCAGCTCTTTACAAACGTTGTGTAAAAAAAATGGCGATTAAAAAGAGTGGCGGAGAGTTTATTGCCAGTTCTTCTCTTCCGTTCTACGCCCTTGATTTGAGGACTGGCAGTAAATGTAACATTAGAAGGATTAATATGTATTTCTTTACTGACGAGTCGTAAGTGAGTGATTTTTTACTTTTTTACTTTACTTTTTAAAAAGAGAAAATACTCCTCACTCAAACGTCCATGGGCTGTGATGACTGCCATTTATGGGCGTTCCGTCAGCTTGTTTGTCTCCCTGTAAAAGTCGTAATTTTGTTGAGGTCAATAAATCTTATTTATACTCCTCTCTCAAAGGCCAACGGCAACTCTTGTTTATGCCTGCTACATGATTAAATAATGAAGCAAGAAAATAGTTTTTCCTCACATCAACACTATGCAAAACTCAGTGTTGTATACAACGGACATACAACGAAAAATATTTAAGCGTTGAAGCTATCGCGGAATATGGTTAAAATGAGTATTAGGAATATCCATAACGCAAAATCACCTGCATACCCTACATTCACACCTGAAACTGAACTGAAACACTTGAAACGAACCGAATGGTTTCCCATTTCAGGGAAAATACTTTTTTTTTATATCTCTCATTATATTTTTTTTTTATCTTTAATTATTGTTATTTTGTGTATGTGTTTCTGTTAGTAATAAATGTTATATCAACCCTTACTTTTACACCATCACACAACACAGCCAAATTAGGTATCTCTTAGTTAAATGTATTGCATAATTTTTATTGTTTGTTCCCTTTTGTAAATGTTTGAACCTTTTTGTAAAAACATTATGTATTCCGCCTTTGGCTATATTTTTAATGTAATTGTTTGTTATTTTATGTAATTTTGTAAGCTGTAAGAGTACGGAATAAATAAATAACACATGTTTTTTGCAAGTACCAATAGTAGTTGCAAAATAGATGTGGAGAACTAAACTGTTTAGACTTTTTAACGGATATAAGCGAAAGTTGTTACATTATTTTATCGACGTTTTGAGTACTTTTCAGCTGTCATGGAGACGGGATTACGTCGTTTTCTGACACTACTTTGCGACCACAGAAATGTTAATGTGTATGTATATATGTGTTTGACGTTTGTTTTGCTAATAAATTATATTGCTTTTAGATTTTGGAGCATGATCATGGTTGCACACCTTGGCGATTTAAAAGAGTAAACAGCCTTGCGATTCTGTAACTCACTTTTCGAACTCTCACAGCGGTTTAGGCAGCGGTGGTCGCACTCAAATCAGTCGTAAAGCAGTCATTTTCATCGATTTGGCCTTCTGGTAAACTATAAACTACAAGCTCCCTCCTTATCTAGTACTTAACTAGCTGTTCCAACCTAATTTTACCGGAAAAAATTTAATCCATTACAAAACCAGAAATTCTTCCTTTATTTATTTCTAAACTGACAACTCAAGTTGGGAAATCTTGGAACGTTTTAAGGAACGGAGAAACCTTCAAAATATCTCGTTATATGTTATTACGGCAATATGTTACACAGCCCGCGTCTACAAGCCCTCATAAACGACAAAGTATTGCACAAAGTGAAGGTCATACCAAAACGTTAGTTATGAGAGGTTTTTGCTTTTATAATAAGATATGAGCAGTGTAGGTACGTGGCATAAGCGCGCGACTGTCATCCCTGAGGTCGTAGGTTCAATCCCCGGCTGTGTACCAACGGACTTTCGTTCTAAGTACGCATTTAACATTCGCTCGAACGAAAAACATCGTGAAGAAAGCGTCTTGCCTTAGATCCTAAAAGTCGTCGGGTGTATCAGATTTACCCCCCCCCCCCCACTCTTGTCATCGAAAGTAAGCAAAGCTCTCAAAAATAATAGTACATATATGTATTAATTTTTTGTAGGAATCCTCGAAAATGCATTTCGATTTCAAGCATAGACAATGTGTAAAAAAGTAAACAATTACAGTTGACGTAATCACCAAATAAGAAAAAGACCCCCCCCCGACCCCTATGGTGCCCCAAACACGAGGCTGATCACCTACTTGTCTATAAGATTGACAAAAAAATGAACATGAAACAGATACCTGAGGCCCAGGCCTAAAAAGGGTGTAGCGCCTCTTTTCTTAAAGGACCCTAAGTCTATTTGATTCGTAAATACTTCAGTAGGCAACTGGTTCCACATAGTGGTGATGCGCTGAAAAAGTGCATCACCACTATGTGAAACACTGAGTTGTTTAAAGAATTTAGTATCCTGCCTCGACGTCTGTATAACTGTAAACAATGTTTACAATGTAAAATTATCTAATATATAAAATTCTCGTGTCGCGGTGTTTGTGGTTAAACTCCGAAACGGCTCGACCGATTATCATGAAATTTTGTGTGCATATTGGGTATGTCTGAGAATCGGACAAAATCTATTTTTCATCCCTCTAAATGTTAAGGGTAGTCCACCCCAAATTTTTATTTTATAATTTTAGATAAAAAAATTATTCTTTCTTTTTTTATGATACAACATCAAAAAATACATAAAACGCGTATTTTTCACTCCTCTGTGATTGACCCATATTTTTTATTATAAATTATAAACATGGCAAAACGACGTTTGTCGGATCAGCTAGTAATATTATATTATTAATTGAACTTGTAAGATTTTTAATTTCCGCCAATCATTTTATACTTTAACTTTAGCAAGCTGTCAAGGGATAACAATGAAATTGTTTCAATATGAACAAAGTTTGTCGTTTTGTTCATTATCAGTTTGTATATTGTTTTAAATTGTATGGAGTCTCGTAAATAGGGAGGGTAGACATTTGATCCTTGATCAGGTATTTTTCTTTAGAACAGGGGGCAAACGGGCAGGAGGCTCACCTGATGTTAAGTGATGTCACCGCCCATGGACACTCTCAATGCCAGAGGGCTCGCGAGTACGTTGCCGGTCTTTTAAGAATCGGTACGCCCTTGAAGGACTCTAAGTTGAATTGGTTCGGAAATACTTTAGTATGCAGCTGGGCCATACTAGGCTAATTCTTCTTTCTTCTCCAGCTTCTACGAGCACTTCGACTTCTTGTAACTTTTTGCCTTATAAACATTATTACAGTACTAATAGGTAGAGTAGTATATGCAGATGTGTTAATGAGGTTGGAGCTTCGAGTACCGATTAACCACACTAAACATGGGCAACGGCAAATATTGCAGTTACGCGTGCATCACCATAACATACTGAAACTTCTACAAAAACGCAAATCAATAAAGCTTTTTATAAATTTGACGATTATAATGATCCTAATCCTTGGGATTGATTTGCTCCAGGTCAAACAATTTGTGTGACTCAAAATTCGCCGATTAGAAAGAGTGACAGAGAGTTTCTTGCCAGTTCTTCTTGCCCGCTCTACGCCCTTGACTTGCGTACTGGTGGTAAATGTAAATTAGAATTAGTTTAACTTCATTCTGACGTTCATGAGTGTACATTTTTATTTTGACTTGACTTGACTGCTCTATTCTTTTCCTGCCAAAATTTTCGGCTTTGTTAAGTGGTTTATATCATAAGTTACCTCACATACCTCATTCAATGTACAGTGTACACCTCAAATGCTACTGTATTATTCGTCCTTATCCTTGAGTGAAAATGAATAAATGTAATACAGCAGAGCCGAATTAGAAATTCAAAGTGTTTTGGAACATGCCGCTTCGAAAGTTCAAGTTGCATTACGACGCAGTTTAAGTCTATTTCGAGGAGGTTTTATATTTATGTTTTTAGTACGCTTCACGGCATTGTTCGATCCTAAGTTAGTGCGTTAGAATCCCGGTGCGTTAATTTACACGCACAGTGATTAAGAACGTTACCTGTCTAAGGGTAAAAGTTCCAAGTTCTTATGTAGCGGTACAGAAGTTAAAACTAATTAATTATAATTGCAACAAATTTTGTTGCAAGGAAGATATGACAGAAAAACTAGGGAAACCAATTAAAAATATGTCAAAACAGTATAGAAACAAGCACAACAGTGTAAAAGAAAGTTAAAAACTAATTTTAAAGACGCATACGCCATCGAAAACTAAAGTAGAAATGGTCGTGTCATATATATATCATACATAAGAGAAGAGAAGCAAAAATGGAACAGAATGGTACCTATGAAGTGGGAAACGAAGGAGCCAGCCACCCAATATTGCACCTTTTTAACTGTATCTTTTTATTACAGCGGAGGCATAATTAAACAGAAAGAGATGAAAGAGTAAGCTAGTTTGATTGATAGAGATAGATATTAGTATAGATAAAATACAATTGCCAACATCCACAACACAGGAGACCGAAGATCTGGCAGCTACCTTGGACAAAGAATTAGTCTAGCGATTCAAAGGGGGAACGCTGCCAGTATCTCCGGAACCTTGCCTAAAGGGACTCCTTTTAATAATATATTTTAGTTTATGTTAAGTTTAGTTATTTATTTCAATGTATATTATTTTATTATTATTTATTATAATGTAAATATATTGCCAACATATTGTTAAACACGTCCTATTTCGTTCATTGTGGTTAAACGTTTCTACATTTTGTGAAATATGTCAAGGAAATAATGGCATAGCTCGTGGACCTGTCTCTGGCCGCTTTAGATAATAGTTGGAATTCGTATTGTTGTAATTTCTCTATTTTATTTTTAGTTTTATATATATGTTCTTTTAAATCTAGTTAGACGATTATTTTGCTATGTAATTAATATTTAGATATTAGAGTCTTTGGTTCGATTCGTATTATAGATAATATTTGTGAAAATGTGAGCACCATGTATCTACATAATTTCGTTATCTGCTGCATTGTTTTTAATAACACCATTTTATTATAGTAGTTTTTCTTTGTTCTAGGTACATGGTCTTCATACAAACACAGGGTACATATTATAATTATTATCAATCAAATTTAAAAAAGATTAAGTTTAGAGTTTCTTGCCCATTCTTACTACCCTTAGGAGGGGGCCAACTAGAGTATTTTTTTTAACTTTTAATTATTAATTTTTAATAGCCCTAATTGAAATAAATGATTTGACTTGATTTGTAAAATAGGTAATATTGTGGACTACAAATTGGAAAGTTATGGGACTTTAAAAAGTGTTGTTTAATAAAACAAACTTATTGGAAGGTGCAATGGCGGTACTTTTAAAGAATTGGTAGGTACGCCTTTATTAGGCTCCTAATTTCAATTTGTTATAATAATAATAATAACAATAATAATAAATAAACTAATAATATTATTATATTATATTATATTATATTATATTATATTATATTATATTATATTATATTATATTATATTATATTATATTATATTATATTATATTATATTATATTATATTATATTATATTATATTATATTATATTATATTATATTATATTATATTATATTATATTACATTATATTATTAGTTAGTAGAATTTCAAATTACATTATGAGGATATTTAATATTCCTATATTTGTAAGTTTATAAATTACATATACATTGTTTACCTTTTATATTAGTCATAAATGGGCTCCATGTTGGAGTCAGGATTTCTGGCTGATCACCACGTAGGTGACACAATTTTGTTGTGTATAAAAATAATAAATATATACATATACTCGACCTGCTATCGTATTCATTTCAAAGCCCATTCTAACTCCCGAATTTTAAAATAAATTTTCTAATGAAACATTTTTATTTGTCTTAATACCGCACCGTTATATTAAGAGCTTTCGAGGGAAATACCCATCAAAATTTTATCTATTACAACCTTATAGAAATAAAAAACAAAAATGACGCTGGAGTTGTTCACAGTGTATTGATATTAAACAGAATGCGAAATGATGCGGTCGATTTAAAAGAAAAATGACAGCGGTATTTCGACAAAGGAAACCAATCATTCAGAAGTCCTAAGTATACCCTGAATGGACGCTGTCAAAACAGATTCAATACATCTTTGAATCAACTCAGTATTCTGCTCAATGAATTTAACGGACTTTTAAAACGGAGATATTTTTATTCCGACACTTATAGGTTTGCATAGTTGTTTAATAAAAACCAGAGTATCACGCGCTCTGACACAAATCGATCATTCTATTTTTTTTTATGCGTCGGCAGGCTGACGAGTAGGCAATGTGATCACTGTCACCCACTCGTGACGGTGTGGACACTTGCAAAGCCGGGGGCTAGCATGTGTTGCCGACCTTTCAGGGAATGGTAGGTACGCTCTTTTTTTGACGGATATAAGGTATTACCTGTACTGGCAGCTGACGTTCTTGATACTTCGATACGTTCCTTTTTTTTATATAGAATAGGGGGCAAACGGGCAGGAGGCTCACCTGATGTAAAGTGATACCGCCGCCCATGGACACTCTCAATGCCAGAGGGCTCGCGAGTGCGTTGCCGGCCTATTAAGAATTGGTACGCTCTTTTCTTGACGGACCCTAAGTCGAATTGGTTCGGAAATACTTCAGTGGGCAGCTGGTTCCACATAGTGTTGGTGCGCGGCAAAAACTGCCTTGAAAAACGCTCAGTTGTGGAACGGCGGACGTCGAGGTGGTTCCTTCTTGGGAACTGACGAAGCTTATTGGAAGGTTCAATATTGGTTCAATATCGCTTTAATAGGCTATCATAATAAATAAGCTCGCAGGTTCGACTCCAGAAGTGATTTTTGTTTCAATATTATTCAACCTTTAGAATACTTAATTAGCAAAATAACAAAAAAAATATTTAAAAAAAATAAAAAGTTTACTATGGAATATATGATACAGGTATCACTTATTCCATGTCATTAAATTTGTATCGGTAGATATCCCTACTCATCGGCAAAGAAGACAGAGGGTGTAGGCCGAGAGAAAAAGCCGGCGTAAAAAACTCTCGGTACTCTTTTAAAATAGCAAATCATCAAACAACTCTTATTTTAAAATAAATATCGCAAATGTATAAGAGCCTGTCTAGCACTAGTCCCAGGCCCTTTTAACTAGATAATCGTTAACTTTATAGTAAGCCTTTTTACACAGCTTTTCTTTAATACATTTCTTAAATAAAATAGATGCGGGGCCGATTTAATTAGGCATTATATGAAACACAATACAACTAAATTCTCGTGAACTTTATCCTGGTACTCAAGTAAGTTCATAGGGTATTAAGAGGCGGCCCACTCTTGTACCTTTTAATAAGAATCCTTAAGGCTCGAGTGGCATTCTCAGCAATATTTCGGGTAGGTCATTAAAATTAATAAGCAAACACTTATAAAACGATTACTATGAAAAATAAAGCTTATTGAATATTATTTTCTCCAGAGATATTTAACAAAACCGTATTTTAGATTAAAATTATAGGGTACCAATTCTTGACGCACGCGCTGCCTTGCGACTCTGTTACTCACTTTTCGAACTCTCACACCGCTGTGTGATTTCGAAAAGTGAGTTACAGAATCGCGAAGCTGTTCTCGTAAGCATATTAAGGATCTCGTGTTACTCCAACTTTATTAGACCTCAAATTGCTTCTCCTGATTGTTTTTATTTTATTCAGAACTGGACAGATGTTTGTCTACACACCACCATTTTTTATATAAAATTCCCAATATCGACGCTTGTGGTGCGGGAACTTTACCACCCCCAACGTGTAGGAGGCTCACCTGATGTTTAGTGGTACCGCTGCCCATGGGCAATCTCAATGCCAGAGAGCTTGTGAGTGGATTGCCGGCTTTTTTGGAGTTGATACGATCGTTTATTGAAGGACCCTAAGTCGAAATGTTTCGGAAATACTTCAGTGGGCAGCTGGTTCCACATAGTGGTGGTGCCCGGCAAAAACTACGTATATGTTCTGATTGCATTGGAGCCTTAAACCACTAGTCATCTCTGCCCTCGTAAGCATCATAATCATAAAAACCTAAAAACGTCTCCTGTTCATTAAAATCCAAATCCACGAATTAGTAATACACTTTGTAAGCTGGTCACAAAGAGTACATGAAAGAAATAGATAAAACACAATAACAAAGTTCCTCTATACACTTGTCGATTTTCAAGTGAATATGTGAAAATTCAAAGTGGCCGCATTCAAAAATTCCTTTATTCTTGAAAGGAAGCGTTGTGATCGGTGAAGTTGCCTTAAAACTGATATAAACATCGGAGCGACTGGCTTATTATGGCTTTTTTAGGAACAATCACGAACCCGTACAATGTACATTTAAAATTAAAATCAAGGTAAATGGAACTTAGGTCTACTACGTCAGGGATTCTTAGATACTAATTAACCCCTTTATTTTAATCATAATATTTTATTTTATTTGCTATATTTTAGTGTAATTGATTGCTATTGTATAAATTCGTGAGCTGTATAATTACGAAATAAATAAAACTATTAATCCACCGTTTATTAAAACCTAAGCATAACAATAAAATATACAGTATTTTCAATTTTCTTAACCTACATAGTAATAATTAAAAATTAATAAAAAGAAAATTAAAACTAATTTTAAATGTTTGGTCCCTGTAATAGAGTGCCTTTGATTCTGACAGCTTTCCCTCGCTGTATTGCGATACCTATTCGTAGAGCGAGGAAAGCACCAGCTCTGGGGTCACCGGTACCATCTACTAGGCACCAAAGCAATTAAACCACTAGTTTTGAACTAAATTGTCTTTGTTGTAATTCACTTATACAATGGTAACTAACACTAACGCCGTTGCTCCAAAATTAAATATAATGACTATGGCATTATTATTACTATATACTATCAAATAGTCATTAATTTTTAGATCTAGCAACATTGGCAAATCGAATAAACTTACAAGACATTGTCAATTCACGAGCTCTGAGACATACAATGACAATTGCAGCCGATACCACCGCCATTGCTTTGACATATTAGTCGAAGTTAAAAGATAGATTTAGTTATTATAATAATTAATTTCTAATATTTCATAAAAAAATACTAATTTCCAGGCACAATTAATCAAGAAATCCGTAGGCGAAATGTTTATTTTACTATTACAACCAAAAGTATGTTCGCATAAAGTGCTACTTCGCAAATGGTTGGCTAAAACTGCGAAAATCGCATGAGAATCGTGCGACTGGTGACTAGCGTTACTTCATAATATCTCCATCTGTCTCCCAAGAGGGCGTAGACTCATTCGAACACACTTCCGGCGCATTCAGAGACAAGAGACAGCCGCTTCTAGAACACAAATAAAACAATGCACTTGCTTTGAACATTGTTATTACTCTTTGGATTTTATTTATGATTTCATAGGTTTTGTTTTAAGATGCTTGTTTCGTTAAATGACGGCGTAAACGTCGGGTTCGATTCCCGATGATATCATCTGCTCTTGTGTGGTCATTGTTAGGTTACAAACGTGTCAGCCAAACAAGGTAATTACCAGCAAATTATGTAATGCTTTATTAAATAGGAACAAACTAAATAAATAAAATAAATCAGTGGCGCTACAACATTTTTGGTCTGGGCCACAGATTTCTGTATCTGTTTCTATTTCTGTGATCTAATAGGCAAGTAGGTGATCAGCCACCTATGTCCGACTTTTTGGGTCCATTGGTGCACAGCCGGGGATCGAACATAGGACCTCAGGGATAAGAGTCGCACGCTGCTAGCCACTAGGCCAACACTCCTCCAGGAGCCAACTTTATATTACATTTTATTTATTTATTTATTTATTAAGCCTTTATTGCCGACACCCAGTACAATTAATTCAAATATTTAAATAAAACTTAATCTAATACGTCACTTGACCCGTTCTAGGTAGTCAACGTGTCACGTGACACATAGGCCTCTTCCAGCTGTTTCCATTATTTTCTAAAATTAGCTCTTCTTGTTCAAGTTGTGCCTCCTATTATCTTTATATCGTCTGCCCATCTCTTGCTCTGTCTTCCTCTTTTCCATCGCGTGGTTGCATAATAACTAACAGAAGTTTGAAAATGATTTCATGTGCACATAACAATCCAATATTCATTATTTACAATTTCCTTTACCTACAAAAATATAATTGATAATAACTAAAAAGAAATTTAAAACGTATTTTAAAAGTTTGGTCCCTGTGGCAGTGCACCTTTAACGCTGGCAGCATTTCCTCGCTGTATTGCGATCCTTATTCGTTGAGCGAGGAAAGCACCAGCTGGGGTCGCGGTACTATCTACCAGGAGCCAACTTAAATCTTTAATTACCGCCTTTGCACTTGAACCCCACGGCCCAAGAGTCTCTACTCCAAAGGGAACATAATCGAAGTTGAAGGAAAGACTCTTATATTTGAGCTGTTTATTATACACATTAGATTACCAAACATTATTTATTTAATGAAAGATATCAACAAAAAAGTCCCCTGACAAATATATACGATAAATCTAGTCATAAGTTGCGTTCGCAATCCTCGCAAATATGTAGTGGACTAGCGAAATATGGTATTCATAACAAAAATGTGATATTGCACCTGCCGTACTCTTGACATGGGACGACATTACATGCATCACCTTGACAGGGAGAGTAAATTCCTGCCACGTGAATAAATAATCAGTCTGCTACAAAAAGTATCAAGTTTTTTATAGACTTATTATATTATTTTTTAAAGGAAATTATTTTTTGTGAAGGAAAACATCGTGAGGAAACCGACATGTCTTAGACCCAAAAAGTCGACGGCGTATGTCAGGCACTGGAGGCTGATCACCTACTTGCCCATTAGATTTAAAAGGATCATGAAACAGATTCAGAAATCTGAGGCCAAGACCTAAAAAGGTTGTAGCGCCAATGATTAATTTTTTAATTTTTTAAATCACTAAACTCGAATGAAAAATCTCGCATTCAAAACGGTTCTAACCGATTTGTACGATATTCGTAAGAACATAAAAAATGTCATACGAGATTATGTTTATACTAGTTGAGATTCTCGTAAGAAAGAATCTTCTTACTGAAATGTCGAAGTGTAAACAGACGCAGGAAATTATCGCTTAGCGATAAATCAGTGGCGAATCTCGTATGACATAATCGTAGGGGAGAATTTAGTTCTTGCCTGTATGTAAACACTTTGATACGATAATACTATGGCTATAATGATAGTCGTGTACGGTTTCTCGCACTAAAACGTGCGAGAAACTCTCTCCATCTAAATGAGCCTTTAGATTAATGAGTAGGCGAAGCATATTTAATTCAAGTTATATTTGGTGTAACACCCTAACCAAATACAAGTGTTTTATCGTGTAATAAATACGTTCCCATATAATTAGTATCGTAACGAACATTGTATTTTTTTTTAAATATAGATTAAAGTATTAAAATGATTTAGTTTTCATAATTATCTCGGCGATATGCTATGTCGTTCAAGTCGTCTAAATGAAGGACGAAGTTCGAATAACCAAAGCCAATGATTCTGTTTAGCACCATCTGTTGCACAGATGAAGTTGCAACAACTTGATAGATTAATGCAAAATTTCACGTTGTTAAATATTAACCTTGATATAAGCTTTAAGTTAAGATTAAGAGTTTTAACATCGGCCGTCGCGGCAGAATATCCTCGACGACTGCCAAAATCAAATAAAAGAAGTGGAAGGGGCTCGAACTCCCCGTCACTGTTTTAAATCGTAACGTTTTTGTTCTTAATATACGAAAAGCAATTTGTATAAAATTCTCATGTCATAGTGGTTTTAACCAATCTCCAACACGGCTTAGCAGAATTTTTTCACAATATTTTTTCACCCTTCGTGGTGATAAAACCTCCATAAACGCATCCAAAAGTTACAACTAAACAAATATATTTTATATATGCACTTTCATTTGATACCTTTAGAAAACATACTGAGAAATATTACCCGACTATGTGTGAATTGCCACATTAAATATTCTGTTTATAAAATTATATTATTGAATTGTTTTTATTTTTTATATAGAGCAAACGGGCAGGAGGCTCACCTGATATTAAGGGATACCTCTGAATGCTCGCAAGTGCGTTGCCGGCCTTTTAAGAAAACATCCAATTAGAAATCTATTATAGTGATATAGAATTTCCATTCTATTATTCGGTTTAAATTTTAATAATACAACTTAAATAGTCTTATCATAGAAATATTATTTAATGTTGGTTTAAATTCTCTTTGCATATTCCAAGACGTATAAATTAGGTAGCCAGTGTTATTTAGCTAAGTTGTACCCGCTAACAGAGACATTTTGGCCTAGACATTGTAATATATTAAACGTGAGCACGCAACAATGCCGTAATATCACGCGGGCATTTTTACTTATATCTTTATGAACTGGCTTTTAGTATTTATTTACTGATATAAATCATCAAATACAATATTCTTAACCTACATAGTAATAATAATAATCATAAATATATATAATAATATAAAATATATAAATAATAGAAAATTAAAACAAATTTAAAAAGTTTGGTCCCTATGGCAGTGTAAAGGTATACCCTGGCATGTATTGCGATACTTATTCGTTGAGTGACGAAAGCACCAGCTCTGGGGTCACCTGTACTATCTACCAGGCGCCAACTTTAATCTTTAAATAATTATTATCTCCTTCCATCTTCCCTAGACAGTATACCATGGATTCATTCAAGCAGAAGTTAAATAGGCATCTCCTATACAGACGTGCCCTCTAACGCCCGAAACCAATTATCAATCCACAATTTCAGATTGAAAACAATCTTAGGTCAGACCGTGACAGTCGTTCGATCTCCTATCTGCATCCCAATAACCAAACCCTAAGAAGACAATCCATTTTTGGCCCAAATAAAATGCTCTTTGTCTTTCCATTTTACTGAGTTCTCACTCAAATTTCATAATCAATGTAAAGTAAATAAAACCGTACAAATATCATTAAAATATACATGTGTATGTTTAAAACATAACAAACAGTTTTTTTTAATTATTTAAAAATCTGGTGTAGGTAAGTTAAAATCTGTTGAAATCGAGCTTTCGTCAACTGTCATTTTCATACAAAGGTCTATCCACAGATACTGATACGACCTTCCATGTATAGCTTGTATCGACAGATGGCTATTACAATCTGTCGATTGGTTATTGGCACACTTGTTACAACATTTGGATTAAGCCTTCTATCTCAGATGGTGGATTATGGATTGAGATAGGTTATTGGATTCGGGCGTAAGGGGCCACATATCACTTAAAATCTGGCCGGATTGTGTCAAAACTGCCATCTGGCCAGTTTTGTATAAATAAAATCGTAATTCAAACACAATATTCGTTATAAAATTAAATGTAACTGTCTAAACGGATTCTCATTATTGAATGGTTCCTCAATAGATTCCTGAAATTAATAACACGTATATTTTTTAAAATGTTTCAGGTTTAGCAAAAATACAAGAAATATTTATTGTAACAAATTATTTTCTATAAATAAAACAGTATATATATATAGTTTAGTTTATTTTATAAATAATGTTATTTTTCTTAGAACTTTTTGGATTTGCAATAAATTTTCCAGTGGAAAATAACTGGTTGAAAAGTTAATTAAAGCCGTGGACGGGTCAGCTCCTGAGAGGTTTAAATTATTGCGCTGCTCGTTTTTCACATGATCTAACTGCTCTCCCAATGTACTTTTAAATAAGTAATACTGTAATCTTAATATATTTATTTTTTAATACTTCGTTGCAGATACATAATACAATTATTGTCATAAGTAAATGAAAAGGCAAAGAAAAGTAATGATTGGCAGCCTTACCACAGGTTATAATCTATGTTAGGTAAAAAAATATTGGTTGTTTGTAAAGTAGGTTTACGATCGAGATGTTTACGTGATAACGTCTTATTGGTGATATAAGTTTTTGGGAAGTAAGGAATTAATGAAGATAACAATTTTTTCAAATTTTAAATTACATCTATCGTTTTATTCACACTTTTGATGATAAATTTCGGGTGTAAAATGACAAGTTTACTTATTCGACTATGATATACATTTTTCTTCATACATTCACGGAATGACTGGCAGCGCTCGAGATGAGACGGGAGATCGGTCCGTCTCTCTCTCGTTATACCTGCGATCGCGCTCGTGAGGTTTTGGTGTGACACAAGTTTCTGAACATGTCACCCGACTAAAACGATTTTAAAGACGTTATCACGTCAAAAACTATCTTTATATGTATTATTTATGAATGATACATTTCAAGAAAATCTTAGTGTATTATAAAAGATTCAGAAACGAGATTGAAGCCTAACTTAGAACCGTTCGACAAAAATGTTCGATTTAATAGTATTGTGGAGGTAAGATGTTGTGCGCTTTCTTGAACCTAAATTCTTATGCCACGGTTTTTGTAATTAAACTACTCCGAAACGGCTTGACCGATTTTCGTGAAATTTTGTGTGCATATTGGCTAGGTTTGTGAATCAGGCAACATCTATTTATGAACCCCTATTACCCATATTTTTTAGACGAAATTATTTGTTTTTATTTTTATATAATACAGCATACCAAAAATACATACAACCCTTAATTTTTGACCCCTCTACGATCAACCCCTATTTTTCTACTGTAATAGATAGTTATTTTTATTGAACTACAAAAATATTTCCAAGAAATCATATGCATATAACAAAACATTTTTGGCAAAAATTAGAATATTTGAAAACTGCAAGGAACACATAGAGAATTGTTTGTTCTTACGTATTTTGTATTATCGTACATCTTGACCTATCGATGTTAAAAATGCAAAAGTCCTTAACGTCTACAACAAGAAATACGAGAAAACGTAATGACGTCATTTCCTATCCCGCAGTGCAGCTAATATAATTTCCAAAGGTAGTATAGGTAACACATAAATTTTACAGCGATAGTAATAGCCTACTGTTACTCGAGTATGATTTAAGGCTCGAGCAAGCTGAAAATGCAGACGATAACCGTCTAGGATTTCCCGTTCTATTTTTAAATTTATATTGAAATAAAAAGGATACAATAATATAATCTTAGAAATACATTCTTCTTTATAGCAGAGTAGTACAATGTAAAATCGATGGAACGATGTAGGGAAGAAAAGAATAGATAAAATAAAGAATACAGCTTTAAGAAAAACAATATAAAAAAAAAAGTGGAAATTGTGGGGCACATGGCAAGTGGAACAGAAAAGTGGAGCAAAAAAGTACTAAACTGGTGTCCAAGGTACATCAAACAAAAAAGAGAAAGACAACTTAAAAGGTGGGTAGACCAAATTAGAGAAGTAGCAGGTGGTACATGGAAGAGAGCGGCACAGTACTGAGAGGAATGGCGGGATTTGGAGGAGGTCTTTGCCAAAAAAGGGCTCACAGCTATCTAAAAAAAGATGAAATAGAAACGTGTTTTAATGTAAAAGTATCTAAATTAAAACGCTATTATTATTACTATTATATAAATTGTAATATTATTATACTTGTCATAAAATGTTTTTAACGAAAAATAATAATAATATATGTGTAATTTAATTTTGTTTTAAGAATGATAATAATTAACACGAGATGTTTTTTTACGGGTTCTTTAAATTAAGAATATTAAGTTTGATTTTTTATAACTATTTGGTTGGAAATGGTTTTTCTTGTCAAATAGTCTTTAGACTCAAAGTACTCTTTCGTATTAGCGCTCGCGAGTGCGTTTCCGGCCTTTTAAGAATTGGTATGCTCTTTTCATAAAGCAACCTAATCTACTTCCCTATAAATCAAGAAGTTAAATACATCTAAGACCTAGACCCAAGGGTTATAGCACCACTGGCTACTATTATTACAAACATTACATGTATTAATAATATTCACGACTAATTTTGGTTCTAATAATAGTTTTCCTTACACTGTAATTACTTACAACAAAGGAGATTTACGCTGCAATAAAATGCAACAATGCAAATAGGGAATGCAGCTTAATCGAATTTTATTAGAGCTTTAAATATAAGAAAGTCTTGGAAAGCTGATACAATTTACGCCGAACTTTGCGTAATTGTAACAACCAGTCTATACATCGTGTTTCGTAGTTTAATGTTGCTCAATCCCACTCACGAGTTCCGATCCCATAATGGTAAGAAACAAAAAGATTCCGAACCAAGAATTAAGGCCTGTATTCACTTTGATTAGTGCGAGTGCAAGTGATTTGTAATTGAGGATGATTAGTGCAGGTGTCGTATCACCTCGACGTCCGCCGTTCCACAACTGAGCGTTTTTCAAGGCAGTTTTTGCCGCGCACAACCACTGTGTGGAACCAGCTGCCCACTGAAGTATTTCCGAACCAATTCGACTTAGGGTCCTTCAAGAAAAGAGCGTACCTATTCTTAAAAGGCCGGCAACGCACTCGCGAGCCCTCGGGCATTGAGAGTGTTCATGGGCGGCGGTATCACTTAACATCAGGTGAGCCTCCTGCCCGTTTGCCCCCCGTTCTATAAAAAAAAAAAAAAGGTGTGTAGTGCAAGTAGTATCTCTGTTGGCTCTGTTAAGTAAATTTAGTTGTCGATAGCTATCGATCAGCAAGTTTGGACGAAGACCGAGAGGCGCGCTTGCAATTGGAAGAAGTACTGAAAGAAGTATTAAACGCGGTGCTATCTGAAACCGAAGAAGTTTTGGAAGCTGAACTTGCAAGACCAAGAAAAGTATGGGTTCGAAAATGGATTAATAGAAGACCCATTCATGGCGCAAGCTACCAACTCTATAAGGAATTGGGTGCTGAAGATACGACGGAATATTACTTTGCTCTCAAGTTGACCGAAGAGTCCTGCTGTGTTTTGTCAGGCGACAGGCACGCTGCGGGTGAGGGGGAAGGGAGGGCGCACGCGACAACACTACTCGTAGCTCAAAAAAATAGAACACGCTTCTAATCACGTTACTACGCAGCCAACTAATCACCTACACTAATCACTAATCAAAGTGAATACAGGTCTTGAGAGTTAGTATATCAAAAATGCAATAGATGATATATATGAGTTTGTTTGCTATATGTAGGCATACTTAATTCTAGTACCGAAACAAGGTGAACAGGCAGATCACGTATTAAACAGAGTTGGACCAGATGTCATCTGATTAAACATAATATATAGCGTGGTCTTGGTCTCTACAAGCTTGAGCGTGCGATTGAATCATAGACACTAATAGACATTTTATTTAGACTAATAGACAATTCGACGGCGTTTTTCAGGCACAGGAGGCTGATCACCTACTTGCCTATTAGTTTGACGAATGATCATGAAACATATACAGAAATCTGAGGCCCAGACCTAAAAAGGTTGTAGCACCATTGATTTATTTGTTTTTGTTTAAACAACTTTAGTCATTTATTCGTTATAAAATATAGTCATCACCAAAAAACAAATAGTAACAAATTTTTACCAGGTGTCTCGCAAAGCAATACAAGTAAAAACAAATTAGATAAATTGTTCGAGATTACAGTAACATTTTAACTGACCTCTCCCGTTTCGTCTGGAACAAGGGAACTGTTTTTGTTTGGTTGCATTTACATTTGTTTGAGAATAAATTGTTGTTTCTTAGTTCCGTTCAAAGTAAAAAAAATGTAATTTTATTCTTACTATATACTTAAATTATAAAGATAGGTTAGGTTAGAATTAATATCAGAAAGTACTGGTTTGAATTTTTATCGGCACACTGATACATTAGTACAATAAAAATAGAGTACAATATTTAATGTGACAAGCACTTATAGGCAAACATAAATATGAAGAGATAAAAATAATAAATTTAACAATACAATTAAATTATAAAAACTCTACGTTATAAACGTCAAGGCGTGATATTATAAATGATAAAGAAAAAACTCAATTCCATACTATATATATAGTTGGAAAGTCTTTCGTTACCGTACTTAGGCAGTATAATTGCCCAAGTACTAGAAAGCTATACAATTGGTGCACAACCGGGGATCGAACCTTCGACTTCTGGGATGAGAGTCGCACACTAAAGCCACAAGACTAACACTGCTCTTTTCACTTCTGACTCAAATTGATAGCATATAAAATAAATTTGTTTGTATGCATTTAAATATATTCGTTCTAAGTTTAATTTGGTATTTAAATAGCCTTATAGTATTAGTTTCATAGGTATACAGCCTTTGTCCGTTACTTGGTAAAGGTACAGGAAGAGGAAGCGGTTTATCTGTGCTCCGGAACTTGGGAAAACGTACCCCACGCCAGGGGCTATGACTTGCTAGATTCTTTGACTAGCACATTAGGAATATACTATCAATTGACATTTTACTTTTTCGAGGTATTTATGCCATTATAACGGAATAGTAACGGTTATTCTGTTATATTTTTTGCAATTTATTAATTTTTACATTCTAAAACAATGTATATGTTTAAAAAATACAAGAAAATATGACATCAGAAATTTACCAAAAATATACACATCAAAACATTAGAACATAAGAAATCTTGGAAAAATCTAGGAAAAAATTAAACAAGCAACCACAAGATAAGAAGAATTGTGCGTGTACTAGTGTACACACGTAAGAAGTGAAACTTCTTTATGACCTTATTTTTCGAAAAATGATCAACCATTAGCAGCTTTACAGAAATTGGTTAAATAAAGTTAAATAAGATAAAGTTTAACAAAAGGCTTTTATTATCATAGACATGATTACAATTAATACAATTATTTCATTTTGCCTTATTGCTACCAAGCTTATTACCAAATTTCATTCATTGTAATAGAATTATTACTATCATTGTTATTATATAATGAATCTCTTCGAATCAACCGTGGTAGGGACAAGAAAAAGATGGCGCGTAACAGAAAAATGTGAAGCGTAACCGAAAAATGAGACGGTAATTTTTTCCAACGCCGAAAAAGAACACTTCAATAAAATAGAACAAAACAAAAAAAATAACTAAAAATTAAAAACTAATAATAACTAATAGTAATAAACAAAACTTAAACCACATTAAGCCTGCAAAACAAAGTTACGGTAAGTCGTAGACTGTTGTAAAACACATCAAACTTGAAACTGGCATAAAGATAAAACTATTGCCATAATATTAAAAAAAAATACACATCAATATTTTCATCAATGTTTGTAATCATTCAAAGTAGCAGATAAACGAGCCGTAGGTACGTATAGAAGAGTTTTAGTTCAAGTAACTCTAGGATTACAAAGAAAGGAAAATTTTGTAAGAAGATTAGTGTGAATATTAAAGATAAATATTTAATTATACATATTAATAATTATCATGTTAATAACGCAATTATGTTTTGTAAAAAGTAATTTTTGCATTCTCTTAATATTTTCACAGTCTCCGGCTCCGAATGGAGATATCCCATTTCATTCATCTCATTGAATAACTTGCTACGACTAGTAAGGTAACGATATAGTAAACTAACGGTTAAAACCTATAGTTATAAATGCGAATCGGGATACCTTTTAGCTAAATTCCAAACACAAATTCCCAATTCGACGTTGGTTTACAGATCTGTTTGACATCGACAAAACGAATAGAGAAAAAATGCTTCGAAATGGGACAGCGCGTCCGCGCTCCCGCACGTAATTTAATCTTGTATCGCTTTGAGTAAGCCTTACAAAAAGTATCGCACGAAAATGAAAATTATTTGTATATATTTGTTAATTGTTATGAACTGCAGAAGTACGCTTAAACTTGGGGTTGGGCTTAAAAGTAATTTAAAAATCGAAAAAAATGTTCAACTAAAAACTATAGACTACATGATCTATAGACTTTACAGTATCTATAGACTTTACAATGTATGCAGGCATAGACGTAACTTAGAACACTAAACCTCTTCTCTAGTAATATATTTCTAATAAGGCCGGCAACGCACATGCGAGCCTTTTGGCAGTAAGAGTGCCCATGGCGGTATCACGTTGGAACACGTACGTTTGTTTCTAAAATGTAAAATTTTTGCTAGTTTTGATCGCAGCATCATCATCATTTTAACAAAATAAGCACAGACAATATCAATGTTTTTACACGCTTTATATTAGCTTCACCTGTATGTATGTATATAACCGACTCCTTCGGACTCGATTGTGACCCACTTTAAACGGACAGATTTAATTCAAACTTTGTACACTTATAAAGAATCAGCGACAATATAATAATTTCATAGGTTTATCTCGAAAAAACCATGAATTTTTTTAAGTCCTCAAAGCAGTACGGTTAAATTGAGACAACATGTATTACTGCTAGGACTAAAAAGTGAAAAATAAATATAGTTTAAAAAACTAAAAAACACGCTTTTAAAGCACATCAAACTAAAGAGTGAAATATAATTAATAATTCCTAAACTATATTTATATAGTATCAGATTTTATTATATAGTATGTCAATACTGTAATTCGAAAAATAATTTTAGATTCAATTCTGACATACGCCGTCGCCTTTTCGGATCTAAGTCAAGCTTCCTCACGATGTATTAGTTCACCGTTCGAGCAACTGCTAAATGCGCACATAGGAAATCCATTGGTGTACGGCCGGGGATCGAACCTACCACCTCAGGGATGAGAGTTATCCACTGAAGCCACTAGGCCAACATTGCGCTTAATTATATACAGGGTATCCCAAAAGTCGATGTCAAGTCGAAATTTTCTCATGGGTAATGCCACACCAATTATCATAAAAATAAAAAAAAATAAGTAGGGTAGTAGTAAAATAAACAGGGTCGAAAATCGCACACTACTAGTCACTAGACACTGCTATCGAAATATGAAACATTTATACAAATCACGATAATTGAGTTATGCATCTGAAATACTTTGATATTTTAATTAGTATACAAAGGCAAGCTTAATTACTTCGAAAACCCTCTTCATTATTACACCAATGAATTTAACCGTCGAACTCAAGGCAATAACTAAAACTAAATACGTTTGTAACAAGTTGTTTGTTGTGTTATCAGTGTCGGGCCAAACGTTCGCACACACCGCTAACTTATTGTAATGAAAACTTTGAGGTAAGGTATTCGGATTTGAATAGAATGTAAAAAAATATATGGGATATATGAAATAACCATTTTGGAATACCTATATTGTTTATTAAAACCTAAACAACAATCAAATATACACTATTTACAATTTCCTTAATACATAGTAATCGTTATAGTTAGAATTACCATACACTTATTAATATTTTTATGTACATAATATATTTTCTAGCTAATTTCACGACTATGTTGTCGTAAGATTTAATAACTTACGTATATGTACAACTTAAGTAAATGGTATTGGTAACTCGGATGACCAAACACCACTACCAATTTCCTTTAACAACTTTTATGTACAATTCCATAAAGATGCCTCTTAACCTACTGTCGAACATTATGTACCCAATATTATTTGTCTATTGGTGGGGTACAATAAATTGGAAACCAGACGGGACTTACAGTTGGCCTACTACGTACTGATAGTCTTGAGGGGTGTAGTGTGCAACCCAAGTGTTCTCCGAGAACTGGGTTTCTAATACCTATGGGATATGTGTGACGGCGAAGACCCAGGTTATTTGCGATAGCAAGAGCAAGAACCAGTCTGTTGCACAGATCCTCGTTATCCAAGACGTTTCGCCTACTGAATGCTGTCTCCGACACTATCGACGTATTTATATGTTCGCAGAGTGCATTCACAGTAGCGATGTTGCGTATATTATGTGTTTAATATTATATATGTACTTTATATTTTATTTAATGTTATTCGACATTATCGTTTTGGCTTAGTCTGTAAGGATAATGTTTGTATTTCTGTAATAAATAAATAAATAATTTTTTTCCATTAAATTCGTCTCTGTTACTTTTATTCCCATAGCTTGTCGTGATACCTGTCGTATCACATTGGACAGTCGATCAGAATATGTAACACAGTCTTTTCAGCTGTATTGCTGAAAGCACAGGCAGCACTTTGTCTAACCCTGAACCTGTAAAGATACAAAAAAAATCAACCGTGACCTGTCAACATCTGGGTTCTGGGTTCTGGGTCTGTCAACCGCGTTGGTTTTATTTGTTTAATTATCTTAAAATCATTTGAAAGATCCCTTAGATATTTGGCCGTTGGAAGTAAAATGTCGTCTATATAATGAAATATCGAACGTTTAAGCATGTGTGTACCTAAGCCGTACAGTGTAAATCAGTGAAAACAAATGAAGATCATCAGTCAAGGGTTGGCGCTCGGTCCGTCGTTAGTGGTTGAAACCTCGAGCGATAAATCTCCACGCCTTGAGGACAGACCTATAAAACATGATCGGTTTTGTAATAATTTATTCACTATACGAAACAATAGTTTATTCAAGAATAAATTTTAAATCAGAAATGAATTATTAAATTATGTATGGGGAAGATTTCTGTGACAAGTCGGTGATTCCGAACAGTACTTTCACTGGATATTAAAGAGCGTACCAATTCCTGAAAGGCCGGCAACGCACTTGCGAGCCTTCTGGCATTGTGAGTGTCCATGGGCGGCGGTATCACTTAACATCAGGTGAGCCTCCTGCCCGTTTGCCTCCTATTACATAAAAAAAAAAATATATATTTTAACCGGTACCTGCTATTTAAATTCTGATTATAACATTTCTTTAATATTATAAAAGTTAGAGTGTACTCCTCCCTAAAAGGCCGGCAACGCACCCACTAAAATTGGGTGTTCATGGGCTGCGATGACTACCCATTTTGGGCGTCCCGTAGGCTCGTTTGCTCCCGTATTATATAAAAATAATATTGAGTAAAGTTGTCGAATCCCGGCTCCCCCTTAAAACGGCTCCAAATCTTTTTATCCTTCTTTTCGACTTGTATGTAGTACCCCAAGTAATATTTAGTGTGGTGCCGGCCTTTGAGGAAGGAGTACAGTCTAACTTTGATATTAAAGAAATGTTATAATCAGAATTTAAATTGCAGATACCGGTTTTAATATCCAGTGAAAGTATCATGTTAACAATAATCATGTTACGGTAAGTTCCATTTAAACACAACTATTTCACAGATATAAACAAAAAGAACCATAATAGCGTTCAGGTGGACGCTGTCACAAAACCTAAAAGCTAATAGATATATGGTGGAAACGGACAAATGGATGGCAATATATTTTTATTTATAGCCAGTATGGGGACAAAATGTTGTCAAACGGTGCAGTATGAAAGCTATCCGAATAGAATATCTTGAAAGGTATTTTAATATTTGTTACTTGCAGTAATAATTTAACCATCTCAATTAAGGTAAGTTAATAAACACAGCAGAGAGCACAGTGTTGGCCTAGTGACTTCAGAATGCGACTCTCAATCTTGAGGTCGTAGGTTCGATCCCCGGCTGTGCATATTTAGCATTGGCTCGAACGGTGATGGAAAACATCGTGGGGAAACCGGCTTGTCGAGCATGTGTGCAATGTGTCAGGCAAAGGAGGCTGATCACCTACTTGCCTATTAAATTGACTAATGATCATGAGACAGATTCAGAAATCTGAAGCACAGACCCAATTAGGGTTGTAGCGCCACTGATTTATTACTTTATTTTTTTAATAAACATATAACATCAGTAAAAAAATTAATGCTTCTAAATAATTTACCACCAGTTCTTAAAGGAAGCCCATGTACACTCTCAATGCTAGAAGGCTGGTGAGTGTGTTGCCGGCCTTTTAAGAATCAGTACGCTCTTCTTTGGGGACCCTAAGTCGAAGTGGTTCGGAAATACTTGAGTGGGCAGTAGGTTCCACACGATGCTGGTAATAAGACCACGAAAAAGCCATACTGATTATCGCTTATCAGCTGTTGGTCTACTAAATATCACAGGTGCTGGCCCTTAATAATAGTCTCCAATTTTGTAGAACAAGGAGGTTATAGCTATTCCTTTTTAGGGATTCGATGCACAAGTACGCAGCACAATTGGTAGAATATAAACAAAAAAAATCTCAAAGTAAACCCTGCATGGAACCCTGAAATTGTTGTTAAATTTAATTTAATTTTCATATGCCCCAAAAGTTGTATTGTAAATTAAGAAAACACTATTCAAATGAAACATGTACAATAATATTACATCCAGAAATAGTTGAATCTAAACTCTTTCATATTGTGTACATAATTATCCTTTTGCCAGGATGTGGATGTTGATAACCAAATGAAAAAAACCCCTATAGGCCCTTAAAATAACAGTCATCATAAATATTCAACCAGAGTATTGAAGACCGCAAACGTGTGTACTAGACTTTTAATCTCCGAGCACCAAACGTGCAATACACATCGTGTAATCGCCGCTTTTATACCCCACCTATTTTTAATCTTCGCGTTCATATCGCTCCGTGTATTCTACACATTGGTATTGTATACACTTTTAATTGAAAAGCGATTTTAAATTATTAAACCCAGTGTATAGCAATACATGTACTTCTTTAACTGTTATTTTAATGACATTTATTCTCATAACAGACAATAGTCACTTACTTGAGAAGTCATATAATAAAGATACAGTTATTTATAACGTCGTGGGTCATTAAAATTATGTAAAATAATTGTAAATTTATAATACATAACTTCAATCCGTTAAAACATTGTTTCCTTAAAATGTGTAAAAGTTATGTCAAGTTATGTTAAAAGATTACATATTATTGCCTGCCGCCCCGCGAACTTAGTTTCGCTTTAATATATTCTTATCTTTTTAGTAGCTACATACGAACATATGGAACATTTTGGTATGCTTCTCTATAGAGACTTCGCTATTCCGGAATTAAAACGTATTGAATCCAATTTTTCTCTTGATAAAAATCGTAAGAAAAGACTATCGAATTAGTCCAACCATCTTTCAACGCTTACCAGAATGTTAACGGTATAGACAATTTTAATAATATACATTTCCATATTGCTAATCAAAGGAGATTTACTTTTAATACAAAAAACCTGAATTATCTCAAAATTTTATTGTGTAGGAGTATCCAGACGCTAAGGTCATTAACCCTTTTGCCTACACCTGAACCTACTGACTAAATAATATATATTATGTAATGTAATATATAAAATTCTCGTTTCGCAGTGTTTGTTATTAAATTCCTCCGAAATGGATCGACCGATTTTCGTGATATTTTGTGTACAAATTGGTCAGGCCGTGCATCGGACAACATCTATTTTTCATTCCCCTAAATGTTAAGGGTCCACCCCTAAATTTTTTAGAAAAGGTATTTCTTTTTATTTATTTAATGATACAGCATACCAAAATACATACAACCCTTAATTTTCTTTATTATTTGTTAATTAAAAACTTGAACTCTGAGGCTTATATCGAGAAAAATTCACAGAAATACCTAAAAAGTTTTCATTCCGGAAAACCAAACAGTCTCTGGGGTAGCAGAGCAGAATTTTCTATGTACTAAAAAGGTAGGCTAAGTAAAATCACATTAAGGAGAAAATAAGTTCGCGGGACAGCTAGTAATATATATTTTGAAACAAACATATAAGTATTCAAATTCTACACTAAACCTATTCTAAACACTTAAAATAGTTTAATGGTTCAATCAGACAAAACAAAGATATCCCGTGAGCTAACCAGACATTTCCTATTACGCTCTCTGATTGCATCTGTGGTTCGTACATTCACTTTTTTGCTCCCCTATGAACGAGACAGAAAGGCTTTTAAAATATAATCTACGGTTTACTAAAAGTAATTTAAACATCCGAGAAATGTGTTACGGAGGGTGATCGTTTTACGTTTTAATTCAATATTGAGTTTCTAGACTATTCTTTGAGATTCTTATTTTTATAGCTGCTTACATAAGGTACACTACGACCAAAGCTATATATTATGTTCACTTAGGTTTTCATAGTTTTATAAACGAGGCAGTGGTTGGAGTTGGGAGTTTCCGAAATATTTTGGTCCTTCGAGTCGGATGTCAAACTGACTTGTAAAGCAAATGAGAATTGGGTGCACTTTATTGAATAGGAAGCAAAGTCTAATTATCATAATAGTTAAGACGTTAATATTTATAGCAACGTTTTCCTAGTGGCCTCAGCGTGTGACTCTCACCCCTGTGGTCGTAGGTTCGATACCCGGCTATGCACCAATGGACTTTCTTCTATGTACGCATTTAACATTTGCTCGAACCGTGAAGGAAAACATCGTGAAGAAACCGACATGTCTTAGACCCAACAAGTCGACGGCGTGTGTCAGGCACTGGATGCTGATCATCTACTTGCCTATTAGATTTAAAAATGATCATGAAAATTGAATATTTTTAATTGCTAGTAGATATATTAGATTTCTTAATATTTCGCACAGGTGAAATATTTCAATAATCACCCCCTCTTCAGTTTATTAAACGAACATGCAAAAACAAATATAATACTCGATTAATTAAATATTTTGGCCTGGCAATACTTTTGACATCAGATGCATATATCTGTTTCCTTAATTATTGTAGGTCAGCTGATCATCAGGTTTTCACGTTTCCTTCACCTTTTTAGCACCAATTACGCACACAAACACAGTGCACCATACACCGATACAAGTCACGTACGCTCTTCGGTTGGTCTGGAAAGGTAATAACTAGTGTTAATAAATATTTGTAGCTAACTACAATACAATTAATGAAGATTTAGACATTTTGTGTAGCGGGAAGACTATGAATTTATTTAGCTGAAGTAACAATTTATTTTTAGTTTTAATTATTAAGTTGTAGATGACAGTGTCCTCTATGTACGGTTTAAGCACTGGCCCGGTACCGCACAACCCTCCCAAAGACCGAAAACAAATTTTAAATTAAATTAAAACTTGCTCTCGAACCGGGAATAGAACTCGGTACCCCTCACCTAGCTGCCACTTAATAAGACCGCTAGGCTATGAGGCCCCCGTGTAGATGGTTTAATGTCTAATTTCAGTTTTCTTTTTAGTATCTACTCATGTAATAATTGACTTATGTTTTCTGTTTCGTATATTTTATTTATATATTAACACTTCGTTGCATACAGAAATATAATACATTTGGTATAATTAAATAAAAAGAGTGGTGATATCTTCCAGACAACCACTGTGAAAATTGAAAAAGATAAGCAAAGAGTACAAATTTGCAAGAAGTGCAAAAATACATAAAACTAATTTTATTTTAAAAGGCACACTAACGAAACACATACAAACACTTACAGATAACACATAACATAGAAAACAAGATACATGCATGTGCATCAATAACAAGTGTGCACAACATTTAAAGGGAAACATTACAATGAAGAAGAAAAAATAACTTAAACATTAAAAGTAAAAAAAAACAAACTAGATTAAAAAAAAACATGAATTTATAATTATATATGTAAAAAAAAAAAAGGTGCGTGTACTTATGTACGCGCGTAAGAAGTTATACTTCTTTGGCTTTCTTTATTTTTTTAAAATATTAAATAATTAATAATCAATATTAAGCGTTAATAATTTAACAATATTTAATATTTAGTATACTATTCAATTATTAATTAATATTAATAATAATTATTATTATATTATATTATTAATTCAATTTAATAACTAGGTATGTTTCATAACCTTTTAACTAAGTATAAATAGGTCTTTGTGAAAAAGCATTGCTAAATTTCTTTGAAAAAATAATTAAAACTGCTTTATTTGTTTAAAAGGTACTACAAGTAGATTGTCTTATTCCCATCTCGCGCACGCTCGGCGCCCATACTGAATTTTGTGTCACGGTGCGCGCGCATCGTAAAATTTCACTCTCATAAATTTTTCATAACGCGCCTAAAGAAGTATAACTTCAATAACTTCAAAAACCAATAATTTTCTACTTTGCAATAATCACTATTGGTCACGGATCAATAGTGGCTGCAGCATCTTACGCCTGAAGACATGGAGAATGTCATTAAATGGACTAATGAAACAAAACAAAGCAATTAAAGCTTTAACTTATATTTTGATTAACAATGTAATCTGTTTTGGATATGTGTTAGTGTTTCCTTTTTTAATATGTATATGTGTAGCTGTAAGATTACTTTATAAATAACAAAAAGGTTTTAAATGTAAATTCCATAAACGAAAATTGCGAAATAAAGCGAAACGGCTAATTGCAAATAATTGGCAGAAGTTTAAATTTTCATTTGTTTTCGTTATAGGAAATGTTCCGAAAGTTAACTCGTAAAAACGTCCCGTATGTCAATACCTTTTGAATAACGGTAATGGAAATACGAAATAAAACAGAAAGCAAAGTATGATTAGTGAGTGCCATACGAGCCGTTGCTTTTACGGCCTCAACTCGTTGTATATTTTAATGTTCGTTTATCGCACAAAAGTTTACTATTTGTTTTTAATGTTGCAGCGACTCAAAACGGAGAATCCACCTTCGCTGATCCTGCAAGGAGCTTCCGTACATCCTTCTTTATCTTACATTTCTTTTGATATAAGTTTTAATTATCCAAATACGGAACAACCTTCGAGAAAGAAAATCGAGAATTTTATTTTTTAAGTATGACTTTTCTCAGATGCCGGTTTCCTATCGTGTTTATACCGTACGGCATGGAATAAATATTCATAGGGACACAGCCGTCATTTGATCTGAGGATTGAGAGTCACAATACTTCTTCATGGTATTATTGGCAGAAAAATGCTCAAGATAGAGAGAAATGGAGCCGGTTGGAAAAAGCCTTCACACTTTAACAATATAGCTATTTCCGTTTAAAATAAGTCTTTTGAATTGTTGGAAGGAATAAATAAGGCCTAATCATTATTATTGTTAATGTTAAATGCGGCAGTGTTCACCTAGTGGCTTCAGCGTGCGACTCCCATCTCAAAGGTCGTAGATTCGATCCCCGGCTCAGTGGACTTTCTTTCTAGGTGCGCATTTAAGATTAGCTCGAACGGTGAAGGAAAATATCGTGAAAACCGTCTTGCCTTGGACCCAAAAACACGACGGCGTGTGTCAGGCACAAATAGATACAGAAATGTGAGGCCCAGACAGTTAGACATTGTAACAATTATAAGAATTTCACTATACATTTACGATACAAATAGTCTGGTACATTAAATATAGAAACCCTATAGCAAAACAGTAATTTAGCCAAACATTGTTCATGTCGATAACAACATTATAATTCCCTCAAACTCCAGAAAATGTTACTTTAATCACTTTGTTCGCCTATTAGGGACCTTGTATCCGATACAATTTGATTTACACTGTAAATTTCAGTATAAGCAATGTAAGCGTCATAATTCCTATCCCTTTAAATTTAATACATATATTCTAGAACGGGGGGCAAACGCGCAGGAGGCTCACCTGATGTTAACTGATACCGCCCTTGGATACTCACAATGCCAGAAGGTTCGCAAGTGCGTTACCGGCCTCTCAAGAACTGGTACGCTCTTTTCTTGAAGGACCCTAAGTCGAATTGGTTCGGAAATACTTCAGTGGGCAGCTGGTTCCACATAGTAGTGGTGCGCGGCAAAAACTGCCTTAGAAAACGCTCAGTTGTGGAACGACGGATGTCGAGGTGATATGGATGGTATTTTGTATTTTGAAAAGTTAAGTGATATCGCCGCACATGGACACTTAATCCCATAGAGCTTCATTTCCGGCCTTGAAAAGATTCAAGTCAAGTCAAAATAACTTTATTCATCAGCCTTGCGATTCTGTAACTCACTTTTCAAACTCACACAGCTCCCACCTTTTCAGAGTGCCAAATCAGCTTCACGACCGATTTGAGAGCGACCGCCGATGCGAAAACCGCTGTGTGAGTTCAAAAAGTGAGTTACAGAATCGCAGGGCAGGTAAACTAGTACACTTATGAACGTCAGAAAAGAAGTTAAATTAATTCTAAATTTACATTTACTACGAGTTCGTAAGTCAAGGGCGTAGAGCGGGCCAGAAAGCTCTATTCTTGAAGGACCCTAAGTCGAATTGGTTCGGAATTACTTCAGTGGGCAGCTGGTTATATAGCGGTGGTGCGCTGCAAATACTTCCTTAAAAACGCTCAGCCTTGCGATTCTGTAACTTACTTTTCCTTCCTTATCAGAATGCCAAATCGTAAAATGACTGCATTACGACTGATTTAAGCTCGACCGCCGCTGCGAAAACCGCTGTGAGAGTTCGAAAAGTGAGTTACAGAATCGCAAGGCGGTTGTCAGTAGTTTTGTATTCTGTATTGACGTCCGGTGATGAAACTCAGCTGCAGACATTGATCCGAAGAACTCTGAACACTCTCCATAGTAAAGGCGATAGAAGATGCAGCGTGACCCTAGATCACTACATCAAGCTGCTCGGACTGGTCGAAAAGGACTGGTCGCTTGTGTTTTGTTTCTTTTCAACGTTGTTTTAAATTTGAGCTTCATGCCATGCCCGACGTAATACTTTTGTGTGGTAGCCCTTAAGATATCTTCCTCACATTCCACACTAACGATCACGTGGCCGGAAGGGTTTCGGAAACCGATGTAAACAAGGTACACTATAATAAATAATGTATGATCCGTGCCATATCGGGGGATACATTTTCATGATTCTGCGGTTTGATATCCCGGCTCGTTAATATTAGTTTATTACTCTCTTACCACATTGTGTACAAGATATACGAATTCCTATGTATATTCTCTACAGTTTAAGGTTATTCTTGTAAAGTAAAACATCGGCACATGATATTTATAAAAGGAACCAAAAGTTATCTACAACAATACAAAAACTGGTTATGTATACCACAAAAACAAATTGTTATTTAATTATCCATTAGATATTAGTGTCGACCAGTTAATTTCCAAGCGGCTTGATCCCTTGGCGTTGCATAGAGATGTGGGTCTCTCTGCATCTTCCACCGTACCGTACTTCCACCACCATGGAGAGTGTTCACAGAAGTTATTCGGATTAATACATACAGCTGATTTTCATTATCGGACGTCATTATAAACATATAGCTATTATAATGATCAATGCATCTTAGAATTTATTATAAATATATATTTTTTTTTAATATAATAAACGCAAACGAGCTTGCGGGACGACCAAAAATGGCAGTCTACGCAGCCCATAGACACCCATTTTTAGTGGGTGCGTTGCCGGCCTTTGAGGGAGGAGTAGGCTCGCTTTTTGTCCTTTCGCCAGTTCGCAAAAGAAAATACCTTGTGAAGCGGACTGTAGAAGACCTCCAACCATCAAGATATTTTGTTTTTGTATTATTTGTATCAATAGGTAAAAATTGTTAACTGTGATTTATGTTTATGTTTGAATGTGTATTCGGTTTTTGGATTTTGTGTATAATATAATTGTTTGGATATTGTTTAGTGAGTAGCTGGAAAACTGATGAGCAAATAAATAAATAACAAATCATTAAAAACAAATGAAATTGAAAATTCAAATTTGAAATAACATCGTTCGATGCTGATATATTCAGTTGTAACAAGAATAGTAGCAAAATGCGGTTGAAATAATCTTAAAAAGTAATAATCAGTGAAACGTGCACACATGTTGTACAAATATTTTGAATAGTACGGCAGGAGAAGCTACGAGATTATTTTGTGTATTGTATCTCGCAAAACAATATCGTTGAAAGGAACACAATATTTATTCAAATGGCTAAAGAAAATAGAGACTGCACGCTCACTCTTGTAATAAGAACCTTTGTAATTTTACAAAGCGATAAAGGTTGTATTAAATAAAACATTGATAGTTTTAAAGGAAAATATAAAATACAATGTGTATGGCGACCAATGAGGTCGTATGTTCGAATCCTGGCTGTGCACGAATTCTGTCTGTCATTTAACACTCGTAGATTAAAACATCGGTAGACCCAAAAAGTCGGCCTTTTTGGTAAAAAATCTAATTGCCAGGCCATCTAATTGCAGAAATTTCAGGCCCAAGGGTTTTAGTGTTTTTTTTTAATGCAAAGTAAAAAAATGACTTTTATATTATTTTTACAGAGAAACAGAGCTTTTTCTAGAAGGGTAACCTGATGTTTAGTCGGCCCGCCCAGGGACACTAACCAGCCAGACTAGAGAGCCAGAAAACTGCCAGACGGCTCAGAAGTGCATTGCCGAAGTTTAAAGAATCGGTATGCTATTTTCTTGACCCAAAGCTGCAGGTATAAGACCGAACAACTCCTCTGTAGTAGATGCAGAGAGACCCACATCTCTACGCAACGCGAAGGGATCAACCCCTCGGAAACTGACTGATCGTCGACGTTTCGAATCGCTCTTCGTGGAATACGGTCACGCTAAAGGTTCTGGTACTGATGAGCTCCCGCCCAGAGGTGAGAACAGTACTCCATTTGGGGCCGAATTTGCGAGGTAAAAAACAATGCAGCATAACCATAGAGACTTTTTATATAATACTAGCAGACCGGCCAAGCGTTGCTGTGGCTAAGGTTTTTGTTATATTACAGAGTAGTAAACTATTCAAGGGAAACGGTAGGAGAACACCAGTCATGGGGAACACCATGCTTTTTTGGTGGTTATGCCATTAAATTTTAGCTTATGTGAAACGTTGGTACTTTCAACACGGCGCCATCTGTTAGAATTGTGACTATCAAATAATAAACAAATATTTTGCAATAAAATAATATTGCGGGATATTATTAATTGAGATGTAAGCTATCCTATCTTTTAAGTTAGATTAAACTGCACACGGTGTGCAAATTTGTTTGAAATCGGTTCGGTAGTTTAGGAGTCCATAGCGGAGAAACAACGTGACACGTAATTTATATATATTAAGATTAGTGTTAATAATAATTATTATAATTAAGATTCTAAACTCATAGAAACATTATATAAACATAACTTACCTTTACTGTACAAAACATTGATGTAGACGAGGAAAATCGCAATACCATTTAATATAATGCCACCTAAAGCCCTCTTAAAGAACATCAACAATTGAAGTTTGAAGATTTAAATTCCGACAAAAATAGACCGTCTGGGCCGGGGTAATCGCAGCTTGTTAAAAGTTTTCATACAAAAATGTTTATATTTCGAACTAAAAAGCAAAGTAACGTTTTGTAAGCCAGCAAAAAATCAGCGGGAGTTGCGGTGACCTCTCATTAACAGTGACTGAGCGGTCGTTGTCACGTCGTGGGTTGAGCCCCAACAATTTGTTCAACCTTAACGAATTCGCTAAAGTAATGCTTTTCATAAATTAATTTTATTTTTTGTTTGCATAATCTGTATTGCCAAGACGTGACTGGTTGTTATGAAATTTAAATTTTACTCAAAACGTCTCATAGAAGTGTATTTGATAATTCTGCAAATGCACACAATTTATACATAATTTTGCATAAGCATCACTAAACTTTAACTTCCATTTTTAGCACAGAGATATTCACGTTTCTTTGCTAGTTGACAAAAAATTTTGTTTATTACATTGACTGTATGTTAATTATTTCTTTTATTATAAAGAATAATGTAAAATCTATAGTTGCAATGTTTGTAGATATGTGAGCACCCTGTATCTACATAATAATTTAGTTATCTGCTGCATTGTTTTTATAATACCATGCGCCTATGTTATTTAAGTATTTTGTTCGGGTACATGGTCTTCACATATAATAATTTAATAAATGTATACACAATATTGTAAAAACTAATTTAATAGAGTAAGTAAGGAGTTTCTTGGCTATTCTTCGTCATATGAAACTACCTTTTGGAAGGGGCAACTAGAGTAATTATTTTAAATTATTTAACATGTAATTTTGACTTTCAACAGTGCCTTTATAACAGGCTAAATTAAAACAAATGATTTGACGACCATATTCAAATCAGAGTAATTTTAACAGTATTTAAACATTTTGTATCACTAATAAATCGGAAATGATTTTTCCTCCTGTTAAATTAGCGGTTTTTATTACATCGTTCAAGTGTTTATATTTTTTGAAAAGTTGGTATATTTGGCTTACTATAATGTCATCTTTGGCATTATTAAAAATAGTTTTTGATTGCATGCAAATAATTAATTACAATTAAATAATCAAAGACTGGAAAAGGAGTCATTATAGTCAATAAAGTTCAGTTTAAATTTGAAAAATTATATAAATAAATATTTATTATTATTCTCTTGTTGTTTTTAAATTATGTCCAATGCCGTAGCATCTTCCGTGGGCAACTTCATTCTGCTAATTTTGTGTCACGGTGCGCGCGCATCGTTAAAATTCACTCTCATAAATTTTTCAAAACGCGCCTAAAGAAGTATAACTTAAAAAAATGTAGCCGAAGCATGCTGATAGTACATCATTGTCTAAGCACAATTGAGGCACAATATTGCTGTAACAACATGGACGGATGTTTCCGCTTGATGCATTTTTGATGTTTTTCTGATGTGGGTCTATCGCGTCGTTCTATCTAAATGTGATGAATATTCAACACGTTGGTTTTAGATAGATACGTTTAAATTAACTTCATTTTATATTTATTGGAATTTGCGGACATAGATTGTAAAGCGTTGTATAGTAATTTAATTTTAAATTAATAGATAGGAATTCTTCTAAGCATTTTTTTTACTTATTTATATTTTTGCACAAAAATTAAAAAAAAACTAAAAAACACGGTGCAACTGTCGTTATAAGTTATAAGTGTCGTTATACAACTAAGCCATCACAGACTACACTTGTTTATACATATATTAAAATTGGATACGTTAACATTTACTTCAAACATAATAACGATTCTAATTTCAAATCCAGCAAAATTCTATTTTTAAATTTTACGTAAATAATTACTTTACAACACTTGTTTATATATTACAATTTGTTACGTTCAAATTTACTTCAAACATAATAACAATTATTCTAATTTCAAATCCAGCAAAATTCTATTTTTAAATTTTACGTAAATAATTACTTTACAACACTTGTTTTTATATTAAAATTTAATACGTACAAATTTACTTCATCCATAATAAAAATTCTATTTTTAAATAAACACTTTGCTAGACTTTGATATTAAATTTGATACGTTTTTAAAGCATCTCCTGTAAGTCTTATCAATACTTTTGCCATTATTTAAAAATTTCACAAGGACAAGAGTATCCGAAAGAGCCCATCAAATAAAAAGACCTTCTGTGCATAGATAAAGGGCGTTCGACTGTCGTCAACTAAATTGAATTTTGTTGGGAGAAATTTCGCATCAAATGAATGTTTAGGTATACATTTAATTTACGGGGAAAGCTTCTGAAGAGATTAAAAAAAGGTTTGCCGCTGTAAACAGTATTTTTCTAATCTATTTAATTAAGGGATATCGATAGGAGATTTGAAATAACAACTCTGTAGCAGACATTTTGTTTTCAATAAAGTCTACGCACTTTTTACAGTAAGGAAAGTAGTACAACAAACTGCAATTAACAAATTGTTAACACTCTGATCTCATTAATTGAATTAATAATTACAAACATAAATAAATGAGTGTCGCTACAGCTTTTTAGGTCTGGGCCTCAGATTTCTGTAACTGTTTCATGATAATTTGTCAAACTAATCGGCAAAACGGGCCTGACACACGTCGTCGACTTTTTGGGTCTAGGGCAAGCCTTCCCGACGATTTTCCTTCACAGTTCGAGCAAATGTTTAATGCGGACATAGAAATAAACTCCATTGGTGCACGCCGGGTTCGAATCTACGACCTCAGCTATGATGGTCACACGCTGAAGCCACTATGCCAACACTTTTTTGTTACACAATTTATTAATTTAACCACGTTGTTGACAATGACAATTACCATAGCCACAGACTATTACGAATTTTATTGTTCCATTTTCAAAATATCTAATTTATACAATCTATGTGAGACAGGGCGTAAGAGGACCGCATCCGAAACATGGCACATGAAGAGCTGAGTCAACCCGTGGCTTCTATTTACACAATAAATTCTAAATTCCTGAGTTTCACTACGAACGGCCACTGACTTGGCTTTTAACTTGATTTTGAAAAAAGAACAAATACAGTCTACAGTTATACACCCAGTAACACTTTGGTTCGTTGAATTGGGTACACTTTTCTTAAATTATCAAAAAAATACGACATTTTTAAAATGTTTAGTTTTAAAAACAAAAGTTTAAAAAAGGAATTTTAAACGTTTACGAAATTAAACTACTTGTAATTTAAAAAAAAGTAGTGTTTGTTTTTGTATTGTTATATGTGTAAATGTGTATAGTTTTTGTATTACTGATCATGGTTTTGATATCAGTCAGCCAGTTAAACAATAATGTTATTGTTTGTTTAACTATTTTTTTATAGAATAGGGGCAAACGGGCAGGAGGCTTATTTGATGTTATGTGATACAGCCGCCCATGGACACTCTGAATGCCAGAGGGCTCGCGAGTGCGTTGACGGCCTTTTAAGAATTAGTACGCTTTTTTCTTGAAGGACCCCAAGTCGAATTGCTTCGGAAATACTTCAGTGGGCAGCTGGTATGCTGCCTCATCTGATGTTAAGTGATACCGCCGCCCATGGACATTGCCGAAATCGAATTGGTTCGGAAATAGTTCAGTGGGCTGGAGCTGAAGTATTTTACTTTGTATCGCTCTCGCGGCAATGATATTAAAAAATGAAATCAAATACTAACTGTTTAGTTGATGAATTTACTATATTTTTTTATCTTCTATATAAAAATAAGTCGGGTTTTCCTTCCTGACGCTATAACTCCAGAACGCACGAACCGATCCATGGTTTTGCATTCGTTAGAAAGGTCTCGGGCTCCGTGAGGTTTATAGCAAAGAAAATTCAGGAAAAATTTCAACAGAAAAGCGGGATCACCAAACGAAATGTTACATAAAACGAAGCCATCTGGTGGCGAAACGGAGTTCGCCGAGTTTGCTAGTTTCATATAAAAATATATTTTCCACGTCATAGATAAATGGTGAAAATTCATGATTTGTATATGATTGTAGTACACGTCCCTTTTACGAAATTGAGTAGTAGAAGAAAATCCCATCTCTCATGGTATTAAATTGATGTTGCATTATCGCCTTTGTAATCAGAGAAACAAATGGCGGTAGTTAGTTGTGCACCGCAGAGGGCAGTATCAACGATTTATGTAGCACTGTCTGAGCGTAGCTTATGAAGAACCACTTAAAGCCTTAAACCGAAATTGCTTTGTTTATCGTAATATATATTCTGCTTATCACTATATGTAGCATTTAGTTATATGTAATCTAAAAGCAACACATATACATGTTATAAAAGAAAACACAATATACAAAGACAAAACAGATTATATTGATAAACAAAAAAATATGAAACAGAAAACAGTCATCTAAGTAAATAAGTACATCAATAGATAAAAAGGAAAATTAATTAAACATTAAACAAACGAGCGAATGTTAAACGCGCATACTGAAAGAAAGTCCATTGGTGCACAGCCGGGGATCAAATCTACGGCCTCAGGGATGAGAGTTGCATACTGAAGCCACTATGTATGTATGGAGCTTACATTCTAGGAAAAATTAGAATGTCATCGACAATAGAATTGGCGGGCTTCTTGCATAGCAATTAATGTTGATTCTAATTTCAAAATCTTTTATACTGACATATCAATAGCAGTGATGTTATGAACATTGTTATTAATTTCATATTCGATATTTAAAACCACAGCTACATATTAGAAAAATTTGAATATGTCATTAACTATAGAAATAGCGCGCTTTTTGCATGGTAATGAAAAGTGATTCTAATTACAAAATCTTTTATACTAACATTTTAATAGCGGGGATATTATGAGCTTTGCTTTTAATTAATTATTCTATATTTAAACTATGCGAAAAATGGGGGCTAATTTGCTTATTTTTGTCCAAATTATTGAAGACGTGACGTGAATACGAGATAAGATAAAAATAACTTTTAGAATATGCCTAGATTTTTATTCATTTGTTTTCAATGTTCATATAAAATTGAAAAAGTGAATTGAATATTTCATTTCAATCTCGTATGGTCCACTGTCATCCGATAACATTCGATTACATGCGGTGGGAAGGCTACACAATACAGTCCAGGGTTATTTCAAAATGCAGTATTTAAATTTTACTGTCTATCGGCCGTTAATATAGATTAACTTACTAAAGGTAACTTATATGAAAAAAAATACTTATGAATAATATAACATAAAGAAGATATAAAAATAGTTATGAAAATATAAAATGAAATGGCGTCATTTCACAGTATTCCAAATTTAAAATTAAATTTTTGAAGTGACTAAAAATTACTAAAAATTTCGAATTAAAAATAATTTAAA